>JABSTQ010011340.1:0-530000 GCA_013358835.2 Ixodes persulcatus | reverse complement strand
CGTTGCCTTGTGCCATTCTGTTCGTTTCTCTTCCACTTTGAATTCTTGTTCTCTACCCAGTCACCGGTGATTTAAAATAACGTTAAAGCATTAGCGCTTAGCGAGTTTCTTCTTAATCAAAAACCAAACAAAGACATCGAAGGATGTATGGGAAATTCTGCCGCCTCCCCTCGCGTGTCCACTTTAACGACCCCGGGGATATAATAGGATATCATAACGCCCACGACGCTCTACACTACATCGTCACGACAGCAGCGGTGTCAGCGTTCGTCGAAACTGATGGTGAAGACTTGAAATTAGCCGTACTTTGCGCGCGAGGCCTAGCCGCGAGCGCGAACGCGGGTGTCCCGTCCGTGACACCTCGACGGCGGCCGTTCGTCTTCGAGGCGGCGGCCGTGGCGGCGGTCCAGATAAGCGCCGTCGGCCCATCGATTCCGGCCCTCCGACGCCCCACCGGTGTGCGGGGAGCCCTTCTTCCGAAATCCCGTCTTCTTGCGGCGGTGCGGGGATCGCACGCAGAGAAAGGGCATTTGCCCGGCGTTCGGGATGATGAACGGCAGCAGCCCATTATCCACGGCCGATATCGGGCCTTTAGTGGCGCTACTCGTTTCTTTACGTGCCCCTAATCTATCAGCCATGCAATTAGCGGAAGCCGAGATTTCGATACATCGTTGGCCTCTGTTGCCTTCTCGTGCTTCTTACACGTTCGCAACATCACGAGTGCTTTGCTGACCCTGGTTGCTGCGTGCTCCGATGTGGGGAATTACTTCCTCGATGCTTTCACGTCCCAGCTGAGTCCTCCTAATCTTTTGTGTGCGCTACTGTGTATTTCTCACTTTTTTGTTGTTAATTGAAACGTTAACAGTAGGTTGCAGTGTGTGTTTGACACATCAAACGATTTTTTTTTTTTTTACTCGGCGAAAAGATTCATTAGAAACGAACGATTACGTACTGCACCGAAAATTTAAAAATACACGTTCTTGAAGAGTAGATTTTACAATACTGTAGTAGAGGGATGAGCATACGTTCGCTTTGGAAGATTCTTATGTTCGAATGTCCGTGCATATATCTTTTCAAACTCAACTTAGACAAACACTGCAAAATGCTTTGTTCTGCAATGCAGCGTTTTCTACGCCCGTCTTCTAATTAAAACTCATGTGGGTCTGTTGAGCGTCTTCCGAGCTACCCATTTTATCTTTATTCATTATAATAAATAACTATTTGCACGATCTGACCAAGATATCGATAATTTATCTGCGTGTTGAACGTAAGTACATACATCTCAGTTTCGAACGCCCGATTTTCGTTTTTAAAATAACGGAACACACCATTGGAAATTTTCCCCGATTATATATCGCGGTCGATGCCTAATCTCTCCTTTAAGTGCCTAGTACGTACCCAAATGTATTTTTACGCTACCGACAACAAATTGATGAACACAGAGATGGCACATTATATTGAAGGTGAGGGCCTATTCAAAGAGGCAATGCCCTGTCTACATAGATCCAGCATCCGTCATTTGCACCGCTATCCGCCACATTTTCTTGAGGCTTGCATAGTTGATTTGGATGAAACCGACATTTGGTATATTAGGTGAAGTCCCGGTGGCGAATTGCTTACGCGGGCACTGTGTGGACAGGTGTAAGGAAGTGTTAGTACATGAAATGGAGAATTATGAAATAAGTGAATTTTCTTATATACAGGCGAGCAGTATCAGGTTGAGGGGCAGTCACATTAGCATCGTCGTCATCATTGCCTGACTCCCCTGTTTCCTTTTTGTATATTGTGCAAATACAGTTGCGAATATGTAAACACGTTGCCATTAACTGTTTGTGTTTAATACACCTAGCAGGGTTGGCACCTCGCGGCTCGCGAGGTAATATTATACGACCCCGGGCAATCCATCAGAAAAGACCTCCCTCCCCCCCCCCCCCCCCCCCACACACCACACACACACACACACACACACTCTAGGGTCAATGGCGCGTGAAATATATATGGTTGCAAATCTGATGTAATCGAACGTATTAACTATGAAATGGCACGCCGGAGGTTAGTTCCTTATTTACGTTTATAGTTTTGCCTACCACCAATTGTTATGCAGCACAGTACAATAATTAAAGTATGTTGTATCAAGCATAAATTATCTCTGGAATCACGACTTGAACTTCGTTCATTTGAACAGTTTTATCACACAAAAAGGTTTAGTACCGGGATTTCCAGTACTACACACAAACAGCTAAACTTTTGCCCTTTTTTAATTTTATAAAGATTCCCTTGCAAAGCCTTCGTGGCCCTTTTTGAAAGCGCGACTTGGAATTGTTGGCTGATATTTCACACCACCGTAATGACCGGAAAGTAAAAATACAAAGAAAAGGGAAACTCGTAACGGTACCTCTCAGACGCGAACGTTTTCAAGCTGAAACGCGGGGTCTTCCAACACCAAAAATCGATATCAACAAGGAATCTATCTAACTTTTGCTTTCGGAAAATCTTAGTAGGCGGAGTTCTGTAAAAGAACTATATGTGTGATTGTACGCGATCTGGAAAATGTCGGAGGGGAATTCTCTGATTTTGCGAAATACTCAAACGATATCCACATTTTGTTTTGCAAAATTACTTCAAGACAGTCTTATGCCAAGTTCAGGAGGCTTAAAAGGTAAAATTTCCTGATCACCAAGGAAAAAAAAAGTTGTAAGATAAATTTTCAGCGATAGACTTCGTTAGGTTTTTTTTCTTTTCTTCTTGAATCAAAGCTCTCAAATCTACAAAAAGCTCGCAGCATCTTTGATTGCAGTGTTTCCCATAGTATGTACATCGGCGAACATATATGCTTTCTTAAGGTGAAGACTAAAAAAATGACCGCATCTCCACGTGGTGAATGATGTTGATTTGGGCGAAGCGCTGGCTGCGCTGATGATACTGATTTTATTGTTCATAGGTAGTGCTGATGGTGCTGTTTCTTTTTTATTGCTCGTAGGTAGTGCTGAGTTCCGGCTTGCGTTCCGACTTCATTATTACTGCTTTATGGTCGGTGAAATGCAGAGCCATGCATGCAAAGTTTAACGCGATTATATACGCATTTGACCGCAGCGCCCTCTCCTGTATAGACGTTGAACGGCTACATGCAACGTTTCATCTATGACATTCCCAGCTCTTGAGTTACTACCACATCTCAGAGCCCCCTACTCGTCCCGCAGTCGTGGCCGAGTGGCTAAGTCTCCTCGCACAGGTTCGAATCCTGTCGACTACGCAAACATTTTTTTCTTTTTTTGTGAGCACGGACGCCGGACGGACGGACGGGCAAGGCTAGACCCTAAGGAGCTTCGCCCTTAATAGAACACGTGTCCGCGAATGACAAATGAGTACCTCCAAATTTTTTACGGCTCTCAGTAGCATACTTTGAATGTTTGCAGCATGGCATGCAATATTGAAACCAAAACTGCTACTTAGAGAGGGGAGCAATCTTAGGTTACATGTGTCTAAATTGAAAAAAAAACTTCTTTGCACGTCACCTCGATTTTTAAGGCGAAATAACAATTCAAGTCGCGGACCCTCACTGGTATACAAAAGAATGAATCGGAGATGAATAGGCTTTCCCGGGACAGCTAAGGCGTTTCTAATATCTCAAGGTAAAAGCATTTGGATTGAAAGCGAAAAGTTGACCAGCATAGTAAGTCCAGGAACCTCGTCACAAATTTGCATTTCTTCATTGGGTCGCAGACTCGAAACGAAAGTGTAGACACGACACGTGTGCCGTGACATTGGTTCAATAAACATTGGCTTTATTAAATTGCTTAGAGCGACAGCATGAGCGCCCCTCTCTTCTGCCACAAAATCCTCATTTCTTACTATAGTACCGCACAGAAAAGTACGCGAGAATGGGCATCCAGACGATCGTCTAAATTAATGAATACACGTGTTGCTGTGCGTGCTCGTATAACAATATATAGAGTAACGTAATTGCAAACCGTGGAGCTTTGTGATAGATAACTCAGTAAGAGGAAGAGATTAGTAACCTCCAAGAAAAAGAGAGACAAAGTAGGCCATCAGTATTCAGCTGTGTATTGACGCTGCACTGGAATAATCGAAGCGTCAAAGATTTTCGAACATTTTGATTGCATCTAATGTGAGCTTCTCTGAGCTATAGGATAATGATCCCTCAATATGAAGAACGCAAAATGTTCCGACGCATAGCTTCGAAGTTGCTTGGGAGGTTTCCACGCTTAAAGGAGCAAGTATTATGCCATTTTGTTCCCTTAGAACTTGAGTCACAGTGGCAAGTGTGACACCTCCTCATAGTATCAAAGTAGAAACAGGAACACCTGCGATGGAATTGTTTTAACCAAATAAAACAACGCACAATCGAGATAACTCCGAGCTAAACAAAAATCACTGTTACTGATTCTTTTAATAAGTTTATAGTGAGAATTTAGTCGAAGGTACTGACAAGCTTGCTTACTTTCAAATACATCATCTTCTCCCTGGGTCTACATCACGGAAGGGATGCGGGGATGCGGAGCTATGAATTCCGTCTGTCAGGATTTGTTTGAGCGCTTCTCTTCTTTCTACAACAGAATTCCACTACTTATATTTTTTTCGGCTCAGTTCTTTCCAGGATCGCACTTTCGTCACCATAAAATTATCAAAAAATTTTATACATTTTTTTTTATCCGCGTCTATTTCAAAGTTGGAAACCTTAAGAATTCTCTACGACACCGTTTAGTAGGTGATGTGTACTGCGGTAGATGTTGGTAGAGAATATCTGTTATTGCTTTTTTTAATGTGAAGTGAAGTGCGAAGTCAAGATCCCGGTCGTCTCCTTCACATGAAGTAGTGTGGACTCATCAATATAACTGAAAGTGTATCATAGGTAATTTTTATATTCTTTAAGTGGTCTCAGGTAATTGTTGGAATATGGGAATGAGTGAACCGCGCTGATCAAATGGGATAAAAGTTACAAAGCCGCTCAGGAACAAAATCTTTGGCGGCACCGAGATTCGATATCCGGTTTTCTTGATAAACCGGTAAGTTATATTAACCCCTTGCAGACCCGGAGTTCGAATCCCGGCGTCGCAAATTATATTGTCTTCCGGCTGCTTAAAACGTTTATCTCATTTCAAGAAAATGTGTTTTTTATATATCCTAAAGATGCCTCTACAATAGCAAATTACCTGACGAAGATTTTAGTTATCAATTATAATAATTACAAGAATTATATAGTCTATTATAGGAATTACATCAGAAGCGTCTGCATCAATCATTCACTAAATTCAGTAGCAAGTTTGACTTACAATGGATACAAACTGCTTTTTGAGGTTTCAACATGTAGCTTGACGTTAACTTCGGTTCTAGGCTCTGAATCCGCACTTTCCTCACACAATCCTATAACACTGTAGCAGTGGGACTCAGAACGTCATAAAAATTACTGATGCTGGGGATAATTAAAATTTTAGTTACGTACTTACCACAAAATCCTAAATATTTTATCCAGATTTTTTTTTCATGACTTTATCGACGTTTTTACTGTTTTAAGGTTTGCTAGAAAAAAAAAAGAAAAAAAACTTCTACTTTTGTTTTGCTAGTTTGTTTTGGAAAATTACGACAGCACCCGACACTCCAGTTTTGCGGGAGCGGATGAGGGCCTTTACAGCTAGAAGCATTTGCCGCAAAGAAATCTAAATCCCGATATGTTGCGTATTTCAATTTCCCTTCGCCTAAACGGTTCTAGGCTCTTAATATCAAGCAAGTTCCTTGACACACGTCATCCGATGCTGCAGACGAACCGCTGATTGGGCGAGCCTCGCTTCTCACGATTCATTATCCTACTTTTATGTCACTCGCTGCCTTTTCCAACTGCACAGCTACGTGCTTTAAAACCAGCGCATCACGCGGGAATTAATGCAAATGCAGGTCTGCACCCACCTCAAAGTTCCCGTCGATTCGTGTTTTTCTTCTTACCTGCGACAGCGTGCAATCAGATGACCTTTAATTATTAGCTTTCTATGCACTTGTTTTTTTTTTTTTTTTTTTTTTCAAATGAGTGTTCATTACTCCTCGTTTCGGGTTTCAACCCTCGCTTGTGTCGCGTTTCGCGTGGCCTCCCTGTACCCGACACAAAACGAGTGTGTGCAGCTCGCCGCCGAGACACGGCCCGAAAATCTGTGCCGACTCCTGTTGCGGCGAATCGAGCGGCTGATGCGAATAAGCGAACCTTGTCGGTCCTAATTGACTGCAGGTTGCATTACGTCGATGCTGATCCAAACTCGTTAGCAGTCAGCGCGCACGCCTGAGCCAGCAGTTCGGAGCGATACGGGAAGGCTCACTGTTCCTAGCTGCCTCGATGAGCTGCCTGGTCGAACACGTTAAAACGCGAATTAACAAGAAGGACAATAAAAAAAGAAAATACAATAAAATTGCACAAAAAACATTGAGCTTTAGTACAGTGGCAGGAGATGTTTGCTTTCTGTTTTACCTTTTTTCTCCTTATTTCCAGTTACTCTATGAAAAGAAAGGGAAAAAGAGGTATCGAGATTAAGAGTGGTAATTATTTCTCTGGGTAAAACATTCGGTGGAAGTGACAGTTTTTCGGCTCGAGTAGCATGAAAGACTCGCTGATATGTTTAGTATTATCGGGTTGTTCCCAGAGAAATACTAATAAAACCGAGATGACACAACATTTTGACGATGAATTTGGAGAGAATTAGAGGACGAAGATTTACGAAGATGCGCTAAAACTTGACTGGCCTCCATGCCCTACACTCTAAAAAACAAAAGGAAAAAAAAGGTAGTAAAGGCGCATATTTCTCTCTCCACTGACTCGCCCCCAAGCGGACACGAGAAGATAGGAGGAACGAGACGTTTTTTCTCCTTCCCCAGGCAGACGGGAGAAAGGTGCCGCACTCCCGCTTCATCTTTCGGTTTCGTTTTTCAATCACGTGGCGCGCGTTGTTTAATAAACGTTGTTGAGTTAAATGAGCTTCAGCGAGAGTGGAGGCCGCCTGTATTTCCGCCTCCCAGTCGAAACGTGCAGAACATTTTGGTTGCATTGACGTTTTTACCGCTAATTTTATTACACCAGCAAGCGAAGCCGTTAGAAACAGCGAAGTACCGGAGCAGTGCCAGCAGCGCTAGGTACACTGGCCTAAGATGGGCGCCTCCGGATTGCGGAACGACGTTCCAACGTTGAAGACGTTATGGGAGCCGCAGAAACAGCGTCCAAGACAGGCAGGTTTTGCTGCCGGGTGCCTGCAGGTGCCTTCTGTGCTGAGTTCGGTTCTGTTTTCAGATGCCGAGTTCCAACCGGCAATCAACGTAGTTCTGTATTTCTCCGTGTCACTACCATGGCAGCAACATCGGGATGGCAGTCTTGTGCGTTCTGAACAGAAAACTGGAATTGTCGACGATGTGACCGTGTGTTTGCATATAAGTGATGTAACAACAAGATGAGATGACGTAAACTGTCGGGCATTGATGCCCCTGTTCGGGCCGTGATCGGAGGGTGCGGGGTATCGCAAGTTGACATTCCGCTTTACATCAAGGAGTTTAAGACCGCTTGAGGGATTACGGTGCAATCGACCGACGTGCGGATAGCCATGTTGCAACGCAGGTCTGAACCGCAGCTCCTATCGCACAGTGGCCAATGTGACAGTCGCCTGCGATGTCCTGTAGCCTCCACCCAGATAGTGACTGCGCTCTGGGGAAACGACTGAACAGTATGAAAATATGACGGAAAATACGTATACTTACAGTTTGGAATTTTAGCGGTAAGAAAGGATGGTGGGCAAAATTGATAAAAAACTATCCTTTATTTTGTTTAAATATACTACGGTTCCTGCAGAAACTACTCTCCAAGTGGTGCGCTGGGATGAGCGCTAGAAGTTTTCGGGCTCACCACGGCGTAGCTTCGTACACTTAACACCTGCCGCAAGTCGAGTCTTTGACAGTATTCAAGTTAATCGAAAAGCGATTTGTCTGCCCGTGCAGCATCGCTTCCAGCTGAGTGAATACCCCTTCTACAGAGAATAATTCGAGACAATTGCAGCCGCACGCGAAGAGCGCAAATAGAAAAAAAATATGAAATGAACGACGTTTACAATTCTGTTTTGTAACGCCGAATTAGAGCGCAGCTCTTAAGGAGGAGGGGGGGAGGTTATGCCCCTCCTCCCCCACCCCCCTCCTGCTCTCCTCCCACTTAGCGAAACCTTTTCGCAAAGTTTTGCGATAAATTGAGTAAAAAGTTCCGCACTAAATTTAGCGGGGAAATATTCCCGCTAAATTTAGAGGGGAATTTCGCGAAAATTTTCCCGCTAAATTTGCCAGGGAACTAAATTGGTGTCGAGGTCACGTGACGTAAATTTCCCCTCTAAATTTAGCGAGAACTTTTTGTGCTAAAATTAGCAAGAAAGTTTTCCGCTTAATTTATCGAAAAATTTATCCGCTAAATTTAGCGTAAAACTTTCCTCGCTAAATTTAGCGGGAATATTTCCCCGCTAAATTCAACAGGAAAATTTCCCCGGTTAACTTTAGCGGTGAAACGTCCATATAATGCAACGCGAGGTTACACCGACGCCGACGGCGACGCCGCTCAACCCGGAAATGGGCGCCTAAGAACTATGCTCGAAAACAAATACTACAATAGAAATACTGGCTACGACGTGCCGTTCGCGGAAGCAAACACATGTCTCGGTACCGCAGAGGAGCGGCTTGATTTATTGCCTTTAAAATAATTTCGGCATGAGCGTTTACATTTTACTATGAGATTCATCCTCTGAGAGGTATAACATTACTGAAAAAAATTGACATGCTGGGAATATTTTTTTTTTTTTTGGTTCGGAGGTCGGACGTAGCATCCTCGTTAAGCCGTATTGAGTTCGATTTGCTCGATTCGGGGCCGCCATAAGTGAGATGCAGGCGACGGAGGAACGTTTCTCCCCTGCGTTCCTCCTTTTAGGGAGGACTATAGTGACCCTTCTTCTGAGAGGGTAGCAGCGTCATTGACAGATCTGGATCGCTGGTATGTCTTCGCTGCTCACTCAGTGTGAAATACTCTGCAGAAATTAATTTCTAGAATAAAGTACGGCTACCTCAAAATTTGCGCTATTGGTAATCATTCATTTTTTAGGAGAGCCGCAAAACATTGTAAACACATATAAAAGCAAAAATAAATAACGGAGGTGGGTTCTATAATGTGTCAAATATCTGGAAGGAAAACGGTCGACCAGTTCCTAATTGACAATACTCTGGACGCGCAGGGGTGCACAACATGCGGCCCGCTGGCCGCATGCGGCTCGCGGGCACATTCTATGGAGCCCGCCGACATGACTCTGCGAAATGTACTCAAAACGACAACCAGTGCGATGATGCCAGATATTGAAAACCCGTCTGCCAGATTTTGAAATCCCGCGCAGTTCCCAATAAACATTTCTTTGGACCGCGTCATTTTTTAGTTGTGCACGCCTGCGAGTCTGGAGCATCACTTGAGCTTTGTATTGTATTTTTAAGCTATATCATATATTACTAACGATTACGAGATAACGACATCAGCAAAAAGTCAAAGAATACTTAAAAATATATGCTGCAAAATCCTCGCCACCGATGCCGATTTTTATCTGTGTATTGAAGATGCGCAACACAATCTCTCGAGTAATTAAACATGTAAATTAAATCCGTACAAATATAATGTTTAAGTTTTACATTTTATTAACTATGTACAATCAAGGCGATAACAACTAGACCCTGCATCCCAAGTATTTTGGGCTAAATAAATATAAAAATGTATCTTCTCTAACAAAGATATTTACCATCGTAAATACATGTTAAGAGTTAGTAAAATTTAGCGAACAAAATTTATCGCATATAAACTTTTTCATCCAAAAAAATATTTTTGTGTGTGTTTTAAAATTAATTATTTTCATGCTTCTGTTTAGTTAGGGTTCTTGTGTCTTGAATTAATCTAACAATCTAGTTAATTTACTCATTCAGCATTCATCTGGGTTGCTGAAAATATGTTACAAAATAGATTCGCTAATTAGCTGGTCAAAAAAGAACGCAATATTGGGTTTTGTTATCATCGTGAAGATTTAGCAAAAAAGCATTATCCTTCCGTTCTAGAAATTGCGTGCAAATTGCTTCTTTCGTCAGTTTAACATCACTTTCAATTTCAGTTTTTTTTATTTGCCATCGTAAGCCGTGCGCGTACGAACTCCGAAAACAACATGTTCAGAGTGATTTTCCCGGGGAATAAATAAGGTACCCAAACAAAATGACTAATAAAAAAAAAATGCTTAAAATGAAAATGGTACTATTTATATTTTATTTTACCTGAAGTCCAGACGCAGCCAACGCTAGGGGCTGATGGGACGAATCAAACAGCGTCAAAAGGGCACCATCATGGTGTGCGTCATGTTTCTATACGCGTTCTATTACCGCTGAAACCATCATAAAGGGGAGAAGGCCCAGTGACTCGCGCTTTAGACGGTGCTTGCTTGGTCACATTAGTTCGTAGCGTCGTCTTCGTTCAAAATTAACCTAAAACGAATTTATAGATACGACCTGTGGAAAGACGATATGTTCACATGGGTACGTTAAGTGCGTAGTAGAAAAACATCAGTATCGATAAATGAATTACTTTTCTTGTTTAATCTGGATGTAACCTATAGTACCAATAGCGAAAGAAACGAACGAGTAGAAATACTAGATGAACAAAACGGTCCCACCCTCCCTAAGCGTGTGGACCGCGCGACTAGAGTGCTCACCGCCAACTTAAAAAAAAACGCAGGACGTGTCGTGTCTCCAGCAACTTGTTATCGCTCTGCAGTCAATTAGTAGAGTGTGAACTTTGACAATAAAGGCCCGTTCACACTCTTGCGACCGAGCAAGACCGAGAGAGACTAGACCGGTTTTTAAAGGACACATGCAAAGGAAAAAAAACATTTTTTTAAACAGCTTAGATGAGAAAAAGATATCATAAAACGATTTTACAACGAAGAAAAAAAATTTAGAGCTATATTTACGGCGCTATACGAATTTGTAGTTGGCGCCCGCGGGCGCCGCGGAAAAGTGGCCCTTATTTATCACGTGACTGGCCCTATTTGTCACGTGGTGCTTGCGCTCTTTCGGAAGCATCCTATGGCCTCTAAAAGTAACGTATTCATCTTTGTTTGAAGTATAACAAAAATACTAAGATTAATAAGTAACTTTTAGAGCCCAAAGAAAACTCCTGAAAAAGCGCAAGCAGACGTGATAGACCTGTGCGCCGGTCAGATGACGGCGGCGGCGCCCCGAAGCAGAAAACTTGTGCGGCGGCGGAGACGGCGGCGTGGAGAAACGCGTTGAAGCGACGTCGTACAATGCTCAGCGTGCGACGGCGGCGTGACTTTGCGGCGGCGGCGACGCAGGGCGGCGGCGCACAGGCCTACCACGTGACCAGCGTCGGCTCCCGCGTGCGCCAACTACAAATTCGTATAGCGCCGTAAATATAGCTCTAAACATTTTTTTCCTTCATTGTAAAATCATTTAATGATATCCTTTTTCCATCTAAGCTGTTTAAAAAAATAATGTTTTTTTTTTTCTTTGCATGAGTTCTTTAAGCCTCTTGCGATGTCTTAGCACCAGCTCCGCTGCAGCGCATCCGGTCCTAAGACGACGCAAGAGGCTTAAAACCGATCTCGTCTCTCTCGGTTTTACACGGTCGCATATATGTGAATGCGCTTAAGACCGCCTACGAGCGAATTTCTTGAGCTCTCAGTGACTATTGTATATTGTATTTGCTCGAGTAATAGCCGCACTTGTTATGAATAAGGCCCTTGCGTCTACTTTCCATCAGAGCACACATGCATCCAATCATCGCGTTCTGCATTAAAAAAAAAGAAGAAAAACCTGCGAACAACAAGGTTGTGAGCATGATTCTCCGTAAAAATTCAATCTGAGCAGATAGCAATGTCGCGTGAAGACGTTACCTCTGTCCCATAAATCGCTTATATTTTTCTGCCGATCGCGCTGATTCGCGATTTCCGTGCTCCGCGGGAAAGCAGACCCACAGAACTTGTTCGAAAGAAGTGCGGCTCTTACTCGAGCAAATATGGTAGTTAGTAACAGAAACAAAACTGAGTGTGTTACCATTCAAAAAACAGAACCAACGGTTCGCAAGAAACAATACAACGACAAAGAAAATATTCACTGTGCTTGTCTTAAAAGTTCCTCAAGGCAGGTCGCGAAAAACAGCTCGCCCAAACAAACAAGTCAGAAGTACTGATATAAGGAATACTGCGGAGGCGAGCTGATAAAAAATCATAGTGAAAAAAAAAAAGCCTTGAGACATGGGACACAAAACGGGACCTCACTGTTTCAAGCGGTGATTTCTTGCCACATTTTTATCGTTAACAGCAAAGGTTTTTTTTTTTTTCACTACCATGTTAAAGGAATAAGTAAAAAAAAAAAAAAGAATTGGGAGCCCTTCAACTCCGTGAAGAGGGAAGTCCAGGAAAGCTGGCGCTCTGGTGGGGTTTGCTATGTCAGGCGGGAGCAGCGGCAATGGCGGTTTCACGTTGGCGGCGTGCCCATTCTCGCTTCTGGGCGAGCTGACGCTCCTTGTACTCCCGCTGCTCCTCTTCGGACTGTACAACACGGGTGCCACCCACGTGAAGTCGCGCTATCTTCTGCAGGTGGCCACCGAAGAGCGCGTGGCATTGCGGAATGTCGGGGGAAGAGACGCCGAGCGTGGGCAAGGCGCGGGCGTGTGGCGCCGGCGTCTGCAGCAGTAACTTTTCTAAAGCAAAAGCCTAAAACAAATGGCATCTTTCACGCGCGTTCGTAAACGCTTTACTTTGGTTATTTACTTCGAATCTTTTATACGAGGAAGGCGCGCGCGTGCGGCGCCGGCGTCTGCAGCATTAACTGTAAAACATCGTTGGTCGACGCTCGGTCTAACCCCGGAGACGATCTGCCAGAACCAGGGTTGTAAAGTAGTTCCTGGGTACAAGTAACTGGAAGTCGGTATCTACGCAAGTTTGTTGTACCTGAGGTACAGACTTAGGTACTTCCATTTCTCGGTATCGGTATCTGTAGGTTAGGTACATTTTCCAGTAACTTGTAACTAAGTGGAGTTACTTCTTACAGGTACTTTTTTATTCACTTCGTCAAAATGGTAGAAACTATAAATCTTGAAGTATTAACAACCATGGGCCGTGAATTACGTTGCCTTGGGTACAACCTGGGAGGCACTGACATGATCGATCGACATTTCAGCGAAGGAATCCCCACCCAAAATATTTCATCGAACGACACTTCAGCGAATGGCGATGCTTATTTGAGCGAACGGTGGATTAGCGATGCCGTTGTAGCGACACCAATTTATCGAATCACTTCGAAACTCCGTTTAGGGAAAATAGCGACCTGCTTCCTTCATCTTAAACCAAAATCGACCTCCCTACGTGTTTGAAGCTGCTCTGACAGCTATACAAGAGAGGAGATAACTTGAAAAATGAGCGCAGTTTCTGTTGCCTCTATCTTGTCCTGGTGGTCGCTCTCTTCTGCCATAAATACAATATAAAATATAATTTAAAATAAATTATAATTAAAATCGTAAAGCAATGTAACATCGCATGATATAATACAGTCTCCACTAAAAAAAAAAAAAATTGGACTCGAATTTTGCAGTTATAAAAACTGAAAATTCCCCCCCCCCCAAAAAAAAGCTTATATTTCTTAAAAAAAAAAATGCAAGGAAGCTTGAGGCCGTTTGTTTGTCGTCGCGAAGGTTAGGTGCATATGCACTCGACTCAAGCGTTTCTTCATGCGGTCGACGTGTTCTGGGCCCGTCGACGTCAGCACCGGCTCTTAAGGCAAGAACGTCAACAAGCGAGTTTCGGCGGTTTAGGCGTGACATGGTAAACATTGGAAGCTGTGGCCTCGGTGAACCAATTAGAGCGGGGGGTAAGGCACGTGAGGACTCAACTTCCATCTGAACATCGCATTGACACTAATAAACTACATTTATCAAACTCGTTTTGATGCGAATCCTTAGTATAAAAAGCTTTACTTCAAAAATATTTTTCTGACAAATTTGGGGAAAATAAATAAAGTGTCCTTGAAGTAACTGTACCCGTAGCTAGGTACATTCATAACTGAGTACCTAGGTACGTACCTAGGTACGTACCTAGGTACCTTTTCGTATGAGCATCTTTATCTGTATCTTAGATATCATTCTTGAAGTAACTTTTACAGGCCTGGTGAGAACCTAGCCATAAACAGCTTCGATGTAAAAAAAAAAAATCTTTTTTGGACGCCGAGTGCAGGTGCGGTCCAACTCCTGTTGTTGACGGGTTATCAAGAACGTTGCGGAGTCCGAAGTTTTGGTAACGTCGCTCAAAGAAACAACGACCGGCACCGCCTATCCAAAAGAACAAATGGCACGATTTTTAAAGGAGCTGTGCAACGATTTTAACGTTGAAAGAATTGGCATCTTCTGCTTTTGATATTGTTCACCTTGTCACAAATGACAGAAAACACACCTCCTTTGATCAAATGTTGCGATTTCGCCGCGTAATCGCGAGGTAAAAATTAGAATATCCCCCGACCTGCAGCCGCGAGCGGCCGTCATGGGAAACACGCGGCGTGACGTCACTTGGGTAGTTGTAAAAAAGATAGCAAGTTCTGCAAATACCTGCTCGATAAAGGTATTTTTTTTCATAAATATTGTCGTCCAAACAACATAAATGCTTCAAAACCGTAGTATTATTGACAAAAATGTTTATTATACATACAGTGTTTTAGTGGCGCCATCTACCCGAGGTGAACAAAACCGTCAGCTCGAGCAGCGTCAGCGGCTAGCACGAGGAGCCGAACGAGCGCCTTGGTTTGGCTTTCCGCCGTGTCGATCTCGACTTCGAACGCCGCCGCTCGGCAATGCCGACCGGGTGCTCTGTTCTCCTGTGTCCTAACCGGACTCCACAAAGCCCTCTTGTCCGTGCTAAAAAGCTCCTGTTCCATCGTTTACCGCGCGAAGAACCTCTCAGGGGTCCGGCGTCCCCGCGTACGGAACGAGCCCCAGTGACTCGCTGTACTCCAGCATCTGGAGCTCGACCTCGTTGAGCTCGCCGCTTCAGCAGCCGGTGGCCATGTTGATCGCGTGTCGCAAGCATGGGGTGACGCGGTCACGTGGTCGTGAGCGGATGAGTTCTCGCCGCTCACTGATGGCGTTAGAGAGAGGAATTTACCGGAACCCCGCGCCTACTCCGGTGACGTCACTGCGCACGTGACCCGGAAGACGATGTACGAGTTGAGAGGCGGCAAAAACCTGGATCTTTTTCATTTTTTTAAATAAAAACTAGGGTATCCAGGCAAAATCTGTTTGCTGTAGTTCACTGCAGAAGTGTCAGGCATCAACTTCCACAATTATTTAAGCAAAGCCCTGAAATTGTTGCACAGCTCCTTTAAATCGTCACCGCATTCGCATGCATGAACCGACTCCGGTGCCAAAAACGAAATTATATTTTCCTCGTGAACTCTAACTGCGTAATCGATCATATCCTCCTCATATCTCCCAATCTCGGCAAACAACAAAACCTAACTCTTCAGTAGGGCAATAAGAGCGCCGAATCTATGCATGTAACAAATGGTCACCGAAGGGCACTCGTGCGAAGTGGCATATCATGGGAGTCGATGTTACGATCTCAATCGCTCATCGGGGTTGAAGCTTTCGATCGGTGTAAAGCAGCTAACTTGAAACAGAGTATATTAATATTCGCAACACGAAAACATTTATAAAAACATATTAAACAAAAACGCAAAAAAGGAAATTATTTCTGACGATTCATTAGAATTTCTGCAGTGTTATTTTATTAATTCTCCAAAACGTTCCATCACAATCATGCACGTCTTAGGATGAAACCGATCTTTCAAGCACCGGACGTTTGTAGGAAGTGTGTGCACTTCTACCATCTCAGCTTTCTAGTCACCTTCGTGCGCGAAGTACAAAAAAGTGTGGACTTGAAGAAACGACGATAAAATACAAAACATGGACGAGAGGTCGTACTTTCGTTTAAATATCCCCTCCAGCACCGCATAGTTTCCACTGGCGAGCTCCAAAGAGCACCCGAGGGAACCCGACGGAAAAGAGTCATCAGGCACTGTAGCATCGAAGACACATTAAACTCGAGAACTCAGCGAACATATAAAGACAGCTCTTGTTCAAGCTCTCGCGTTAAGAGCGTGACTCGAGAAAGGAGCGTTAAAATTTCCGCTGTGAGGGTAAAGCGATAAAATTCGAAGCTTTTGAGGCACGTACGAGTAAGTTACACATGAAAAAAGACCATTCTGAATGACTTTGTTGCCCGTTCCTTTCCTCTTAGCCCTACTTGCGGACATTTTAAAAACGCGATTCTAGCCATACTTGAACTGCTAAAAAATGAGGCGAAAAGAGCAAAGTTGACAGTTTCATAGCACTTTATGTCTGGTGCAAACATGGCAAGATAAATATGTCAAAGCGAAAGCAGACCACTTAAAAGCACTGACGTCGTTTAGCTTATATGTATTTTTCAACGCATTTTTTTATCATGTCAGTTATCGGTATTAAGAACATAGTATGGTCACGGTATCTTGAGATACGTACAGTTTGTACGGTCTAGGAATGTAGACAAAATTTTCCAGTAACGCACAAGAAACAAATGTTTTTAAACTCGCGCTTACATGTTAAATACAGTTAAACACTACGATCCGTTCGACTCACGTTGTTAATTAGCGTTTTCCAGGTCGGTACGCCTTCGCGTGTCGTATAACCAGTGTTAACAGTAACGCGTTCTAAGTAACAACGTTACAGGTAACACGTTACTTCTTTTACAACGTATAGCGTACTTGTTACATTCTAAGAACAGTAACATGTGACGTACTTACGTTGCTTATTTCCGGTAAAGGGTAACGCAGTTGCGCTACTGGTCACACCTTCTATCCAAGACCTAAAAAGATTACACTTTCATTTTTCTTTCTTGTTTCTATACTTCGTTTTACTTTAGGTCCAGACGCAGTCGTCGGTACCAGCTGATGCGACCAATCAGACGGCATCAAGAGGGCACCATCATGGTGTTCGCCATGTTTTTTTTATGTGTTCTATTATCCCTGAACCAATGGTAAAGAAAAAAAAGGCACAGTGACTTGCGCTCTTTTGACGCTACTCTATTGGTCCTATTAGCTGCGTTCGGACTTAAGCTGGAACGAAGACGCAAAGTCATTAATTATTTCACTCATTCCACGTGCCTTCAAAATTTTGCCTGTGTTTTCCCCTTTGCAAAAAGTCCCTTTTAAGAAGACCCCAACGCCCGCGCCCTTCATCCCATTGTCGAAAAACGCTGTCGCCAAGAAAAAACGCTGATACCGTCAATTTAGGAATAAAATGTAACGTAAAAGTAACGTGTGTTCTTTTTTATCGGTAACGGCGCCGCGTTCCTTTATTTTGACGTAACCTAGTCCGGTAATGCGTTCCTTTGATTTGCAAGTAACGAGTCACGTATTTCGTTACTTTCTTTCGGTAACGCCTACAACAATGCATTGTTGCTAATGTTGAAACTTTTGGAAGCTTCAGGAGATGAGCTCTACTCGCACTCGAATATCGACGTAAGTATAGGCGGCGCATATCAGATTAGGTCGAAGCATTGAAATATTGAATTCTGCGCTATATTTGAGCGATTAGTCTTATATGATTATGTTTTTGGCCGTATTGTTGCTGTAAAACCTATTTCCTTCTAATTTATTTGCCTTCGAGACTGCAGAAATATTCCTCAACCCAAATATTTTATGATAAAGCATAGAATATATTTTCATATACTCAATAAGTACAAGATAACAACTCCTGATGTTATGAGACATTCGAGAGACAAAAATTTTAATTTTAAACAGCACTTTCTTTTTTTATGCTAAACAGTTAACTTCAAAGTTCATTGTCCAATATATATATTTCTTAATTGTTCAAGATTCTATAAAGTAAATGACAAGCAAATATCTTAGTATTGTTATCGCGCACCGATAATAATAATGAGGATACATAAAATTGTCTACGCGTTCTAGCTAACGAAGATAAAACAGGCTTAAAGTCACAAAGCGCTCTAAATCAATTATTTAGAAAAAAAGTGAAAACATAATAATAATTACCTAAAAGACATAAGTGTCACCATTTATGATGCACCTTAAACCTAGAACATTTTCCCACACACACAAAAAAGGAAAACGTGCGCAAAAAAACGTCAGTAATTTAGCAAGTATTAGGATTCTTCGATAAAGCCATGGTCCACTGCTTCGGTGAGGGCCTAGTTGTACCAGCATCACTCTCAACTGACACACAAGTCGGACTTAAAGATCTAATGCGGCTGAAAATAAAAATGCGACCATAAAGACTTTTCGGAGAAAATCAAAAATGGTGCAACCCCTATAAAGAATCGCTATGCTTCAATGATGGCGCAATAAACGCTTCGAATTTTGAGTTCGTAGTTCGGCGGCGGCGGCTCTTTTGAAGTCCCGTATAAAATTATGTCTTTAAGTGCAGTTATAAAATGATTGTCTGCTGCATGCGCCTGCAGAACGAACAAGAGTAGCGCGTCCACTCAATGCTTTGCCTTTTCCTTTGAGCGGGTACTCCAATCACTCGTTTCTCGATGATTGCAATTTTGCCGTCAGGAGGGACGAATTTTAGTTTATACTCAAAAACAACTTACTGCTGGAGATGCTTTAGTGCGTCGTGGCTTTCGATATCCCCTTTTATGCAAGCAGCTTCTTTATCTTCAAATTATATTTAAATTATTACTGGTCTTTGACATCTTTAATTAAGGATTCACAACTATGACCTCGTGACTCAATGTTGACGCTAATTAGGCTTCGTTCTAAAAAATTGGTAGAGCGGGTGAGCTTTCTTGCCAGTCTTTGCACGACTAGAACTGTGTGAATGCCGACTTATGGTGCTTTTAATAAAAACGGGTAATCTCGTTGGTCCTCAAATCTTTTGATTTAAAATAAATGCTTAAATTGAATCCGATATAGTTCAGGTATGACAGTGTTTTATACCCCTAACAGACGGGGACGTTGAGGACCTTCTGGAAGAACCACTCTAAAGGGTCGGCGAAGCAGCGCACTCCAATCAGCTTAAAGTCACGAGCTAATTCGCCGATTCTTTAAAGAATTCCATTCGGAAGGTCTTCAATGTGCCCGTTCGACAGTGGTAATATATTTTCTTTCACTCTCGGGATAATTAAACATTTATAAGTGTGTCGTTGCACCAGGAGTTTTAAATAAATGCTTAAAGTTGCCATGAAACAGTATCGGGTTGAAATGTTCCTGACTTTACAGAGGCGTATTGGTCCTAGTCTGGCCCAAGTATACTCGCATGGATCGCCACTGATTCAGAAGCGTCTTGGTCGTAGTGAAATTACGAAGAAAAAAGGGGGCTATTTCTTTCAGACTTGCCTTCGGAAAGCTTGGTGTCGTAATTGTGACATTGAAACCACCCGCCTGACGACAGTCGAGCACAGCTCGGGGATTGGACACGAGAACTGCCTGAGCACAGACTTCGGCTCGTAACAATCAATACCTCGGCGGACTCTCGGGTAGTGGCCCGTTTCTAACCACTGCGGTGATGAGAATAGCCGGACTCTAACAATGCCCTGAGTTTAGCACGCGTTTTCTACTTTGCCGACCCCAGCGTGTCTATGATTAGCGTTGGCGGCATAGGATAGGCACCAGGCCAATTGGCCGCCTATTCTGGCTCCGAGTTGACGGGATAAACGATGCTCATATCTCTCGAATTCATTTGCCGTCTGTCATTGCCTAGAAAGAGAAATTAAGGCATGTTTATTCGGTTCATAACGTTAGGGAGTGATTCTGAGTAGTATTAAGCAAAAGTAGAAAAAAAGTTTCATTGTCCCTATAAGATACTTATTCATTTGCGCAAGTAGCCCAAAGAAAGATTGCATCTGATTATCTTGTTGACAGAGCGAGTATACTTTCCCGGGTGATTTGGAATTAAAGGTGATGCCTATGGTTTTAACTGGGGTCGTGCGTTTTCGGTATGGACCATAGGCTTAAAAAATGAACAGCCGAGCATGTTATATCAAAATTGCGGAAATTAACAAAGCGCCCAACAGGCTGTCTATAATGAGAGAGACTCAACCTCCGCTGAAAGAAATCGTTGTTCATAGTATTACTTTGCGTTCATCGGGAATACAGACTGTACTGACATTTACGGATGACGGCTTTTTTATGGGGGGGGGGGGGGGGGTTGGGGGGGGGGGCCGTTACACTTTTATCTTGTTTCAGTCTGTTATCAGTACCGGGGCGTTTTCGAGGTATTGGGTTCACGCACATCTTCCCTTGAGGTTGGGGGATCCCGTGATCAATAAACGGGTTTGATATCCTACAATAAACCCTGATTTTTTTTCCGGCCCCAAAAGGTAGATACCGAAAAATACCAAATATGATAAAAGCAAACACCGAAAAAAAAAAAAACCTCCGCAAAACACAGTTTGGAGGATGAGAAACACCCTCCAAAACTGCAATTTGTTTAAAAATCGGCCACTCTTTTGTTTCTTCTTGAAAATCGCCTTGCCTGTGAAAAAGAAACCACCATCGATCGAGTTCGTTTTCTTAAACGACTCGTGCCGACGAACAAATTCTGCTTGTTTGATTGTAAGCGCTTCGCGACACGCGGCAGTCGTCCTTTAGTTCGTCATGCCTCAGGCAAAAAGAAATGCGAGGTGTTTAACGAGCCAGGGCTCGCGAAAAGGGGCTGGTCAATAAAAAGAAACTGCGGACACTGCCTCCTATAAGCCACTCCGGTTGTTCAACTGGCATCGTTTTTCTTGGTCGGCTTGCAGGCTCAGCTATAGTCGGTGACAGGATAAGAAAAAAATCGGCAAATACCCCACGAAGGGACAGGTATTCCTACGCGAGCCAATCGGGCCCAAGCGTTTTTTGTGACGTCAAGAAATTAACAGCCTATCCCGTTTTTTTTTGAACGAATACTTTCGACACAGCAGTCTCGACTTAGCAACCAGACGCCAACTTCTCGCAGCGATTATCCAGCTCTTAGCCACGGTCGTCCGGAGTAGTTTCTCTGTGGTGACGTGAGCATCCAGGGATGATATCGCCATCGAAAAGTTAGAGGCGGGTGCAAGGCTTAGTGCCGCTGGGACGCTGCACCAAACGTCGTCTGCAATTTTTTTTTTTTTTTTTTGCTGGATATTTTTGGTTAGTGACTTTAGTTGTTTCTCAAGATAGTGCCAACATCGGCACTTTTCATCGCTGTGGATTCCGTGAGACTAATGAGAGCAGTATCTACGCTGCTAGAGATGGGCATGAGTGAACTGCCAGCACAGCTAGCATCACGGCAAGCACCGAGTTGCATCACCAGACGCTGTTCGCACCTCTGGTGGCGCTACAGTGGATTAACAAATGAGGGCTGCCTTCTGAAACAACGTCTTCACAGCACTATCTATTCATGTGTGAAACGTGGCACCCTTCCCAAGTTTTCGTCGCGATCAATCACATGGTAAGCAATACTTTCGGATGCATCTTAGGTCGGAATAACGAGCTGTTACATACATTTAACAATGATAAGAGATACAAACCTTTCCCCGATGTCGTTTTGGACATGAAGGAGTTCATGCTTTTTTAGTACCTTTCTGATTAGGTTATAAAATATTAACAGCAACAATAAAACGCAGGACAGAAAAACGAGGTACACAGACAGAGTGCAAAATTTCACTTTTCAAAATCCACGAATCTTGGGAAGTGATACTGGGCTCTCCACAGTTATTTTAAAAACACTTGCTCTCATTGTGCTTGGCAGTCGTGTGAATGACTATGGGGTCCTTTTTATGCTATAAAGCAGCCCTGTTTCGCGTTTAAGGGATTATTAGCCAGACAAGCTGGTTGTTATTCGACATAATAAAACCCGATACGGAGTCAAACATAAAGGGGGTGAAACACAGCTCTATATTTGAGACGTGTTCGAGTTTTCTTCGAAACGCGTTATGAGTCCCCCTTTTTGTTGCCTCCATCTCGAGTTTCAGAATGTCGTGCTGTTTCGAAGCACAAGGGATTCACTGCATACATAACACCTACCATTAAAATACTGCAAAATGAACGGAGACTCCTAAGTGCCCAAAACTGTTGTCATCAACGTCCAAATGGCAACGTTTGTCAGCAACTTCGTTCCTCTAAACCAGCTCAGCACTAAACGCCTGCGAAACTAGAAGCGCGAAGTGGTCACTCTAAAAGTCTAACTCAGCGCGCTCAGTGACATTTGTCTGGGTGTACTGGAGTCCGGGCCAACACGGTGGCCAGAACGTGAACTCTGAACGGGATCGACTACCGAACTGATGCTACGTGCAAGAAAACTGTCGTTATAAGCCGTAAGCTCAATGTCTAGAATTCGCTGTGGGGTTGTACCAGGCACAGTCCGAGGGGCACCAGCATTCTCAACTGCATGAAAACGGCAAACATGCAACTTTTCAATGTCCCGGATATCCCTACACGTGTTGCGGCGCAAGTTCACAAATGGACACGACACCGGACCAAGCCATCGAGAGGAATGCTTAGTGGACTCTGACAGAATGGAAAGTGACCACCTAACCATCTGAATCTGGATAATTGAAGACGCAGCGTTGACTATCCCTGCCAAACGTCTGTCGTTATCTATAAAAATGCGCAATTCACGAAACAGACAGAAAAATGGGAAATTTTGGTTTCGCAAGCTACTTTGAGTGAACCATTCGCTGAAACGCCACACGTTGAAATGGTGTCGCTGAAACAGCGTTCAATAAAATGTCCAGCCGTGACCTTTTCAGCTTCTTCGTTGATGAGCCTCTTTACGTCACTAATCTTGAATGTTGTGTTCCGGGCTGCAACGTCGTTCTTCACTTGTGCCCAAATGCGTTCAATCGGAACAAACGGAAGGTGATAGGGTGGAAGCCTGAGCACTGTGCAACCAGCTGCCCTCCCCGCAGCAACATTGTCCACAAGGTGCCTTACATGCTGTGGCTTGACCGACGCCACAGTATCGATTAGCTCCTTCTTCGGCACCTTGGGGTCCCACGCAATTCCGTTCGACGTGAGTCGTTCCTGGATGACCTCCTTGCGAGATTTCGTCGTCAAAACTGCATCCGACCACCGAGAATGGTACGAAGCATTGTCCATTACAACTACACTCCCCGCCAGCACTTTTTGAGGTACACCGTCGAACCACTTTTCGAACCGGGTGCCATCTATTTCATCGTGGTAGTTGCCGGTTTTCTTGCAGCGGAAGACGTCCAGGCACCCAGCGACGAAGCCGTACTCACTACCGATGTCCGTGATAATTAGGCGTTGGCCCTTCCCCGACGGCTGCATCAGGCCCGTCATGAGACCTCGCATGAAGGCATTCTGTGGCGAGGTCACAGTGCTATCCACCACGCGATCGAGATAGTGTGCCCTGCCGTCAGCAACGTCTCGTCCAAATAGAAAATTTTGCGACCTTCTCGCGTGTGACGTGCAATGTCCCGCAAGTACGGCTGATACCAGTCGACGATGTCGTCTAGTTCGATCATGTGCGAGTTTCGACCCCTGTTTTCTCACCTGAAGCCGATATCATGGAGAAGACGACACACAGTCCATTTCTTCAGCGAAAAGAGTTCAGAGCTTGCGCTCGAACTCGGCCGTTATCGTTTACACCGTGGGTAACTCGTTTCGGCGAGAAAAAAAGAAAAAAAAGAGAAAACGACGTTTGCAAGATCTTAACGCACATAGCATAAAGTCACCGTACTTAACGGTACGCCCCTTCTTGCCTGAACTTGCCAGGTCCTTCCGAGCGGGTGTCGGAACTTTCCCATCTTTTGCTTTCGTTTTAAATGATCTCGAGGACCTTCGATACGCTGATAGCAAGCAGTCTGCTGACAGCCTTACAGATCTCACTCACGTTGAGGTCGGTCTTCAAGCGTCGTATCCGAACGTAAGTGTCCAGGATTATTGCCGTCGGTCGTTATCCAAGATACGACCGCTCTTATTCTTCTTGTACCAACGCTTTGGTGTAGCACATAAGATCGCACGTTCCGCCCAGAAGAATCGCATTCCGCAGCTTCCTCGTTGGGATTCATGGCTGAAGACAATTTTCTTCTTCTTGAGCGTTGTGAATAAGATGGGGGAGGGAGAGAGGGCCAATTGTGGATGCGCACCTGGCGCGATGACGGCGACAGACATAAACGACTTTGTGAGTCGCGGATTCATCAAAGCCCAAAAAGCAAAAAGGTTTTCTGTTTAATAAACCAAAAAACCGCACTCAATTGGTGTACGAAGCCTATCACACAAAGAAGAAACACAAGCATTTTATTAATTACAAGAACTAGAGTACATGGTATACCAAGATAAACATTAACAAGTAACGGCGTAACTTCCTGTGGACTAGCCCTATTGAAAAATCTCGTTTGTATGTGAAATTTCTGTGTCTAATAAACACATATGAATCATACAATATATAAGAACATATAAGAACATCATAAGAACAATTCAAGAACTATATAATAACTATATAAGACATATAAGAACATATAAGAAACATATAAGACACTTGTGAGAAGTTTCTAAGTTTCTTATAATGTTCTTATATGTTCTTATATCTCTTGTATGATTCATATGTGTTTATTGGGCACAGGACATTTCTCATACAAATGGCTTTTCACTAGGGAAATGACGACCGGTTGACCAGCTTCTTGTGTACGTTTCAATGAACAGAACTGAGCAGTGCGTCTTTTAGGTTTTTCTCGGCGGAAAATAAAACAAAGTATGTTGAAAACCGGACGTTGCGATACATCGATGTTCGTTTTACGACCATCCGGCTCCAATAAAAAGCACTGCATCCCATTTTAATTGGTCTCCGTGTCGGAAGGTATGTGGACGTACAGAGCGCGACACTGTTAGCGCGAACAAGCGATCGCCGGTTTTTCCAGTTTTTCTCTTTGAAACCTAGGGATGTCATCCAAGTTATTATTGCTACAGAAAGAGTTCATTTAGTTCTATATGGTAAGCGATAAAATTTTGTGCTCGCTAATACTATTTGGGAGTAAAATTCGAAAATGCGCCGATGTCGTGTTCGCGCTAACAGTGTCGCGATGTGTACCTGATACCCCAGTGAAAACGTGTGTACACGTGAAACATTCAACGAAGTTATACGACCACAAATCAACCGAGACATGCAATTATTTCGTGTTTTTCATGCGCGGGAGAACGTGTGCGAGTACAACACCGCTTCGTCAACTGCGCGTCGTCGATGTGAGTGCCCGAGATGGCCAAAGCGAAACTACGCTTCGCCTGTCAGACGTAGTTGAAGGAAGGTCTAAAGAATTGCGTCATTCGTGCTCGATTGTTCCCGGACAAGTGAGCGGCGTGTTTACGATGACGAGTAGAGATATCGTCATTGGGACAAAACCGTCGCACTGGGTACGATTGTGTCGCTCGTTCTTCACAAAAAAGAAAAAAAAAGGAAACAGCGTGTCTTTGACAACGAGTAGGAGTTATTGTGATTGCGGCAATGTTGACCTACCGCGGGGATTCCGTGAATAATACAGTTGAAAAATCGGATGTCTGAAGGCTATTTTTGAATCTGGATCCCAGGCGATATGCCAAGAAAACTAGTTTCACGTCCGACTTGGCATGATCACGTGACACTCCAGGGGACATATTCCATTTGCTCAAACTGTTCTATTTGGGCAGACACACAGAAGTGCTGTAGTGTTTGACGGCGTGGGCGAGTAATGAAATCAAAAGGATGGTGCCAGTGGTTCCATGGCATGTTTCACGTCCTGCTTTAATCGTGTCACAAACAGACGCTTCATTGCAAGCTGAAATGAAAAATGAGGCTCCCTAATTTCGAAATTGACGTTTCTGAAATTGACGCGGAAACGAACCCCAAGGTCGGTTCCACGGTTTTGGCGGAGTTCAGTCAGGACTTTCACAGAAAGCTCCTGTTTACATGCTCGCACGAAAATTAACGTCAATAAAACCTCTGCTCTAAGATAAATTAAAATAATATTAACACTATTAGTTTAGTCATTAAATATTTTATGCAATAATACCAAGTTGATCTGCGCCAATGGTCTGTGTTATGAAAACCTGGGTTCAGGTACTAGCTGCGAGAATATTAATTAATATTTGAACCTATTCTTTATTTGCGTAAGAACTCAAGTGTGATTCGTTCGATCAAGTTTCTTTGCTGCCCGGAAGAGTTGAATGTGTTCATCTTTTGATTTCAAAATTAAAAGATATATAGTGCCGAGTGTGAAATCGACGTGCGAGTGCGGAGACTGTCCGCACTCGACGGCCGTGGAGCCGAGGCTCGTTGCATCTTTTATTTCGCGGAGATATGGCACAGCAAAGTTGCCCAGTCATTTGGAAAACATTAGAGCACTTCAAGAAGCCGGTGGACGCAAAAAACATACCAAAATACATATTTATTTACGGAACACACCAAACATAGCCTTGACGTTGCTCTTTAAAAGTATGCAAACGAAACCTGAACCGGAAGTGTTCTCGGTTCCTTGTCATGGCTGCCGGAAGTGGCCCGAATAACATGTATAGTCTTTCCTCTTCTGTTTTTCCAGAGAAAAGTATGTTTTATTTATTTTTTTCTTCAGCTTGAAACGTAGGAAGGCAGCAGGACTTTAGACAGCACTTTGGACAGGAAGTTAGTTGGAAGACGAGACATTAGACATTATTTATTTCCGTTAATACTGCACCCTTTCGTTGACAAAAGGGCAGTCTAACTCGTTTACGTGTACTGAATGAATCTAATGGATAATGTAGTAGCCTAAAAGACGTTTTCTGGGGAGATAAAAAGCAGCGTTTCTAGGGAGCTATGTTCTCGAAGGCGGAGGCACTTAAAGCGGGCACATTGCGCTTGTATGTGGAACCGCAACAATTTTCTTAACCTGTCACTGACTATAGTGCCGAACCACTCGGTTCAAACTGTGCGGCCTTTCTTATTTAGCAGAATATGGCATTTATAGAAGAAGCGTTGAAATGCTATCACCTTTTGACGTTGTCTGCAAAGCACGGCAAACCGTGGTCCTTCTTTCTTTTTTCTTTCTCTCCTTTCATTTTTTTTTACATCATTTCACGATCCGTCTTTTTTTTTGCAGTTGATGCGAAAAAAACTTCTGAAACACAGTATAAACATTATGTTTACAAAGTAAAAAAACAATAGTAGGAGATTGCCAGACGCAGTGTTGTGTCTCGTCATCTTATTAATATTAATAAGGCAGAAGCCAAAGCCCAACGTAAGCGAGCCGTCTCATAAATAGCTCCGCCGCGCTGTGGCACAACGCACACCGTGGTCATTGCCTGCGTCCATGTCGTCGCTTTCAGACGTTGCGTTAGTCATGCGGGACTTATATATGTCGCTGACTCAGGTTCACCGCGAACCTCAGTCATCAAGAGGCGTTGACTGAAAGCTCGAGGGAGCTGATGTCCATCCGGTACGGATACTGCGAGTCCACTCGCGCCTCATCTGCGATTATCGGGATCCGGGGGTGACATGCCTGAAATCGATGCCAGTGTGCCTCGATTTTAGAGTGTATCCAACTGCTCCACACGGGTCACGTTGTTGAATGGCCGCGAGGATGTGACAAAGGCGAGGATCGTTTCCAAGTAGCTGCGCCTTTCCGTCTACCTCCTTACCTTCTTGCCACGCGACAACACAACGCATGCGCACTTGCGACCATTCTGCTCAGGAGCAGTCAGCCATTTGATTGCAAACGCTTTCCGTGGCTTCAATTCTCCCCTTTCCCAGATCTAGGCTTTTTCGTCAACGTGTGCCGTTGTCTTGCCTGGCACCGGCCGACTTGAGGCGACCACGCAACAGCGCATTTACGACTCGGTCCAAACACTCGAAGTGAGATTTCTCTTGTCTTGTCATCTGTTTTGTTGCAGATTTGACATAGCACAATCAGGTATTCTAAGAACCGTAGATCGAGGAAGAAAGTAGATAAATGAACGGAAAGAACAAACGTCTGGTATGTTCCATTTGCGATTTGTCAGGATGTTCGCGAAATTCGACCTCGAGATCGTCAAGTAATTTATACAAATAAAAAAAAAAAAAGTCTAACAAGGTCTGAAAAATGTGGGTCTTGAAGTCAGTTTTACTCAGTAGATGAGCAGCACGCCTCTTTAAGTCTACAATTATGTTTTATGCACTGAAATACTTTTTACGTACGACCATATGAACATAGTAAAAGTTTTATATATTTTAAAAATAAATAATTGTGTCCAATGAAATGAAGTGCTTTGTACTTCCTCAATTATGGAGATTTTCATTTGAGTTGAAAGGCATAACCAATATTGACACTATTGTGTAGGTACATATATTAGCCTAGACCGAATATAACAAGCTGTCAGGTTCCTCTGAGGGTGTGAGAGAAAGGAAGAAGACCCAGGACACGTCCGTAAAAAATATATATTTAATTATGAAAATTACATGAGTCAAAAGAAAGCGTTGAGAAATTTGAAGCACAAATTAACCTACAAGTATTTGACACATACAATAATATAAATAAAGAGTTCAGTCCGAATCAATTGCGGCGTTTTCTTGGAGCCCAGGGAGTTGTATCACTCACGTGGCAACGACTCTGTTCTTCGGCTAATACGTTGTGATGTGCTGTCCCGCTACCTTGGTGCGACTCCAAGTCTGACTTGCCGGACTTGGTGGTAAATTCTCACGCTTCCTTGGAGCAAGGCCAAGGCTGGCCTCCAGTACATGAGTGACTGTAGCACCGGCTCGATGTTAGTCTCGTCCCCTGGAAAGTTGGCCTCGAGACCCAGATTCAATTGTGTGGGAGGGTACTGTTGTTAATCCGTGGTTCTCTATGAGACACGTGGTGATGCCATCTGTGCACAATGCGGGTGGAGACAAAGCATCCACACTAACGGCACAGAGCATGGGCAGGTGTACAGAGCATGAGCTCTAAGCAGTTGATTCCACTGCGCGAGCGCTGCATTGACGCCTCCCATGGCTTCGGCATCGCGTGCGTGGCATTCGTTTTGCTCTAAGTAAAGGCTGGTTCACACATTTGCAACGGTTGCGTTCGCATGCAACCGAAACGACCATAACGACCAAAACACCGCGACAACCGTGACTCATGGAATGCTTCGCGAAGCAACCCCTTGCATCGCTTGCCAAGCTGTGCACGGCGAACACTTGTCCCGGTGACTTTGTCGTTACGGTCGTTTCGGTTGCATGCAAACGCTACCAACGCAGATGTGTGAAGCAGCCTTAAAGGTACGTTTATTCTCCAACGTAACGTTGACGGGCGTGGCGTAACGCAGCGCGCACAGATACTGATTGGTCGCAGATATCGAGTTCCTGGTTGCCGGCCAATGAAAGGCGTGCGCTCATTGCTACGCTGCGTTCACTGTGCTCAACGTCCGAGTATAAACAGCCCTTTAGTGTAAAACTAAACGTAGTTCTGCTTTTCACCGCATGAGCCGTGTCAATGGAATCTCGAGACGAATAGGCTTGTAGCTCTGAAGTTTTGAGCAGCGCCCCTAGCGATCGAAATTCAATATGTTTTAGGTCGCGTATCGATTGCACGTTCTTACCAATGAGGTAGAAGGCCTTAGAGCAATAAACTGGCCGAAGAAAATGACCCGTAATTGGCCGCCGCCATGTTGTGCATTTTTTACCACTACACACGTGACCTTATAATTCTACATCTAGATTTTAACGAAGTACCGCGCACAAATAATTACTTATTGATCTTTAATAACAGAAACGACGAGATAAGTCATGTTTTGTTTCTTTTAAGTCCAAATGTGCTTTTACGACAGAAACGGCCAGCTTCGCTATGCCTCCGCTAGGTGCCAGCCGTGGTGCTGCATTTGGGCTTTTATTGGACCTAGACACTGATCTCTGGTAGTAACAGTAATGAAAAAAAAAAGTTTATCATGTCTCTTTACAGCGATCGCAATACAAATCTCGGCTCAGTTTTGCCTCAAGATTTGGTACGGTCACGTGTCTATTGGTCAAAAGTGTACAACATCACGGCAGCCGAGTGGGGGTCACTTTTGCCTGGTGAAACCAGTTTATCGCTCTAAGCCCCTTTACTTAGTTGGTTCTTACGCTCCCTTATGTTGTTCAAAGGCGCTATGAAAGAAAACGTCAACAAAACACATAAAAAGAATATCTCCTTAGCGTTCGTAGGACGCCGATGTCAGAAACTGTAGCATGGTTGTAGTTTTTTTTTTTTTTTTTTTTTTGCGCATGAAGAGACGCTGACAGACGCTAGCATTCGGACGTGGCTCGTGCATGATCATAGCCTCCTCTATACTCACAAAGCCTGGCAGTTCGACGGCAGAGCCGTAAAGTGCCCAGTCGCAGATTTGGAGCGCGAGGATCTGGAGGCACAGAGCATCAAAAGGACATTTCTCGGGGAACCTGGACGTCATTGGACAGCTTTTGCAGCGGCGATTACCCGAAACACACTTTCGGGTCTTCGCGTCTCGCCGCAGTCTCTCGCAGCAGCGGTGAGACGCTGCGTTTCGGAGACTCGCCGCAGCGGGGCGCCAGTCACGTGGCTCTCCTCTCATCTGTTGTCTGCCGCTCCACCTTTTTCATTTCGGCGGCCGCTTCTTGTGGCGATCTGCCAGGCTTTGTCAGTATATAGGAGGCTATGGCATGATCAAACGCTACAACGCTGCCTTCATGGTTGCGTCTTGCAGACGCCGAAACCCACATTACATTGACGCGTGTTGTGGACGCGCTCGCACCGCCTGACCGATTGCAAGAGGCCTAATAGACGACTGCAAGCAAGGACTGGCCGCCGCCATGTCTCTGCTCGTGCGAACGAGCCCGTATTATTTCAAGCTTGCCAAAACTATGTTCACGCGTAAGCTGCACGTCGAAGCACCATGCTTGCCAGGGTGGATCCTAAGAGCGAAGCCTGGACGCCGGTGCGTGCGGCCCTCGGGGAAACCAGCGTTCGAGAGGCCCGTTCGCGGTCCTCGCTCCTCAAACTATAGGGCTAATGCGCTAAAGCCATAGAGAAATATAGTACTACGTAAAGAGCGGACACTTCCATAGGCCCCAGCGGCCAAATTCAGCGTCAGAGAGCGCACTCAGTGGCCAGTATAGTCCCTAGTTGAGTGTTGAATAGATGGATACACGCAGTAACCGCTGGCCAGATGAATGAATGGATTCAAGGCGAATTCTGGTGGTATTTTTGTATTGGGCAGTAGCATGCTCCGTCTAGTTTAACGAGTCAGCGTTATTGTAACAAGCATTGTTTTTGTTTAAAATATAATTGTTTTATAAGCATACCTTAATTGTACTGCAGAAGAAAAGTCATTCAGCGCTACATATAATTCAAACTGACCGCACACCGAAAAGAATATTTTCACATTTGTGCTAACTCTTTTGAAGGGACAACGTGGGGCGACACCAGGGATCGACACACAAAAGTATTTATTTTTGGTAACTATGACAAGCAAAACAAACATTAACTCTGAAGACAATGAGTGATGTATGTTATTCATACATTAAAAAGATTAGAATACACATGCAAAATGTATGAATAACGCGTCAACGGTGCAACACTGGAAAAAAAGTACTGTATTACATCGAGACTTACAGCGACAAATGCAATATGATGGAGGGCATTTAAAAAAATTACCGTCCAAGTTCCATGAAAAGCGCTTGCACAAATGACCATGTGGCTAATACAGCAACAATAGAAGAACAATCTGGCCCAGTGGCTTCTAAATTCAGTGACCGAATGGAAATATCCGTCAACAAAGAAACTACAGTCACAATACTTCTTACGTATACCGTATACCATGACAGCAACGGAAGAATGACTAGAAACCCGCACGAGACAACAAGCCGCGGAACCAACTCAACCCACACAACGAGGCAAGAGACACATACCAAGCAGCAGAAGTATCCGCCCTCCGTCGAGTCCACGACTCCGAAGCCAACAGTCGCGCCGCAGCCGTAGCCACAGGCGTTGAAGTTGTTTTTGAAAGTTTTCAAAGTTCGTAATAATTTTAAAAGTTTCCTCTATACAACGAAGTTATTTATTAATATTATATATCTGACAAATGTTCAGCATAAGTGGCACTGTTGCGCCTTCTAACGGCCAGTTAGGTCCCTAACTCCTGGGCCGCGAAACGGCTTGAATGGCCACTCTTTACGTAGTACTATATTTGTTTATGCTAAAGCTCCGAACATACTGTGGCGCCTTTATTTTGGGTAGTACAAGCTCACATGACATGGCCTCGTACTCCGTATAACACCTTCGCTGAGATTTTATCTTTCTGTGCTGTGTTGAAGAACGAAAAAAAGGCCTTTCGACCTCTGAAATCTGCTAGATTTCACGCTGCAACACAATCGAAAATACCAGATTCATGCCACCACCGCTAGGGTATACGTCTCTTATCTCTGCGTGGTGACATTAAAGCATCTGGCGTTTGGATGCGTTATTTTTTCTCTTTTTACTTTGGAACGCGTGAAACGGCGTCTCTTAACACGCTTCTCTTACCCCCCATTCACACTGGAAGCGGATCCGCGTTCGCGAAGCGGTTGCGAACGCGGTTGTATAAAGATCTAGTACAATTGCACGCGCATTTGATGTCATCAAATGCGCGTGCAAATGTACTGAATCCTTATACAACCGCGTTCGCAACCGCTTTGCGAACGCGGATCCGCTTCCAGTGTGAATGAGCCCTATGATTTCTCCTGTGCTTGACGGCATTTGAATTTTTGTTATTTCTTTTTATTTTCCTCGTGAACTCGCGTTCCGCATCAGAGCGTACAGGGAGACGCTCTTTCGCGCGCTTCAGAAGAAAAAAGAAAAATACGCATTCAGAACGAAATGGCCTGATGTCATCACCCTAAGCAAAGCGCTCATGAAGACACCGGCCTAGAACAACCGACACCGCGGAACATGCACGTAGCGGGAGCGTTTAGTTTCGAATTGTGCTCCTGCTTCTCGAGGGCTCGCGAGAACGGACGCATTCAAACCCAAGAAGCTCGCTCTTGTTTCCGCCGTTGTGCAGGGATTCTACAGTCTCTAAAAGAGGGGAGATTTTCCAAGGGGGCCTATTCAGAATTTTCTCACATGAGAAGTCTTCTATACTTCGTTTCAGCTTCGGTCCGAGCGCGGCCGATGTAATGAGCCGAAGGGCCAATCAAACAGCGAAGAGGCACAACGTCATGGCGTGCTCTCTGCAGTTGATAGGACTAGCTGGTGTTCGCCGTCTCTCTGTGCGTACTCCTCCGCCGGCTAGTCCTATCAAGCGCAGAGAGCACGCCATGACGTTGCGCTTTTTTCGCTGTTTGATTGGCCCTTCGGTTCATATCATCGTCCGCGCTCGGACCGAAGGTGAAACGAAGTATAGTGTCGCGTTTTAAAGGAACGTTGAAATAGTTTATTTGGGATTGAGCGACTGCCGACAAACAACTGTATCCTGGATGTGACCGGTATGCTCACTGGCGTTCTTAAAGGGGCGATGCAACAATTTTTGTACTTTGCTCAAATACCATTTAGAACGGATCCCTGACGTTAATGACCTATGAAACACGCGTTCGTTTTTCACCCCACGCAATAGAAGTCCAAGAAAGAAAAAAAATTAAAGGAAAACGAGCATCGTTCACCCCCTCAACTCGCAGCCAGAACAAGCGGGCACCTGATCTGGAGCCGACTATATGCCGCCAATGTTGATCATAGCCACGCGCTGGGATTGGCAAAGCACAGGACACGCGCTGAGTTCCAGACATTGCCATGGCTCGGCTATTGTCGTCGTTGCAGCGATTGGACACGGGCCACGAATGCTTCTCGAGCTATACTATGTCTCATCCTACGATGGACTAAAGGCCAAAGCCACGGGCCGCCAGGTCCAATCACGTTCCACGCTAAACTATGAGACGCATAGCATTGGTTAGGTTTGGACGAATAATGCTCCGAATAAAAAAACGCTGCTTCATTTTTATAGCTTCGACACTGCAATTAGCCAGTAAGCCGTGGCTTTCTTTGCAATGTAAAATTGTTGAGTCACTTATTGCTCGATCCGAACCACTGTGGGCTCATTCCCATCAGTGATCCGAGACGCGGGCACTGATACGTGCTTCGAAGCGAAATACTACACAATGTCCAAGTGGCTCTTGATTGGATCTGGCGGTTCGTAGCTTCTGCCTTTAGTCCATCGTAGAGTGAGACGAAGTATAGTAATTATCACGAGCCCAAATCGAGTGCCCACACAATGCTCGGGTCCAATCTATGAACAGCATTCAAATATCGTCATTGGGGTGTACTGTGGTCTCCACGTTACGTCATCAAATTTTGCAAAGGAGAGATTGCATGAAAATGATTGCTTTTGTCCTTGAAATTACACCGCAACAAAGGAGTTTTTTGGCCAGTGGCGTTGCGTGTGAGTATCCTTGGGTTACACTAGTACCAGGAAGCTCGTGTAAAGTGAAAAACATTCCAATTGAATATCGTTGCACCGCTCTTTTAAGGATTACCGACAAATGCTGAAAACAAAATTGAAGCTCATGGAGCCTATTCTTCTCTGTATATGTATGCATTCTTGCTGCATAATAAATTACATATATACGAGCTTCTTTTTTTTTTTATTTAGAAGCGTTTTATCTCCCGGCAATATATTTTCCATTACATTAAATATCTGACCAGCTTTTTTACCTACCGTTTAATTCTATGCAATTCTTAGCTCTTTATTTTATAAATAGTTTTAATGACCGCTTCTTTTGTCTTTGGTATATCTTTTATTTTCGTTCTAAGCACCTAAGTTACACGACGCCACGGTCGTAATAAAGTCACGAGGGATGAGTTTTAGTGTTAAACAAGTTTGATTTATTGTAGTTTTTATAGACATAGTGAAGGCTAAATTTGTTTATTGACGAGATCCAGTAATGCCCCTGTGCATTAGCGGTGTCTGTGTTTCTTTTTTTTTTCTTTTTCTTTTTAACTTTTTTTTAGAATTATTGGGCGATCGACTGTTCGCGCTGGGAAAAAGATGCTTCATAAACAGCTATACAGTAAATATCTCTCTCTCTCTCTCTTTCTCTCTCTCTCTCTATATATATATATATATATATATATAGATATATTCCTATAACATAAATTGTATTTAGGCCCATTACGCCTAAACATAATGAATGTTTTTTTTTAAATTTCGCCCAAAGCATTCAATCTTTTTCTGTTGTTCCCCTGAAAGAAGTATGATGGAGCAAATAAAAACTGCATAAAATAAACAATTAACAAAACAAAGACTCCCAGCTAAAGAAAAATAAAGGAAAACCACCAATGAGAAAAAAAAGTAAAAAAAAAGTCAGAAAAGGCCAGTCGATAACCGTACGATAAAGAGACATTATTTCGAACAAAAACAACTCGGGCCTTTTGTTGTTCTCTTTGTACTTTGGTCAGGACTATTCATCAAAAAACAAAAGCTCCTTATATAGTTTAATGGTAGCATCTAACATGCTTTTCAGGAGTTGTTTTCTCGTTTGTTTACTCAAAGCCTCAAGGATGTTCTTTTTAAGTTTGCTAATTCACACATAAAAAGCTCTTAATTAGCGCTGAAAGAAGGACAAATCAGATTATATGCACTAACATTAGCGCGTCCTCTCGTTTAGAAAGTAAGCGCTAATGGTTGCCCAAAATAGGTGAACTCTTACTACTTTTTTCCCGAAACCGAATTTCGGCTTAGCAAAGAACCATCTGTTAAACAAAAAAGTTTCTAAAACAATGTGCCTAGAAAACAACTGAGAGAAACTGAGATGTTAAATCGATTGTGTGTATTTTATTGTATACATTACTTTATCATTCCTCAGCCATACACTCTAAGAAATGCCTGCGCGTCTACTTTCCCGCAAAACACTCAAAGAGCCAATCATTGGGATCTAGGAAATCTGTTCAGCTAATGATGAGGCGGAACATCCGTTTAGACCCAAAAATGAAGCCTGCGCTGTGGCATTACGCAATGCAAAGCGTCATGCTTGCATTGCGTAATGCCACAGCGCAGACTTAATGTTGAGGTCTAAACAGATGTTACGCCTCATTATTCGCTCAGCGGATTTCCTAGATCGCAATGGTTGGCTCTTTGAGTGTTTTGCGGGTAAGTAGGCACGCAGGCATTCTTAGAGTGTAGGAATAAGAGATCCTAAGGCATTTCCGCTGAATATCATAATAATTTTGAGTGGAGCCATAAAAGAAGTATTTATAAATTAAACATTGACGGGTAACTGTAAAACCGATATTTACATTATGTTGAGACATTCTACTATCCCTGTCGTATTCAATCGGATTTGTCGCAGGACTAAGTTTTCGAGCTTGACATAAGGGAGGACACCTCTAATCTGCTTCTATAGTTTATCTCGACGAGGTTCGGAAAATATAAAGCAGCGATACCTGGTATTTAATGATAAAGCTAATGATCAAAATGTCAACAAAAAAGCTTTTGGGGGCTATTTTCAAAAAGCAACAGTACGCGGCGGCCGGCGTTTCGCAAATAGGCATGTTTTTCAGAGTGTCCCGTGATTATTGGGAACCGAAAATTCCACCTACGAACGCCAAACTAGGCTCGCGGCCCGTTTCAAAGCTCTGCTACGGTGATGAAGTCGTTTCAGCGGCGGCTTGCATTTCTTCTGCGTCATGGCTACTTGTTCCACATATATGACTGCGTTCTTTTGCTATATATAGTAACTGACAAATGAGAATGGCCGAGAGGAGTTTCAGTAGTCCTGCTTCAAGCGCGAGCTTTTCGCCTTCTACAATGCGCGCGGCCAAAGCCCGTCAGAAGGCATATGTAGCGCGTGCTAGAAGCAAGGTGTTCGACAGACACGCTCTGTCGTTCTTTTTTTGTAAACGACTACAGTAAGAAATATTTTAATGCGGCTTAGATAAAAAGCAACTTAATCAACATAAAAGCAAAAACATCCTTAAAACAATACGCACGTTAACGTTCTGCACGCAATTTCGACGTGTCACGTTGTTCGGCCGTCGCTCGGCCATCGTAGTGTACGTACATGGACTCGGACAGCCGTGACACTGGGCCGGGCAGAGTTCACTCCGAATGAAAAGGCCGATCGATTGGGGCGACAGAAGTGGTCCTGATCGAGACCGACGTGACCGCTGATCTCTGCTGCATTCGCCGGAAGGCGGAGGATGGCTTTTTTTCCTTCGTGATACCGGAGCCCATTCCGCTCCACCCAGTGGTCCAGGATGTAGGGTCAGTGAAAGGAAAATTCGAAACTGTATACAATTTTTTTAAAGAAAATCGTTTCAAGACGTTAAGCTTCCCGCCTCAATTTTATGGTAGTGGTTGTCCAGCGGTGACAGTTAAAGGATGTAGAATGTCCTTGCGCTAGTATTTAAAAGCAGTGAGCTCAACTTTCACGTAATCAAAACAAATATTCGCTTTAAATAAAGCACAAACAGCCGTCAATTGTCTCACGTTTATAAGAACGAGGTTCACACAGCACTTTGTCAATAACCGACAGGAACGTCGTTCACGAAGCATTCAATGATAATATTGTAACAATATTATATGTAATTCAGAAGGAAGAGTAAATATCTTGTATCGACATTTTTAAGTTTGAAATTCGACTTCCCTTGCCCATTTCAGAGCGATACTAGTGGAAAATGCGGAGAAAATCGAAATAAGAAGTTTAGATATAGCTGCTATTTTTTCAATGAAGAGAATGGCTTTCCTTGATTAGCTGACGTAAGACACTAGGCGAGAAAAAGTTTAGATAGGTGGCACTGACGAGGAGGTGTCTGCGGTAACGGTAGTCTACCTGGCGTGAGGTTTTATTTTGCAGCGCACTTTAAAAGACAGTATGCTAGTTAATTTTCCTGCACAACACGAAGACATAAAATCTCGGCTATCAACAGAAGGTTACGAGTTAATGGTGAGTAGAAGAATACGATTAGGTGTGAAAAACGCAAAACTGACTGGAAGGTTTAGCAATAAAACCGTCATGCTCATTGTTCCTGCGCACGTCCACGTTTTTTGTCTAATCATATTCTTAGCTGCGCCGTTCGCTGGGAAACTTCGGTTGTTCTCCGTAATAGGCTGTTTTCCTGTTTCATACGAAAGAGAACTCAAATACATCTTAGAGGGGTATTTTCATTCTGCTCAAGGGACACTTCGAAAATATATCAAGTATTAGGAAAAACCACATCTTTCTTCTTCCGTGACCAGATTCACTTTTCTTACAAGCTTAACATACAAGGTGTCCCCCCAAAAAAACTTAGAGGTTTTTTTTACAGCGGAGCTGCTGAGGGCTAGGTTCCCCATGATCGTGTCCACCAGCAAAAAAATGGTGACACCAAACTTTGGACAGCTACCGCCATCTATGAGTGACGGCGGCAACCTGACAACTGTTTGCCGCCGTCGCTCATAGATGGCGGCAACCTTTCTTCGGAGGAAGAAGAGAGGGAACGGAACGAGCGGCAATGTGCGCAGCAGCGCGAATGATTTCGCAACCGCCGCGAGGCCGCTATCGCCTGACGTTCTAAAGCGTCGAGCGCTTCAGATTCCCTTGCGAAAGAAGAGCAGATCGCTCGCCTGGAAAGCCACCGTCAAGAACAGAAGTTACAGCTCCGCTGCTCTTCCTTCTTCTGCAAAGTAAAAAGGCTGAAAAAATTAGTTTTCATTAAAAAAATAATTTACATCTGTGACGATGCCGATGCCGATGGCGTCATCAGTGACAATGACGATGACGATGTGGATGCCGATGACGTCATCAGCGACGTCACTGATGACGTCATCAGTGACGATGCCGATGCCGATGACGTCATCAGTGACGTCACGCGTCCCATAATGCATCGCGCGGTTACGCCGACGGCGACGCCGACGCCGCTAAAGCCGGAAACGGGCGCCTAAGAGCTGCGCTCTAAAAACAAGATAAAATTTTATTTATGTGGGGACACGTGGTGCGTTTTGATTTTTAAGAAAGAATATTAAAGACGTAATTATTGACAGTCAAAAACTCTATTTTTGACGACAATAACTTCCTCCGAGATAGGCCTACCAACACCTGAAGTGGGTAAGGTCATGTTTTAGAGCGCAGCTCTTAGGCGCCCGTCGGCGTCTAAGGGCTGCGATCGCAGTCGCCGTCGGCGTAACCGCGCGGTGCATGATGGGTAAATTTCCCCGCTAAATTTAGCGGAAAGTTTCCCTCTAAATCTAGTGGAAAATATTTCCCGCTATATCTAGCGGACAATGTTCCCCGCTAAATTTAGCGGAAAATTTTCCCTGCTAAGTTTAGCGAAAAATTTCCCGCTAAATCTAGCTTAAAATGTTCCCCGCTAAATTTAGCTGAAACTTTTTTCCGCCCCCCCCCCCCCCTCGAGGTCACCTGAACCCAGGCCACGTGACCCCCCCCCCCCCCGAGGTCACGTGACCCCCCACTGGTCGCGTGACCCCCCCGAGGTCACGTGGCCCCCCTCCCCCTGTGCCTTGCCCTCCTCCTCAAGAGCTGCTCTCTAATTCGGCGTTACAGGGAGTTGTAAACGGCTTTCATTTTTCATGTTCCTTTCTCTTATTACATCGACGGTCCTGGGCTATAGCTTGCTGTCGTCGATACGGCGCAAACACGGTAGTCATTTTGTCGGTGCAGTACCATGAAACGCGTCCTCGACTGGACTCTTCGCTGCCGTCTTTTTTTGCCAATACAACGAACGCTGCTGCGCTGTGGCAACAAATTACGTCACAGGGGCCGACGAGTCATGCTGTCGGATGTCGTGATCCTGGCGATTACTTATAAAAAATGCTGACAGGAAAGGCGAGCGCGCGCGAGGGTCTCTATCGTCGCAGTGTCCAAACTCCTGGCGGTTGAAGCTGCCGTAAACTGCCTTATTGTAGAGCGACATTCAGCGGTGGAGGCAACTGGCACGTACACGTTCACTCCTGTGCCACCACCAAAATCGTAACAAGCAACAGCAGGAAACATCTATGAAGTCATCAGGCGGAAATCCAGCGTCCATGTTTAAGGAGGCAGTAAACAAACACACCAGTTCGATACACGTTCCGTGCACCACAGCACTAGATTGATACTTTAGCGGTTCTTTCTGCCTTTACTCCGGCTGTTCAGATGAATATTAATTTCTTGCTTGGAGAACTGCCATCTACCGATGACTGTAAACTCGCCATATATATTGCTGGACTAACATAAAAAATAAAACTTCTGTGTGTCGCAATCTGATTTTTTTTTTACCTCGTAGTTTTCCGGGCGCAGGATTTTTATTTGTATTGATTTGGTTACTCAAGCAAAGACGAACAAAGTGCTGCTGTTCAGAGCGCATTACGGAGCCTCATATCCCCGGGCAACAAATTGTCGGTTGCCCGGTGCACGTATGGCTGTGCCTCTCACATCCAGCCGCGAGACCTTTACCGTTGCAGGCCAACAATGAACCTTTGATGTCAGAATTGTTATATCAGCGTTTAGACCTTCCCATCTCACTTTATCTAGTTGGACATATTGTTTTGTTATATGTGATGACTTGGTAGAGTTACTTTGCTTCGAGACTTTTTTTTGTGTGTTCTGGCAAAACCCGCCAAGCTTATATAGCGTCTTCTAAATTGTTGGCTCTTTATATTATCACACAAACAAAAACAGTTTACAAACATGTTACTGAAAAGAAACATTTAATGAGGCGAACTTGCGCCTACAAACTTAAAGAGAAAGGTATATCTGCGTCTCCCGTCGGCGAGGGAGGGCAACTGCCCGGAAGCGTTACCGCTGCTCGTATACACACGGTGCCTTCAGGAATGTACGGAACGAGAGCACACGATGACAGCCATGAAGGGGTTGGAAACTTCCAGAAGAACATCGATTGATAAAAGTAAAGAACCTGGACAATCAGGGTTGAACTCTCGTTTCTCCGCGTGGCAGCCGCGTGTGTTATCCACTCCGCCACGTACGCGGCTGAATGACGTAAAATAGGGGAGCAGCAAATAAATAATAAATCCGTGTATACTATGTATGATTCATTTCCGAATGCGGTGTCGATCAGGACATTAAATGGAATAATATTTAGGTTTATTTTTGTCGCACTTCTACTTTCAATCTCTACATGTAAACAGTCAGGTCCCGTTATTTCGAATATGTCTCCCTTACCTCACGAACTCTCTTCTCTCGTACCAGAACAGCAAAAGCAGACGCGTCCTAATAAGTTAAGTGCACCGGCGTAGTACACGAATGAAAAATGTGCCTAGGGAATCGTTGACAAAGTTAAATGGACCACCTCGGCTAACACGCATCACGCACGAGATGAGCGTGGTGCGTGTTACAAGACCGGGGCAGCGATGCAGAAAATTAAAAACAAAAACAAAGAACAGCGAGAACCTAATTACGGCATTTTGGCGCGTCGGCGCACGTCCAAATTTTCAGACACGTATACCAAGAGGTTTTCGTCATTCCTTATTTACTTTCGAGCCTTCATAAAGTTTGCTGCGATTATTAATGATGTCGTTGCGCGAAACAAATGGCACGTAAACGTGGATGCTTCTTTGTTACCCCAAGGAGAGGCAGTTAATACTGGGCCACCCTGTACGTGCTGCGCGGGGAGAGCTCCACGTTTTCGCAGTTGGATGTGATGAATGGAGCTACCGGGAGGGTATTGTTGTATATTCTCATTCAGGTGGGGCGCCTTTCACGAAACTTGACTTGGCGTTGGGAGGCGCATTTTCTAGTAAACCGAATTAGGCAGCATTATGGCCTGTGCTGGAGACCCCGTGTCGATGTGGTTTACGTTCTGAGCCAAAGCGACGTAAATTTAAGCGGTGAGAGATACGTAAAACACGTCCCGTGAAAGTAAAGTATATTTATGAACGGAGTGGACATATTGTGATGTATATATAGTTTTGTTTTCGGCCAAGGATTTCTTAGTTAACCATCTAGTTTTGACGCAAAGAAAACTACGTTGTATGAGAGAATTTTGATTTGCTTGAAGAGAAGCTTGCTTTGTGTACAGGGTGGCGCAAAGTATGGTGATTTAAGAAAGTGGTACAAAGTGCCGGGAGGGAAGACTTTGGGTCCTTAGGCTGGTGAGATGCTTCGGGGTTGGAATTAAATGTCGTGACTACTAAATTTTGAACTGGCAGATAATTTCACCATATGCGAAATTTTACTCCTTCGGCAGGCTGGTGCCGATTTTATTTGTGATCAAATCGGCACCAGCCTCGCCTGGGTGGGATTTGTGATCTGCACTTCAGATCACAAATACTGGTTTAAGGTCGAGAAGGCGGAGCACAGGATCTTTTTTAATCACTCTCATTTTATTATAAAATACGTCTTAAACGATGCCTCCCCAAGACTGCAGTAAATAAAAAAAAACATTCGAAAATTTAAAAGTTACACTCGATTACTCTCTGAGAAACTTTATACTTGAAAAGAAGACATAAAAGTAACATCATAAAATAAATAATGTTGGGCTTCATAACATTATTCGGCAGCATTACTGCAAGTAATGTTTGAGTTTGGCAATACTATATTTAGTAGAGTAATCTAAAACAATAACGCCTCTAAGATATCTGTTCTAGTGAGCATTTTTGACTAAATTGTGCAAGGTTTTTAAATAGCTTAAAACTGTACGGATGCGTTTTATAAGTCACCATTAGAATGTTACTGGTAAAACATAAACCAAACAATAAAATTTACAGGCCATATAGTAAAAAAACAATTGTTATTAGTTTTTTTTTATTTGACAAGGTTTAGGTAAGGCTTCAGGATGACGCCAAGGATGAATTACTTCAGAGATGTTCATCAAACGTAATTAGTGTTGACCAATAAACAATTTAGTACTACAGTGTCCTAATTTATTTAGAATCGTTTACTCTGCAAACCGCTCGCCTTACCAAGCCAGGCTTATATCTCGTTCACCTAATTGCCATCTAGAGATGTGAACCTTGTTTGAGGTTTCCCAGGTGTGTGGAACGGATCTAATTTGATCGCTACTTTGGGCCATCTGGAAAGAATTGGTGTAGAGCTGTCCGGAAACGGGCGAATGGTTGGCGGTTCGTTTAGATTGTTTGGGTTTCAATATTATGCTTAAACTCTATGTATCACGTGCTCTCGTATCAATCAAATTACTTTACTGATATGAATGGTATCAAGAGCGGGAATATTTCGTTTTAGATCCAAGAATATTCAGTTATATTCGAGGTTTTGTTTCCACACAATGTATACTAACTTAAGTTTATGTATCCCCCCTCCTAAATTTTGTTATCGTGTCCCTGTATCGTTTGTATTACAGCTGTGGGTAGAGAGTATTTGGTTATAATGCGGCTGCATTTTCTTTTCCCAACTCGTAAGCTGTCAATTTGACATGACTTAAAACTTACATATACATGACATGACATGTCTTTATATATAATACGAGGAGCGTTCATAAAGTTTGTATTATGGTCATGAAGGAATAGAGATTCAGCAATCAAACTCCAGTAGGAGTTGAGACTCACTCTACATATTCGCTACCAAAAGTTACCCACTTTTTCTAACGATGCACCACATGCCGAAGGCCGTTGTTATAGAACTCCTCGTTTTGAGGGTTCAGGAATCGCTCCACTTCAGCAATCACTTTGTCGCCGTCCTTGAAATGCTTTCCTCTTATTTGGCCGCACCGGAAGCGTCTCCGCCATTTAACCAAAGTGTCATAAACTGGGGCGTTGTCCCCGAACAACGCTCCCAGATTGGAATGAATATCCTTGGCATTGCTTCCCTTCAAATGGAGAAAACGGATTACTGCATGTGCTTGGTATCAATGGGCGGTGCCATTTTTGTTTCGACTCCCTAGTGGCGTTCGGAGCTACTATAGCATGCGATGGTTATACTGTGCGGAAACTAGAGGGACGCGCGCTCATGTTGATGCCTGTTTTGTTCCATTTTTTCAATTCTTTGTGCCGATAATACGAACTTTATGAACGCCCCTTGTATATATATATATATATATATATATATATATATATATATATATATTATATATATATATATATATATGTATATATATACATTGTCCGTGTGTGTGTGTTGTTCAATAAACAAGAACCGAACTCTTTTATTTTTAAGTCATGTCAAATTGACGACTTACGAGTTGGGAAAAGAAAATGCAGCCGCTCTCTACCCACAGCTGTAATACAAACAATACAGGGACACGATAACAAACTTTAGGAGGGGGGATAAATCAAACTTAAGTTAGGGGCTGGGCAATTGATCGATTAACCTTCCGATTAATCGATTAAGGCTTTAATCGCGATCAAATATTTTAATCGGTTAATCGTTTTTTTAATCGGTACTCAAAAAGAACTGGACGCACGCATGGCTCTATCCTGGACAACGTGCTCGAACTAGGGGTAACTCATGCCCCCCCCCCCTTAAAGGAAAACGCTGCGTGGCATGTACCCGGTCGTTCTGTCCCGAGTGGTTTTCCGTTCCCAGCCAGGTGCTATGAGCAAGGTTCAATTCTCGCGCTCGCGAAGCATTACGTGTTCGAGGATATACTACATTACAGTTATTCTGCCGAGGCCAGAAGAACAAGCCGGGCCCGCAATCGATCCCCGTGCGACCGCGAAACTTCACATCTTGAGGATTTATTACACGTTCTGCCCAGGCAAGGCAAACAAGCAGAAAAACAAGCAGGCAAGCTAACAACGCCATGATTAATTGTTCCAGAATTCGGCCCGCAAAAATGGACGAGTTCACAAGTATGAAAGGCGATCTCGCTGAAAAGATTGGGTTTAAAGTAAACTCCAGTAGTGAAGTTTTTAACTCGAAGGAAGTCCACTGCATCATCTGCAAAAAGCCGTTTTCGTACAGTTGAAGCGTAAGTTCGCTTCAGTATCATCTACGAGCGAAGCACCCATGTACTCCGCTGCAGCAAGGACCATCCGCCAAAACGCAGACAACAATCAACGCCTTCTCATCGAGGCCCCTTTCTCTGAAAAAAAAAAAAAAAAAGCATCGCTCAAGCCCTGATTTCTTGCCTTCCTGTCGGAGAATGTGGACAAACTTCTTTGTCTTTGGAGCTGGAGCAAACGTATGTGAGTCTTTGAATCTTTGAACTATATGTATCCTCAATTCTAAATGTCCTTTGCGCCGTGTAACAGAGACTAAAATAAGTCTTCAAAGACAAGACGAGTTGTTGCATTCAATTTTAATATATTATTTCAAAAAATCAACGCAACCGATTAATCGATTAATTAATCGATTAAAGGGTGGCGGTTAATCGGGTTAAAATGTTTAATCGACGCCCAGCCCTAGTTAGTATACATTGTGTGGAAACAAAACCTCGAATATAACTGAATATTCTAGAATCTAAAACGAAATATTCCCGCTCACGATACCAATCATATCAGTAAAGCAATCTGATTGATAGGAGAGCACGTGATACATAGAGTTTGAGCATAATATTGAAACCCAAACGATCTAAACGAACCGCCAATCATTCGCCCGTTTCCGGACAGCTCCACACCAATTCTTTCCAGATGGCCCAAAGTAGCGATCAAATTAGATCCGTTCCACACACCTGGGAAACCTCAAACAAGGTTCACATCTCTACATGGCAATTAGGTGAACGAAATATAAGCCTGGCTTGGTAGGGCGAGCGGTTTGCAGAGTAAACGATTGTAAATAAATTAAGACAGTGTAGTATTACATTGTTGATCGGTCAACACTAATTACATTTGATGAACCACTCTCAAGTAATTCATCCTAGGCGTCATCCTAATGCCTTACCTAAACCTCATCAAATAAAAAAAAACGAATAACAATTGTTTTTTACTATATGGCCTGTAAATTTTATTTTTTGGTTTATGTTTTACCACTAACACTCTGTTGGTGACTTAAAAAAAGCACCCGTACACTTTTAAGTTATTTAAAAACCTTGCACAATTTAGTCAAAAATGATGACTGGAATAGATATCTTATATGCGTTATTGTTTCCGATTACTCTACTAAATATAGTATTACCCAATTCAAACATTACTTGCAGTAGTGCTGCCGAATAATGAATATATACCGAGTGTTTTTGCGAAGACTTCCGAAAATCCTAAAAATTCGGGCGTTTGAAAAAAAAAAAAAGAAACTGTCTTCGGGAACAAACTACGAGCCACGGCGGATGTCAGGAAGTGCCAAAAACATACTAATTATCCAGCTAATTAATTAAAATTTGTAAATTAACTTTTAATTAGTGGAAATAGACATATGGTTCCAATTACAAAGTTGCTAAGCGCTATCGAAAACCACTAAATCAGTCATTTTCAGAAAGACTTTGAGCGCGTGAGAAGAGTAGTAGCGCACTAAAGTTACCACTCATGGAGCAGGCACAAGGCTAGCGGTTGCGGCCAGACGTCCGCGCAATTGTTTCGCCTCTTATGTAGCCCCAGCCTTGTACCTGCTCCACGAGTGGTAAATTTAGTGCGCTACTACTCTTCTCACGCGCTCAAAATCTTTCTAAAAATGACTGATTTAGTGGTTTTTGATAACGCTCAGCGATTTCTGATTGGAACCATATGTCTATTTCCACCTATTAAAAAGTTATTTAACAAATTTTATTGAATTAGCTGGGTAATTAGTATGTTCTTGGGCATTCCTGACGACCACCCTGGCTGGTAGTTTGTTCCCGAAGACAGTGTCTGTTTTTTTAAACGCCCTAATTTTTAGGATTTTTTAAAATCTTCGCAAAACCACTCGGTATATATATATATATAATATATATATATATTATATATATATATATATATATATATATATATATATATATATATATATATATATATATATATATATATATATATATATATGGGGTGTTTCACTTTAATTCGGAGAGATTTATTACAAAACATTCGTAAACGATGCACTAATACGGTTTATGCAGGTAAGTTATACGGCAAGGGGGACATTATGCGGATGGCTAAGCTTCGCGGTAAATATGATATTTAACTAAACTTCCTTCATTCACTTTTTAATTAGTAAAAATAATCATATGGTTTCAATTAGAAACATGCTGAGCATAATCGAAAACCACTATATCAGTCACTTTTAGAACGCATTGAAGCTCGTGGGAAACTCGGGGGCGCGCCAAAGTCACCACTCGTGCTGCAGGCGCAAGGCTAGCAGTGGGAAAACGCGATGATAATTAGCTTATCATCGCTTTCCGTCGCTGCTAGTTTTGCGCCTGGTGCGCGAGCGGTAACTTTGGTGCGCCCCCCAGTTTCCCACGAGCTTCAAGTCGCTCTAAAATTGACTGATAGAGTGGTTTTCGGTTATGCTTATCATGTTTCTAATTCAAACCATATGATTATTTTTAATAATTTAAAACAAATGAAAGACGTTTACAAGTCTCTGTAATGCAAAAGTAGTGCACAGATCTTGAGGAGGAGGAGGGGAGGGTACGAAGGGGAGGGTATTCTCCTCCTCCTCCTCCATACACTCTCTTCCTCTCCTCCTACTCTTCCCTACTGCCGTCTTCCTTCCCTCCTCCTCATCCTTTCCTGCTCCTATCCTCCTGCCGCTGAATTTGTTCATGGGTGACGTGACACAAAGTCGTGATGTCTTTTTTTCCACTAAATTTAGCGGGGAAGTAACTCACCTACACAAACCGTATTAGTGCACCTTTTACAAATATTTTTTGTAATAAATCTTTTCGAATTAAATTGGCACACCCGGTATATATATATATCTACATATAGCTCTGAAAGGGATCAACAACGACAGAAATATTATATACAATTAAAGTATATATATATATATATATATATATATATACATATATAAATATATATATATATACATATATATATATATATATATATATATATATATATATATATATATATATATATATATATATATATATATATATATTAATCGTACACAATGTTTCCGTCGTTGTTGATTTTTTTAAATTATTGTTGTCAGAATTGTGATGTCTTCATAGCGGACTACTTGATGTCCACCATCTTCAAGCAAATTTTCAGTTATAGCAGTTGATTTCATCTTTTAGTTTTGACACAATTTTATAAAAAGTACCAAATAAAGCACACCGACGTTTATAGAAAACTGACATTAAAATTATGCTGATAGAGATTGTCGGCATTATTAAGTTACTAAGCAGAAAGCTTCATTCCTACTTACTAATTGGGGTGCACTATTTCGAATATTTTCTTTGTTCGTTAGTTGAGTAACGTTGTTCGAGTGTTCTTTACTTTGTTATATATATTTGTTTACTTCTAATTGCAAAGTTCAGATGTTTAGATCCTCGGAAAATACTACGAAACAAAATCTTTTATGGAATGTTTTGTTTCACTTCTTGCGTTAAATGTCCCTTCTCAGCAATGCAATTTGTGTAGATCAACAGCCGTAAATATTGTGTGAGTGAAACGATTCGATTCGTATCATAATTTCTACAACAACGCGCCCCTCTTTTTTTCGGTTAACTACCTTCTGCTGAATTCATTCCAAATCGCACTAAGTGATTAGAACCGAATATTTCTAGTTGAGTAAATAATAGGGTAAAAGTGGAAGAGGAAGCGTGAACCAATTTTCTATAGTTCAACTAATAAAAATAAAATTCGGCATCCATTGAAGTATTCTGAAATCGAAACTCTGTGTTATAGCGTCCAATGAAGCTTACTGCAATAAAAACGTTTTAAAACAAGTTTAGTCAGGCCCCGCTACGTTTTGACCAAAATAAGTGTGAATGCGCAGGCGAGCTAGTGGTACATGATTACTAAAAATCTCGTTTTTGCATCGCTGTTTTTTTTTTTGTTACTTTCTGGTTTACCATTTGAAGTGGAGTAATTATGTTTGAGACATTCTAAAATAAACTCTTGAGCAATACCTTTCCGTCAAATTGTGTAAAAATTCAGACAAAAACGCCAAACAAGCCCGCTAGCTTATGCGACTCCTAGCGCTCTAAAATATAAGTTCCGTTGCCAACTAAAGTAACAGCCAAGACACTCATCCCAACACTTAAACAATTTCGCTATTGTAAAAGTATCGACATCAGAAAAAGTACCTGTTCCTATTGTGATGTGAACAAGATTTTCTCAGCGCATTTCTAATAAAGGGCATGCTACTTCCCACATTATACCCTTCGAGTTGTAAAGCGAAGAGCAACGATGAGATCGCATGTGCAGTTTGGCTGTTTGCGCACGATGACCACCATCCGCAATATGCGGCGATTCGCTGTGAATCGCCCCATATATATATGTGTCAAGCACGTCTGAGGACAGATTGCGTTTGATCGATGAGACAGGACTACTATAAAACGAACGACCACGCTTCACGCCGTTAGTTTCTTCTTGTATGATGTATAAGCAATGGGACTCCTGCTTTAACGTTTTTCTTCGGATGTTGTGGTCCTCGTAAGCCGCCCTCGAGAAAGACCTAACATTATTTTCTTCACCCTTCGCACTTATCGCCTACTAAATGGCACGGAATGAGAAGATCGCGAATAGTGACCGACGTCGTGGACCAAAGCGAAGTAGGTAAAGAAAAAAAGCAGCCACCGGCCCTTCATGCAGGAGCGTGTCACCGGCGCTCGCGATAAGTTGCGAAGTGGTTTGACAACAAAAACGCCTTCCCTTTGAAGATACTTCGCTGCTCAAGCTGCATAAAAAAGAATATAAATCCTGATGACTATGAACGAAGCAGACTTGTACGTAGTTCAACTACTCTACTCAAGTTACTGTAGTTTAACTACTTTACTGAGTAGTTTAGTAACTTTCAATTACATTTTTATTTCGGTAATTAGTAGTTTACCTCAATTACATTTTCGAGTAACTTCTACTCAAGTTACAAATTACTTTTGAATTTTAGTGGTTGTTTTGCTTATCAACAAACATTCCTGCACAAAGGAGATAAGATGTTGGAAGATCAGCTGATATTCGCAAAGAGGCGGATGCAAGTGGCGTAGGAAGGTAGGGGGGAGAGAAAATGGGTTGGGCACTCCGAAACCCCCCAAAATTTTCACAAGCCGTTCCCCTCCCCCCCCCCCCCCCCCCACACACACACACACACACACTGCAACAACACTGCTACGAGGCGCCGGGAGCGAACAGACACGACGGAAGAGAGGCCGAATAACTGCGAGATTAGCGCCGAAGACTAGCGTTTCTCTGTGTCCCGAAGCTCGAGGAGACTGGACCCACTTGAAGAAAGGGCTGGTCCCCGCTTCTCCTTAACGTACAAACTCTCGGGACGGGAACACACTGCATCCTCACTCAAAGGAGGCAACAAAATGCAGCACCTGCTCTGAAACTCATCTCGTGCTCCCGTTGTTTGTGCCGTACTCGAAGAATCGCGGCCGAAAGGGAAATGCAAAGGTGACCTTTTTGCGTTGCCTTTCCTCCCAAAACTCAGAATATGGAGATCTGCAAAGATTCAAAGATCGTTCGACAAACCTGTAGTATTTCCCCCAACGTTTTTATATAAAAATATTAAACAAGCAGTGTTGGGAAGTACTCTATGTATAAGGCACTTAAAGTACTACTGTTTAGAAAAATTGTACTTTACTTGAAGTAAATTCTCTGAACATGTACTTGTATTTTGCGAGGAAGGTAAAGCTCCAGACTTGAATGTACATTCTCTGAATTTGAAAACACAAAATGGCGATATCATCGTGTGAAGACGCGCTCTTTCGAGACGCCATCAGGGTGAACTAATGGTGGTTGTAAGACCGATGGAAATAAGTGCCTTATAAGTTGATTGTGCCAAATAGCTCGTCAGCTTGACCTTATACAATATTTGCTGCCATTTTCGTAAAAAACGTATGCACCCCCGATTACCCCTGGAGCAATGCATACCAGTTAAAAAAACACTGTATAGGGAATGAAAGGGCATCATGAAAGATTGTGTTAAAATGGCTCGTACTTTACCCTGAAATATGTTGTATTTATATACGTTACTTCAAGTACATTGCACCCGGTGGACTTACTACTTTACTTGAAGTCCATAACCTCTCATTTACGTTGTACTTTACTTCAAGTACTTTTAGATGTACTTTACGCAATACTGTAACCAAGCAAACACTGTCGAAAAATCAAGCTCAGACAGTGCTAAACCTCAAAGTAGAAATGACATATTCGCAGTACATCATTGACCAAACAAACAAGAAAGTACAAAACAATTAGGCACGCAGAAGCAGAACCAGCTATTAAAGCAATTCTGTAAAAAAAAAAGCCGATTCATATTTGGCTAGTACAATTTCGCTAACGGATAGAAACCTCTGCACATTCTTTTTAGCATAAAAAAACATATAAAAGTAACTTCAAAAGTAACTTCAAAAGTAATTCGATACTTTTTTACGGTAATTAGTAAATTTATCAATTACTTTCTATTTGAGTAATTTCTACTCTACTCAAATTACTTTTGACATCAATACTCAGTAACTTAACTTAATTACTTTTTTTGAGTAACTTGTACATGTCTGGAACGAAGATGAGGTTCAGGAAAATAAACATAATAATTGTGTGCGCCGTAAGTTTATAATGCTTTGCAATATGTGTTGAACGTCATGCTCGGAACACCAACAAACAGACATATTCACGAAGTTGACGTCATGATGGCACTCAAGACGAGGACAAAAGGGAGACTAGACAACACGGAGCTCTATTTCAACTGTTTATTTTTAGCGTTCCGTGTTGTACGTGCTCCGTGTTGTCTAGTCTCCCTTTTGTCCTCGTCTTAAGCTCCATCATGACGTCAAATTCCCGGTACCAACTAGCCCAACAATCTGCATTGATTCACGAAGACGCTTGTTTTTAACAAACATGCGTACGCTTTCTAGTAACTTGTTATACCTGTTTTATTTTCATTTCATTTCATTTTATTACCTTCAACGGCACCCAGAAAATGCCTTGCATGAGGGGCATTAGAAGACAACATAAAACACATCTTATTCAACATTCAAAAAACAAACAAAACAAGCACAAAGAGGTGAAACCGGATCGCAGTCGATTAAGATTATCAGTAAAGTGATAATAACAAAAGTCACAAAGGTGAAAATTGAACACAGAAAAGCAACCAAAACTCTATTCAATTCAATCGCGGTACAATTGGTGCGACGATCGAACAGTAGAGGGCGCAGTTTCATTTTCATCATCACCACCAGAAACATTAGCTGTGTGGCAAACAACTCCGACGCCAGCACTCCCCTTGCATACGACGCATCGTTTCCGCGCTCGCTGCATATTTGTTTGTAGCGATATGGCGCGCACTTGCTGTGTACAGCAGTGCTCGAAGCAGGCTTTTGAGCCTGGTATATGAAGCGCGGAGGTCTGCAGCACGTAGACGACGATGCGAGCACTGTCCACCGTCGACTCTGGTGAAACGCTGCACTCGATGACATGATCGCAGTTGAGCGCGTTCTCTCCTTCAACGAGTCACCACTTGCTTTCGCCGATGTCATTCATGATTCTCGCAAGAGGCGGGCCAACTGAAAAGTGATGTGCGTGTTTTGTGAGTAATTTAGAAAAACACGGACGCCGCGCCGGCCATGCACTATCAAGGGCGCGCGGCCGACACGACGCGGCTGGACCGGCACGCCCGCGGGCGGTCGCAGGTGCTTTTAGAAAAGAAAGGGGGGAGGGGGAGGGGTCAGCGTATCGTATATTCAATACCCCCCCCCCCCCCACCCCGTTTCCCCTTGCTAAATATTTACACAAACAGGATTATGGAGGAATTTCAGGATATTCGTACCTCCCCCTCTGAATCCGTCACTACCACGCATGCGCTTCATTTGCCTTCCAAGAGGAATTCGATGACATTGAACGAAAGAGGGGCTAGATTACTTTTATCTAGATGCGTTTAGAAGAAAATAATAGTGTCACAGATCTTTCACGAGCCTTGAGTCGTCGTCTTTTATGACAACGTATGCACTAATGACTGCCGTCAAAGGGTTTGTTTGCCACACAGCGTTAGTTCCCGAGGTGGCCGCTAAGGAACGCCACTCCTCGATCTCCTCCCCAATCAATTCGACGAAATACAGGTCATGGCCAGCATTTACATAATTGTTTGCATTGGTTTTTAGATAAAATAGCATTGTGATTGCTGACGATATGGCCAGGTAAATTGTTCCACTCATATATGTCAAATGCTAATAATGAAAGTAAAGAAGCATTAGTGCGGCATGAAAATGTTTTGCATGAGTGATATAATATGCATTCATTCTCAAACCGCTGATTTCTCATACGTACGAATAATAGCCGTCAACGCAGCAGCAAGTCGAGGCAGATTGCAATCAATGAACCATGGCAAGAAGGGTATATGTATAGCGCGAAGGTATGAGAGCCCCTATGGGTATGAGGAGGCACGTCGCCGGGTTGCATGCATCATGCATTTACCGCGTGCAAAAAACAAAAAAACAAAAAAACAGTATACATTTTAGCGGTTTTCAACTTCAGATTCTCCCCAAGTACGAGCACAGCCCGTGCTGCAATCGTTGAAAGCAATTACGCGAAAACAGAAGGAGAGCGTCATGGCGTGTGTCATCTTGCTGTGCATTGGCTATCACCTGATGAACCAATTGAGCGCAATGGATGTGCCGTGAACCGTCGATTTTATTCTGTACGTTTGCCTTTTTTTTATGCGGTTTATCCTTCGACCGAATGTACTTGGACCTATGGTAAAACCAACTATAGAATCACATTAGTTTGGATTGTGCTTCAATTTGTTATTCACCCGCGTGGCACCGGCGAACTTAAACACGAGCGCCCTCGGGCACAGTCGACGCAACGTATCCAATTAACGAATGAAAACAAAAACTCTCAGGCAGACGTTTTAAATGCTGGGAGTATTTACAGTAAACAAACTTAATCGAGATCATCAATAAAAAAGGTCGAATGGTGTTGAGTCTAAAACTCGGAACCGCACACTTACAAGCCTAGATTGTTTTCTGTCGTGACCCTAAAACTCTCTGCATTCCACCGTTTTCCGAACCTAAAAAAAAAATGCAATCACTAACAGATTAAAAACAAAAAACGCCGGGCGTGGCGTATATGTTGCCCACTAATTTCCCGTTTTATCTAGAAAAAAAAATTAAACTTTCATAACTTCCGATTGTCGCTCGCGGAAAGGAAGCGATAACCGGGTTCCACGCCACCGGCTTCCGTTTGAAGCCTTAATTTAATTCGCCCGTTTATGCGATTTTTTAGCGCGGAACTTTGCTTTTGTAAGCAAAATAAAGTAGGCGGCGCCCGGTCCCAACGGTGGTACCGACAGAGCCAAAGAGCGCATAGTTTCCACACTCCCAACAAACTGCCTTGTCGGGGGAGTTAAAGCGCTATTCCGAAACTCAGACGAGGTCGTACGCGCCACTGCGAGCATGTCTCATTACTCCGACAGAATTTATTCGAACGGAGTCGAGCTCCCTCAGTTGAGGAGCATGCATCTTCCCTCCGCGAGGAAGGTACAGTCGCATTTGAACAACCTGCTGTCATCAGCATTCGCGCAGGAATGCGTGCTCCCCCATTGTCGCCTTCCACAAGGACGTTGCGGGACAAATGCTTTTTCGGGTTCCCGACGCGCGTACGTTCTCACTAGATATACCCGAATGAGAACTTATGCGTTAGCAAAACGTTTGAAAATGGGAAGCAACGTGTATTGCTGGACTGCTTAATTTATATATATATATAGACACCGAAAGCTTAACAAGTGTAGGGCGTGTCCAGTGCGGATAATTTTATTATCGCGCAGCAGTACATGAGGTTGCGGCGTTCGATAACGCCCCTGAATAAGAAATCCCGAAGCAAGATGCATGAACATAATGAGCCACAAAGCAGCTTTTCTTAGTCTATCATCGCAGATATAATAAATCAGTCGTTAAAACCTAAAGCTGCGACAGACTAAAACAAATATTAGTTAAAAGGCTGGTAATATAGCACAAACATATTTTAACGTATCGTGATATATTGGTTGAATGTCTAGCTGCTGATACACCTCTACTTGATCAAAAAAGCGCTCTGCGTAACAATATATGTATATCTATATATATTTTTTATATCGACAAAGGACGGATATAGTTCATCGTAGTGAATAGCCTAGCACATCATACATGTCGAACGAAAGCAAACGGCCCATGCACTCCCAAAGATGCCCGTGAGTTCACTTTTTTACAGAACTCAGGCGCAGCCTTTCACAGCGAAAAGTAGAAGGGTCCTAGCGAATGACAAAGCTCAAAATACAGTTGAAAATTAAAAAAAAAAAAGATGTGCGGAAGGAAAGGGGGGGGGGGTTATCACTTGGTCACTGTGGCTGCGCACTGGGCATGTTTTAAAGCATGAAATGCTTTTCAACGAAACCCTTATCACGAAAGTTTGTCAGTTCGTCCGTGCATTTACCGCTAAATTTAGCGAGGGACACTAAATTTGTGTTTAGTTCACGTGACGTCAACTGAGGTCACATTACTTGACATGACGTGATCTAGGCACCAATTAAGGTGCCCCACCAAAGTCTGCGGGGAAATTGATGTCACGTGAGTTGACGTCACATGACCTGTACAGCAAATTCAGTTTCTCGACTATACTTAAGGCCCGTTCACATTCTTGCGACTTCTTAAACCTGGGTTCCTTAAAACTTCATAAACCAGAGGACACACTGGCGCCATCTATTGGGTAGCAGTGTAAACTTGTCGGGCCGGCATATTTTTTTTTATTTCTCTCGCGCATTTGCCTTTCTTTCTTGGCTCGAAAAACTTTTGTCAATGTTATAATGCTATGGGTATTACGCACATTTGACCTCGGAAATCCCGCAAAACCTTCGCTCTTGTGAAATGCAGTTCCAGGGTCACCCCATAGATGGCGCCACAATGCCAGTGTGTTCCCTCATTCTAAAAAAAATTAAGAAGTTTTAAGAGATCTCGTCTCTCTTAGTCGTACTCGGTCGCAAGAGTGTGAACGCGCCTTTAGCGGGAAAATTGACGTGACGTGCTTCATGTCACGTGACCTATACACAAATTCAGTTCCTTCGCTAATTTTTGTGAGATATGGATGTTACGTAACCTAGATGCCTTCAGTTTCCCCTCTATACTTACCTAAGAAATTGACGCCACGTGACGTGATGACACGTGACGTATCCATATAATTTCCCCACTAAATCTAGCCGGAAAACTGACGTCACGTGGTCTATACACCAATTTCGTTTTCTCACTAATTTCAGCGGGGACATTGACGCCCTTTGTTCCTTAGACCCAGTTTGTAACTGGGAAATTAACAAAAAATAGCTTGTCAGTGTTGAACGTAACGCGTTACATGTCACGACGTTGCTGGTAACGCGTTATTTTTTTTTTCGGTAACGCACTAGCCTGCACTTTACCTTTTTTCAAACGACAAATCAGTAAAGCATTTTCGTTACTATTTTGGCATATCATCTGTCAAATTACCTAAGTCGTTAATCACTACTTTTGCTTGTTATGTTTTGTTTTAATTTTTTAGCTCGAATACAAATTAAGTCGTGGTTTTTAAGCTGCGTCAAGAACGAGAAAACTTACCTTCTTCTCCGTGGCATCATATGAATATACCTTGGCTGAGGATGTTAACGTTCCCGCTCCGGTGGCCAAAACAAGTCGCGACTGGTCTTGATGGATGCTTTGGATAAACCTCTACCAGAAGGGACCTCAGCCTCAATGAAGATAACTCCCTCTGCTTGAAGGTGAACGGGACGCTTTGGTTCAGCTAAATCGACACAAAGGCTCCTTCGGGCACTGATAAATCCGTCGTCGCTTCACAAACCAAGTTTGTCAGCGCGCGCTTACTTATTTTCCCTTTCTGCCCTCACACCCTACGTATACACACAGAGGAGACATCATATGTGTCAGAGCTGAAAAACCAGCAGGCCTCGCGCTCCCCCAAAAATATGTCACAATGTTTTGGTTTTTGTTTACTTTTACTAGTTTGTTTACCTATTTGGTTTGAGGCAACGTTATTAAACCACTCAGTTGGGAAACTGCCATAGAGACTGCATTCAAAAAGTGTCTCCGATCTGTCCTCCAGCACCGAGCTAATAACGAACACAACGCCACCATTTTTCCCGCAGCGGCCATTCGAGGAACCGCACATCACTTCTATTTTGGCTTTAATCGGCCATTTTGGGGCCAGAACAGATACTGTGGAAGAGGTTACAGGAGCGCCACCCCCGTCTCCCCTGCGGACGCGCCGCGTCTTGCTACCGAAGTTAAAATGCACCTAGGTCAGGACGCGCCACCTGAAAGCACCGCTGAGGCATGGTTGTATAAACACTATATTAATTGTGCCACAAAACCTTGCAAACTAAAGATTTTAAAAACATCACGCGCCCTTCATTTTGTACTGAACTCCAATAAAAGTTACTACAAAAAGAGTCTTTTCCGTTTGTTTTTTCGCAAAAAAGGCTTTCTAAAAGCTCAAGGTGACCACAGTACAGACAAATGACAAAGAGTGGTGCTGTTGTCGCATTTAGCTCGGTCTCGGTGGACGCGAGCGGCCCAGGTTTCGACGGCGAGTTTCCCAACTGAGTGTTTTAGTAACGTTGGTTTGAGGCAGCTGGAAGCTCGCGCGGACGACGCCACAACGCTTTGTTTACGTTCGCCGGAGCTTTCGTAGACCGTTTTCCCACCTCCTCTACACTCTCCGGAACAAAGTCGCCCCAACTGCGTACGCGCGGGCCTAGCCTTGCCTGAAGATTCCCGGATTTCGACAAACTCTCTTGATTTGTTTTCCTTTCTGTCTTTAAAATCTATCCAGAAAAAAATATTTCATACAATTCTGTCACCGTTATTATGAACCTCACAACTTACAATGGACATTAAATGCAAATCCCTTTGCTGCCTTCACTCGAGGCGTTGAGGCAAAATTGTCTCAGCCCAGAGTCCAAGACAACATTTACAAAATGAAATATTGCCCTTACTGAAGTGATAAAAAAAACGCCTATTGTTATTTTTTTTTCTCATGCTTAACCAATAGGATCTAATTAGGCGTCATTGCTTTACACTAAGCGAAAAGTTAAGAAGTATTTCAATTTTGCGCCGACCTATAACTTTGTCACCGGGCACTATTGCGTCTAGACATGTCGTTTCGTTTGAAAGAGAGACAAATGCCGGGCTCGGTATGGCAGAAGATGAGAAGGTACCCTATCTTCAGTGGTAATATAATTTCAATGATTTTACTACTTATGTATACAAGATATTCATTCTGTCACTTTAATGCTGTCAGTGCTTTTTTTTTTTTGTATGCCTGGCATTGAGTATATGTTATTACTCTTCTGACGACGTTTTGACACTTCCGCAAATATTTGTCTTTGGAGGCGCCTCCATACATTGGTAGGCTCCTGTCAACGAGTGCTTGACGGGCTGAGATGGAATACCAAATGGCCTTGTTTTCTTTCTTTTAGTAATTCTTTAATTATGAGTGCTTCGCACCGGAACCTGTGTTTACTGGGAACACAAATTGCTAGCTTAGGGGCGCTCCTCATAACGCCGTCAAAAGCAAGAACGTCAATAACGTTTTCTCCCTAAGACAACGATGTCACGTATAAAAAACAATGTAAATAAAAGAATGCTTACTTCCATCGCGAGGACACAATATGTGCTTGTCACACAAAATCTTTTTTGTTGTGCTTCGCCACTGAACGCATGCGACACTCCCGACAGAAAACTAAAAAATGTTGTGTTTCCTCTTCCCCCCACCAGCCCCTTTTCTGTCCGGCATCTCCTTGGCTTATTCTCAATGTAACGCAGTACGTTTTTTGTGTTTTTTTCAGACATGTACGTAACGCGTTACAAGTAACGAGTTACTTGTACCTAGTTACTATTTTCGGTAACGAGTAACGTATTCAGTTACTGTTTCAGAAAAGGAACGAGTAACGGTATTTAGTTACTTTTAAGGCCAAGTAACGAGTAACGGTATCTCGTTACTTTTGACAAGTAACGTGTACAACACCGCTTAAACGGCCTCGTTTTTATTCTAGCCTTAGTATGGGTCTATTGCGACAAAGGCAGATGGAAAACCCGAAAAACAAATAAACAGTATGACAATACAGCAACGTATATCGCTGAACCCGTCAGTCGAACAGTTCGACTGACGTGTCCAGCGATAAACGTTGCTGTACTGAACTCTACAGCTGGGAATGTCCTCCACCCAGCGAGCACAATCAGGTTCGTTGGTCTAACTTTCTAGAACCGGGCACGGACCGAATGTAAACCCGGAGGTTGCAAACACGGGAAGGCACATAACCCATTACCCGCTGTCCTCAATGAAGGCGCAGTACCCGAAGATTCAGCAGCTCTTCCTGAAGCAAACCACTGCCGTTCCTTCGAGCGCGTCAGTAGGACGACGCTTCAGCGTCACCGGAGATGTATTTTCAAGCAAGCGGGGAAACATAACTGATGAAAACTTCGACAGGCAGCTGCTGCTTAAGGGAAACGACTACTAAAAAGAAAACAATAAACCACGAAACAAAAACAGTTGTGTATTTGGTCTTCAAAGTAACGTAAAAAGTAACTCGTTACTTTTGAGGTAACTCAGGCGTTTCTTTTGAGAATCGATAACCAGTAACGTATTTAGTTACTTTTTGAGCGAGTAACGAGTAACGGTATTTAGTTACTTTTTTTGGGTAACGTGTACATGTCTGGTTTTTTTACATGAAACCAGACTAATTTTTCCCAGTACCGCCTTCATTTTTTCTATTTTTTTTTAGGATAGTTGTAGCAACAGTCTTATTGCGAGGCAAATTTGAGGGGGGCTCCTAGCAATCACACGGGTAAGGCACAAACGAGGTGAGGGATCAACGCGCCTGATGAAGAGGTATTCATGGTTTAACTTTTGCAACGTTTTAAAGGATGACCTATATTGGTTAAATACTTCGCTGCTCCAGAGAAAAACTGATATTCTTCTGGTCTGTGGATGTCGGTACATCAAGACATAGCCCAAGGAACATTTTCTTTTCATTTATACATTCAGAGTATAGTTTATCTCAAAACGGATTGTATGTTGTTGTTTTTATTTGTTTTTTGTAAACGTTATTTAATCTCAAGAAGTCACAACACCGCAAAATCTAGACCGGTGTACAAGGAAGACAAAGATGGCAACACCAACAAAGACAATCGGAGCATAACTTATACTGAGGGCGCTCCTGAATGCGCAATTCGTTTTCTTTGTGTTAATATTGTTAAAAAGAGATGGTGCCAACTGATAGTCTTTTCGATGATAACAAGGCGAGGCAAGCCACAGTGTGTCGCTTCTAACTGTGTCACACCAAGCAAAAAAGAAATCGTTGATAAATCTACATATCAAATATTTTACATGTAAATATTTCATAGATGCGTGATGTGCGGGTTCTCACAATAAACTCGCTTTAATGACGTACACCTCATGTCCAGTCAGTCAGGGAGGCGGCCATATTTGAAAATATATTTCACTACGCCTATAACTGTCCCTCTTCTTTCATCGCATCCTTTACTCTCTTTCTTGCTGGCACCTGATGCCTAGAATGAAAGGGGGAAAGGAAAGCTGCAGTCCCAGACCTAAGAATGGCAGCACGCGGTTTATTATTTCACGCTCTTTGATTTGTGATTCATTCTTCGGCATTCATATTTGTTGATGTATATCAGTAGTCATTTCGTTGGTTTCGGAGTGATAGTAGGACACCCGGGACGCGTTACGCCCCCGTTTCTGAAACTATTAGTTAGTATAGAATCATTGAATAGCAAAACGATAACGGAGCGTAACCAGAGCGCGGGGCGGCGCATCACAAAACGATTATGTCAATTCCTGTTCTGCCTAAACACTACGTGCACCAGAAAAACAAAACAACAAACATTAACGTACGTTTGCAACACAGTCGTAAATTTTCAGGTGCCATCAACATGTGAGGCGTCAACTCAATTACACAGCTTAAAGGGAAACTCCAGTCAATATGTTTGAATTCGGGATTACAACTATTCTCAGCTAAAGCAGTTTCCCTGAATTACGAGGTATAATTCTTTTCCCTCGATAGGGTGCGTAGTTTTATAACTATCACGGCTCAAAATTTGGTTTTGGGCGTCTACGACAAAACCGAAGCTATATGCTAGAGGAATGACAACACTAATCATGAGCCACACGGTCATGGCGTGACGTCACGACGGCACTGCGGTACGCTGTACACCCAACCAATCGCAGCTCCACCGCGATGTGACGTCACGAGGGTGCTGCGCCTGTGTTGCTTCACTAAAAGCTCACCCGCTTGCCACCCGTTAAAGAGCAGCTGGTCGCGTCTTTCAAATTTGTTTTAGTGGAATACGCGGCTTCACTTTGACGTAATATTTCAGCGGTAATCATATTACGTGACAGTAAAGAGATACAAGTCATTTATTTTGGTTTCGTTTTCGACCGGAGCTGTCCTTCACGAAACACAGCACCGCGTGGTTTATACTACATCAATAGTGACAGATGGGCCAGTTGGTACGTGACTTAATTCCGACAAAATGCGCCGCGAGACAAGGACAGAGCAAGTAAGACAACACGAAGCGCTACTTTCAACTAAATGTTTACTGACTATTTATATACCCAATCGGGCTCCAGAAGCAAGAATTCAAATTCCTTGTCAGTTAGATGCACTGACGGGGCACTAATGCATTTGTCATCCTCCTGCATTCTAATGTTAAATGACTCGAACAACTCTCTCGACATTTTACTTCTCAGCTTTCCCGGAATTTTTGTTTTCTCCAGTTCCGGGGCGCAAGGACATCTGTCGCAATGAATAGCTAGCTATATTGCCCGAGGGGAAATTCCTTGCTGATAGAGCGTGCTCTCTTGACCTTTCATTAACGCATCTGCCCGTTTGGCCCACGTACCCTGCGTCACTGGCTGTAGAGTGATAGTAAAATAGACCGGAGTCGATACATCCTTCGTTTCTTAAAATAGGCTGTGCAGCGAGTTTTTGGGGTTCGCGCCAATAACGCTCACAATGAATCCCTGATGTTTATAGCCCTGAGTAAGGAGCGTTAGTTTTTCTCCCTACGCAATGGTAGTCGCAAAAACAAAAAAAGAAAACCGAGCAGAGTTCATCCCCATAAAGGTGCCGTGAGGAGGTTTCTAAGACCACCTAAATACGTCGAAACTTCACTCTGCTGGCTCTAAGCATCCCAGAAATTTCTAAATCATGACGATACGTGGCTGATTTTTACATTAAGAAAGCAATCAAAGATGGTTACACCCCGAGGTCATCTCCAGCGATGGGAAAAGCCTGTTCCGAAACCAGGACCACTGTCAGTCAATAGCGAGCGAAAGAGCCTGCGCCCCCGACTGGTGGAACCGCGAGGGATGTTCGAAAGCGCGCGGCTCGTTGCCCAAACAGTCCGGACTACAATTCAGCCCAGCGAGCGCACCCTCGAGACCTGACGACCAGATACATCACTCCCGCCAAAGACAAAGAAAAACAAACAAAAAAACTACATAGTGCACTGTTTTTTAGAGGATTATTGCAGGAATATGTTCCCTTTCGGCGAAAAATTTAAATTTTTGAACTACTCTTTTTTGCTCTTATCATCAACAAAAGCATTACAATATCCTAATAACAGCGTTTGCAACCTCAACGAAATGTCGCGTTTTCATTGGCCACATGTCGTCCTGGCTGCCGGAAGAACGCTCCTTTCATCGCCGGACATGACCACAGTGTGCTCGAAGTTTGATTTTTTTTTAATAAAACAATGGGCCGCACATCATTATGACTTATAGATTTCTAGGATGGTTAGAGCCCGCAGAGTGAGTTATTGCCATATTTAGGCTATTAGAGTAACTTCCTTAGGGCCCCTTTAAGTCGAAGCCAGAACAACCACGTATGTCATTTGGAGACGATTATATGCCGCCAATTTTCGTCACAGCCACGCGCTGGGGTTGGCAAAGCACAGAACACAGACTGAGTTCGTTACATCGTTACGGTTCGGCTATTGTTGTCATTGCAGCGATTGAAGCCGAGCCGACCCGAATGCTTTTTGAGCTGTTGATAACCACGAGCCCAAATCAAACGCCCATGGAATTCCCGTGTTCAATCTACGATCCTCATTAAAATATTGTCATTCGGAGGACTATGCCAACACTGTGACCTCTGCGCTACTTCATGAACTTTTGCGAACGACATAGTGAAAAATTGAGCAGTCGGTGTTAATTCACAGTACAGTTAGAGCGATAGCTGCGACGTGTCATGGCGAAGTTGTTGGGCATCGGCTTTGCGTTCACGCGCCATGGGACACTATTGGCGACGTGCGCGATCGAAAGCGTCGCTGTGGTCGGCCTTCCACGATTGGCCGAATGCTGACTATGACGTCAGCAAAGGATTTCTCATCGACGGAAATAAGAAGAATGGAAGAACTTCGATTTCGACGGTGCTGGTAGTGTTGCTTTAAGAGCACATTGATTTCAAGCTTCCACCATGCTCTTTACAAACACCATCAAACTTGTTGCTCGCAAGGTAATGACGTCACGAAAGGTAACCATAGGAGGGCGCCACTAAAACATCTCGCCGCTAATACTTCGTCTCACCTTAGTATGGACTATTGTTAGCCGCGCGTGCTAAAAGCGCGAGCAAGTCGGTTTGAATGAAGCCGCGGCGGCTGCACGAGCTCTCGTGCAGCATGTGCTCTAGTCAAGGCAGTCAACGCTGGCCGCTCGCGCTAGCACAGCCTTCGCGGTTAGTCCATGCTAGTGTGAGACGAAGTATAGGGTGCGCGAACGAAACGCGTTCCAAACAAAATACACATCTGTTTTGTTCCTTACGATTTCGTTTTGTTCAGTTTTGTGCCCCACGTTTTTGTTTCTTTTTTGTGCCGGAGCGCGTGGAAGCGTGACTCACGGCACGAGCTCTTGGCATTAACAGTGCTACAACGACATCTTGTTTTATGCTAATTTATTTTTTTAGAGAGCGCGTGCACTGACTTTTGGGCACTGCCGTAGCCTCCCCTATTAGCGGCGAGATGTTTTGGTGGCGCCCTCCTATGGTTCCCCCTTGTGACGTCATTACCTTGCAAACAACAAGTTCGATGGTGTTTGTAAATAGCATGGTGGAAGCTTGAAATCATTGCGCTCGCAAAGGGACACTGCCAACACCGTCAAAATTAAAATACTTTCATTCCTCTTATTTCCGCCGATGATAAATCCTTTTCTGACGTCATAGTTCAGCGTTCAGCCAATCATGGAAGGCCGACCACAGCGACGCTTTCGGTCGCGAACGTCGCCAATACTCACAAAGCCTGGCAGTTCAACGACGGAGCCATAGAGCGCCCCCTCACAGATTTGTAACGTGAGGATCTGGTAGCACAGAGCATCAAAGAGCCCTTTCTCGGGGAACCTGGATGTCAGCGCACAGCTTTTGCAACGGCGAGGATCCGAAACACACTTGTTCACTCGGGAAAAGTGTGTTTCAGCGTTTCGCCGCAGCGGGGCGCCAGTCACGTGGCTCTCCTCTCATGCGTTGTCTGCCGCTCCACTTTTTCCATTTCGGCTGCCGCTTCTAGTGGCGATCTGCCAGGTTTTGTCAGGATATAAAGGCTATGGTACTGCGCAAACCGCAAGTTAGGTTTCTGAACTCTGTGGCGTAACTCCATGGTAACGCCTTGGCGTCGAACGCAGCGGACCCAGGTTGGACTCCCGCGCGCGGCGGGCAATCGTTTTGAAGGAACTGGCTACATGGAGGACGGGCGCCCTACACGGCAAACCACAACATCAACTACTATAACATCAACAACGGCCGTCATTTTCAATCTTTTAAAAATGAGTGCGCGTGTACTTGTACGCCAAACACTCGAAGAACCAATCTCTGCGATCTACAAAATCAGCTCAGCAAACGATGAGGCGGAACATCTGTTTAGACCTCAAAATTAAATCTGCGATGTGGCATTACGCGATGCAAACATGATGCTTTGCATTTCGCAATGCCACAGCGCAGACTTTATTTTAAGTCTCCCGTATGCTCTCGTAGGGAGCCTATCGAGGAACTCTAGCATATTCTATTGAGTTCCTGGATACGCCGCCCCAGAAGTGGGAGCAGAGTTGCTCGTTTGACTTCCCCGAGCCTCTACGCCGCTATTCGCTGAGCTCGATCACACGAGGAGCAAAGCGTCCAGCGCCGTGCAGGAAAGTCACCGCTATACTGTCGCTCCGTCGACGTCCTACGTGCCCCGGCGTATGTTGCCCCGCTTCCGCCTCCTTCTCCTCCTTTCTGCTTTCCATGGACCGAATTAAGTGACGTGACGAGCAAAGCATCCAGGGCCGGTCAGGAAAGCAGACGCTACGGCCACCCGCCGAGGATGAACGTGCAACTGGCTGCTAACCTAGCTAGCTATATACAGGAGCTCTAGTATACTCGGGGTGAAGAAATATTCCAGATGAGTATCACAGCACAGCCCCCTAAGCAGTGAGCAGACTTGTGCTCGTTACTTTAAAAGTGTAATGGATTACAACTACAAATTATCGAGCCTCAAATATAATGGACTACCGTTACAATTTACTTTTGCTGAAAAGTAACGGATTTCTTTACTCGTTACGTTACGAATTACTTTCACGATACTTTTTCCATACACTAATCCAAATAACAATGGAAACAATTTTGATATTTTTCAAAAAACGTTCCGAAACACTACTTCTTATTCCTCATGCGCCCGTATTATGATAGTCCTTGTAAAATAAAATATTGTATTTAAGAGAATGTGTGTAGGTGCACTCTGTTCACCTGTAAGCTGACAAGGCACCGAAAGCTGCAACCCCACCCGCCATCCCGCTAGCTTACGGCCTTCGGAAATGATACCTGGAATTGTGCAGACAAAGCTAGCGGTGCGCATGCTCAATAGCAGCGTCTATCTCCGCTATGAGATTCAGAGCTAAAGAAGCGATCTACGAAAGCTCGCTTTTGATTCGGGTGTTTTGCCTGTTATTCACAAGAAAAGAAACACTGGGTTCGAACCTTACAATGCATAGCCAATGCAGAATGCAGGTGTCCCAGCTTACCTTGATGTGTTTTCTTAGATTAAAGTATGTTGTTCTTGGTGATGACTATGTGTGTTTTTTTAACAAGCAAAGTATGCACTGAAACTCCAGGTTTCCGTTCTCCTCAATGCCCTGAATTTTGAACATCTCATTAAGAGATGGCCATAGAGACGACGGACACTCCATGACCGAAAACTCGACCAGTCAGAAAAAAAGTGGCGGTTACGGGTTATTGATAATTCATTGGTTCCCTCTTTCATACAAATATTCGAGGAGGCCATTGGAGGGGAGGGCATAGAGAGCGAGACAAGTGGGGGCCATCGGTCTCACGAACAATAGAGGATCACTCCACTTTAACGCGTTCTCTCTCTCTCTGTCAGCACTCCTTAGAAGGCCTAACCCCCTACCCCCAACAGACACACACACTTTATGTTGACAGTTGACTGTAAATTGAGGAGTGGACTGAACTATCATACCCAGACAAGTAAACCAAAAGAAGTATGGTCTGTACTCTCGAGGACGATGCTCTTAGCCTCGCACCGGGCGATTTTCAGACGTGCCTCAAGAGCGTGTTAGAATACCGTAGCGCACATCAAAGACAAATAGAAGTCGGCCCCCTCGCGTGAGCCTACATCGTGTCTTACGCGAGTTGTGAACCCACGAATCGAGGGGTACGGACCCACGTTAGATATCTGTGCAAGTGGCGGGAGACGTCGAAGAAGTTCGAAAGGGTGAAACGGGGAAACAAAAACTAATAAACACGAAGAGTGTTCTCTTGCCCGGGAGAAGAAGAAAATCACGATGGAAGTGACGGAGAGCCTAATCGACGTTGTCTTACTTGATCTTTGTATTTCGTATATCTGTAGATGCCTTGCCCGTTTTTCTAGGGATTCTAGTGACCGGTTACACTAAAAATCGTGTTTTGTTCTCGGCTATTCTCCCCTTCCTGTTGTTTTCTAATTTGTGGAACTTGCTCTCTTTATGCTTCTGAATGTTTTGCTCGTTTTGCTCCAGTTACTGTATTGTGCTGGTATTTTTAAAAAGTAACGAGTAATTAAAGTAATCCGTTACCAATATTTTGTAACGAAATTACAATATAAATTACTTAAAAAAAAGTAACGGGGCAATCACAAAATTGCTTGAAAAAGTAACAGCTTACAAGTAATCCGTTACTTGTAACGAATTACTTCCCGAGTCTGGCTGTGAGTAACTATCGTCTTGGAATATTTCGTGAAAAAGATTATTCTATACTTTCCCTTTCGTTGTCACGACCCTCCGCGACTCAACGTTCATGTTTTACTTAAATCTAGATAAAGATATAAATACAGTAACTGACAATTTAAGAAACGTAGGGAGTGGCTTATTTGTCCAGGCTTCTTGTTTCGTGATTTTTCGCTCGTCTCTCTTCTCGCTTCATCCCGTGATGTCGCTAGTTACGGATCTACAGGGTATTTTTTTAAGCTTTATAGATTTTTTCGTAAAAAAGCCGTGAAAGTTACACTTAGGCAGCTTGTACAGGTGAGGTATACGACCAGGAGGATAGGGGCCTAATCGTATCAATCAGTAAGCTAGTTAAGTAAATTATGATAATTAACCTTTTAATTGTTGAAAATAAACGTATAGTTTAAATTAGAAACTTGCTTCGCATTATTCCAAAGCCACTCAATCAGTAATTTTTAGAAATACTTTTGAGCGCGTCAGAAGCGCGGTAATGTGCTAAAGTTACTACTCGCGCAGCAGGAGCGAGGCTGCCGGTGCGATAAGGCGCCCGCGTGATTTTTCCGTCTTTTATCATAGCCCCGAGCCTTGTGTCTGTTGCACCAGTGGTACCTTCAGCGCACTGCTACGCTTCCTACGCGCTAAAGGTTTTTCAGATATAGTGGTTTTGGATGACGTTCAGCGAGTTTCTAATTGAAATCATACGTCTATTTTCATTAATTAAAAAATGAATGATGTCTACAATCCCGTGTAACGCCGAATTAGAGCGCAGCTCTTGAGGTGGATGAGGGGAAGGAACAGAGAGGAGGGTATGCCCCTTCTCTTCATCCATACCATCCTCTCCTGCTGCGATCCCATTTCGCGGGAAATTTTCGCTAAATTTCCCGCTTAATTTAGCGGAAAATATTCAACGCTAAATTTAGCAAAAACATTTTCCCGCTAAACTTGGCGGGGAATTATTTCCGGAGAATGTAGCCGGGAAAATTTTCCGCTAAATTTAGTGGGGAAATGTTTCCGCTATATTTAGCGGGGAAAGTTTTCCGCTAAATTTACCAGGTAATTTTTACGCTAAATGTAGCGGGGAAATTGTTCTGCTAAATTTACGGGGAATTTTTCTCCGCTAATTTTAGCGGGAAAATTATCCGCCCGAATTAGCGGGGAAAATTTTTCCGCTAAATTTAGCAGAAACATTTCCCGCTAAATTTATCGGAAAGATTCCCCGCTAAATTTAGCGGGGAAATTTTTCTTTTAAATTTAGCGTGGAATATTTTTAGCTATATTTAGCGGAGCATTATTGTGCTAAATTTAGCGGGAAGATAGTCCGCTATATTTAGCGGGGAAATTTTTTTCCGCTAAATTCAGCTGTGAATATTTTTTGCTACGTTTATTGGAATTTTTTTTTCCGCTACATTTGCGGGGAAATTTACCCATGATGGAACGCGCGGTGACATCACGAGTAACGTCACGTGTGACGTAATTATGGGAAACGTCCCAGAATGCAACGCGCGGTTACGCAGACGCCGACGGCGACGCCGACGCCGCTCAAGCCAGAAACGGGCGCCTAAAAACTGTGCTCAGTTAATTAACGAGAGTTACTTAATTAGCCAACTGATCGTTACGATTAGACCCATATACTATGTCTCTCTGGACGGATACCTCCCCTGCACCAACTGCATACGGGTATGTGTGTATTCTACGTCTTTTTTTAACAAATCTATTAAGCAGAGAAGTGCGTCGTTTATTGCGTTCAAGCATCCGCCTCCGTGACTTGTTCCTCAGCGTTTTTATCGTGGAATGCCCCAACCTGATTGGACTAGGCGATATTACAAGATGCTTGGCATGTACCAAGCCCTGTGTTCCTCAAGTTATCAGTAACGATATATAGCTGCGATTGACTGATGTTTATCTCTATTTCGCCTCCTATGTTTCGAGTCTATGACTTTACATGAGGTTATTCGTTTCACCTGGAAGCTCTCGTGTGTACTAACGTGATGCGCGGATATGCAAGCCAGGGCATACACAAATGAATGTAAACCTTCGCACCCAAAGACACCATTTTCAGGAACGTTCTTTTTTAAAAGATTTTTTCTATGCTTCGTTTGAGCTTAAGTTTAGAAGCTGCCGACGCTACGAGCTAATGGAACCAATTAACCAGCGTCAAACGTGCGAGTCACTGGTCCTTTTCTGTATAAGATTGGTTCAGCGATGATAGAACACGGTCAGAAACATAACAAAGACCATGATGGTGCACTTTTATTGCTGTCTGAATTTGGTCCCATCGGCTCGTGGCAGCGTCGGCTGCGTCTGGACTTGAGGTGAAACGAAGTAAACTACCATGTGGTAAAATGTAAACGGCGTGCTGCCTGACGAAATTCATAAACAAAACCAAGCAAGGTATAATGCGAGTTTCGCAAGCGGCATCATATGCGCTGTTGTGTGCTCGCTCGTACCTCGGCAGCCATGTGGTCCTTCAGATGCCAAACCAACGTAGCGGAAATAGAATTCGTATGGAGCTGCCACGGTTGCTTAGAAGGGACCAACTTCCGTCTACGAGCAGTCATTGTAGGGTTGTTCACCGAGGGAGAAAGAACGACAAACAAAATTGGTTTCCCGTTAAATCCCTGCCCTGAGTTGATATCAGATGCTCATCTTGCGTTTCCGACTACGTACGCCTACGCGCTTTCCAGGAAATGTTTCGTCAATAATAAATGCCAAGTCTCGATTTTTTTTCTTTTAAGGGGGGGGGGGGGGGTTTAAGTTTGTTAGAAACGTTTGCGCACTGTTAGGTAGCTTTCAAACGTACGCGAGGAATTTAACGACCATCTGATGTTTCGACTGAATATTACTTACTACACGGCCTGGTCTGTGTTTTACTCTAATAGGGATTAAATTATATTATATATATATATATATACATATATATATATATATATATGCGTGTGTGTGTGTGTGTGTTTAGTGCCACGCTGGCAGGCGGAACTTTGGATTGATTTTTGTTAACGTGTTTAATTTTGCATTCTCCAACTCTTGTTCTATCAAAAATGCTCTTTTTGTACAGAACATTGGCGCATGTTTGAACGGAATGTCTAAACGTGTTTTTAAAGTCACTGTGCGTGCTCCCAGAGACTACAAAAAGATGAGGAGGGTAGCCAGGGTACCCACACGATACCAATATAAACGTGCCACTCACATTTAAGTCCAGCCCTTTGGCGCATTATACACTCTTAATCTGGGGCCGGCAGACGCCATGGTCATAGGCGACCCGTTCAAGGTTTTAGGGCGAACGTCGCAAAAATAGTTAGCCCATCGGAAGAACCGTGCACTCCATCACGGCAGCAGGTGCCCCTTTTGCTTTTCCCTGTCACGGATGAACGCAAGGCCGCCCATAGCCGGCCCGTTAGGCGGTCCGTTCATTATAGAGGCCCGTTATTGAAGGGACGGCTAAAATCGGGCCGGCAAGCTCCCAGTTACTTCTCATTTTCCTTGGTTATATTTCTGACTCCAAAGTGGACGTGTATGCGCCGGTAACCTTTCTTTGTCTTTGGTCGGGCTTGCCGCTTAGCGCGGGCGTTAGAACATGACGTCACTCCTTCGGAATAACGGCATCGACCGCGGTGGATGTCGGGAAACGAGTGTAAAATGAGAATCGGCTAGCAGTGTTGTACACGTTCCTCAAAAAAAGGAACTAAAGATCCTTCCTCGTTCCTTCTGATTTTTTGAAACTCGTTCCCGTTACAAGTTCCATGTGTGAAAAAGAAACTCGTTCTAGTTACAGCAACACAAAAAAAAAAAAGGAACGTATCCTTACGTTTGTATTTTGCTGATTACCGTATTTTCCGGACTATAGTCCGCGGACTATACATGTTTAAACGTTGAAATTTTAGGCTGCGCGGACTATCTACGCGTGCGGACTATACAGGAATTTTGTTTTTCAATATCGTTGATTATGACGAGACGAGACGGATTTTGTGAATAAAAGAGTATGTAAATTAAGATTTATGTATAATACAAGCTTCTTTGTGAGCTAAGAAAGCAGACATATGTCAAGGTGTGCCGCGTATGAGAAGATTTTCGTGTCGACTAAGCACTAGGTGCGGACTATGCACTGAGTGCGGACTATGCACCGGGTGCGGACTATATAAGCAAAAACTTTTATTTTTGACCTCGAAGTTGCCCCTGCGGGCTATACACCGGGTGCGGACTATAGTCCGGAAAATACGGTACCATATTTAGTTATTTATACGTTTTTTTATCTATCCCATTAAGGTGGAACATACGAATTCAAATTACGTGATGGAAGGTCACAAGGAGAAGGAAACAAGAGGAATCAGAGTTTCATTTGTTAATATATTCACCTTTAAAAATCTCAACCTTTAACCATACTAATTTTCGTAGTGGATGATTCGGACGAGTCACATGTGCCCCACATTGCACGAGCGTTTTACAATAACCTCACACGCTTCAATCTAACAAAATCTATTGTTCGAACTTAACAACAGTTGCTTCTCGATGTTGCTGTCCGTAAGACGAGAAAGTGAAAGAGAAGGGGGCTTTTGGAAGGTCAGTCTTGAACACTACTAGTCCTTCTTCGTGAAGGTTAGATTCGTTGTTCAGTTTGAAGTTGGGGGACAAGGGAATAATGAATAGAGTTTCATTTTTGTTTATATTTTAAGTGACCAATGTTCAGTTTACGAGGGTATGTTTGATATCTGGTAACCTGTTCTGTTGTAACTGTACTCCTCTTTGTGAAAGTTCAGTAATGGCTGTAGTCGGCCTTAGATCTCTGGGCGAATGAGCATTGGTGGAAGCAAAGAAAGTAGCTGAGTTCAAAATGTCTCTCCTTCTGTGTCTTTTCTTAAGACTAAAAGTTTTTCTTTTCGTACCGCAATCTCGGGCACTGAAAAACAAAATCGATGTCCACTAGCTCTCCTGCGCCCTACTGTTACAAAGCGTGGTCCACACAAAATAAACCCTAAAATAATTAACCAAAACGCTAACGAGATCCTGCTTTTCGTAAAGATATTGTTTTTGTACATTTAAAACTTCCCTCTTAGAAATAAAAAAAAAATTACTCCACTGGACGAAAAACAAGAACGCCGTTCCTTTTTCCGTTTCAGTAAAAATGTAACGAGTTCCCGTTCCAGTTCCACCGATGCGAAATGGAACGGCGGTGTTCCTTCGTTCCTTCCAGCAGGAACGCGTTCCAGGAACGGCGTTGTTCCGTACAACACTGTCGGCTAGTTAATAATCTGAGTATAAATAAAGAAGAACCATAATTGCTAACTTTCTTTTGGCTGGCCAACCATTCAAATGATAAGCCACTGCGTTAGGATACTTTTGATATTGCCATTAGTTTACCCGGCTCGGAGGTAAGGTAAACTATCAACATATAATATTTCTTGTGCGATTACGGGGTGAATCAAGAGACATGTTTTAATTAACACATTAATTAGTAAAACTATCCGATAGTTCAAATCTGAAATGTACTGAGCATTACAGAAGATCATTAAGTCAGTCCACTGTAGAATGTTTTGAATCACAGATGAAGCGTAGTGATATGCTGAAGTTACCACATGGATAGTAACGCAAAGCAGGCGGAGCAAAAATGCAGATGATAAGGATCGGGAAAAACATTGCATATGGACGTAATTTTGCGATGCTCGCGCTCCCAATATATAGATTGGTTTTCGATTATGCCCGACAAGTTTCTAATTGAAACTATTATATGCGTATTTTTAATAACTAAAACGTTAATGAAATTATATGTTAGCCAGACGCCTGATTGCACAACCATATTTTTCATATTGGCCACCAAGTCACGAATGGCAAGCTTAACATGTTTTGTTTTTAAAATTCTGGACCAGCGCCTGTTATACAAATTGTTTTACAAAGCATAGTCTACATTTTTTTTGAAAACATGTCCATCGAACAAAATATTGGCAAACAGGTGAATAACGGTCTTCCTGCCTCAGATTTTTCTCCACTTCCGCTTTCTTTTTCCAAAATATTTCTTACCTTGCCTACATCGTATTTCTAAACTCCAGTATACTGCGCTCACACGGTGGGTGCATAAAACACGGAATAAATCAAATATTTGTTTGATGACATACTAAGCTCCAAATTAGGATATTCTATCTGGTAAATGACATGGAATAAAAACGTTAGACTAAATATAGATGGTTCGAGCCTTTACGCTTGAGTATCGTCTGAAAAGAATATTTAATTTATAACTTGATTTAATTGTCTCGTTATCATTCAGTTGCGCGCACATGCCGCCTGCACGAAACTACGCTGGTTCTCACTCAGGGGTTCTTATTTTATTTTGTACTGAGCACAATCTCCTAAACATTTATCAGCGACGGTAGCCATGCCCAAATCGTTAAGTGCTAAGGCACAATTAATTTATCTCTGGGTTCCAGCGTCTTCGTCGTTATTCTGCAAGGGGAAACGAAATAACTAGAGTAACTGTATAGGCTCTGCTTCTACTCTAGACATTACCCTGGAAATGCCGTGATTGAAACGGCTCATGTCAAAAGAGGTTTATTGCGTCTCTTGTCAATTATACCGTACTTAGGCCTAATCCTACTCAAGTTGCGATAGAATTTCCTAGAACCCTCACATATTGAATTTTTAGTTACCCGCGTCAGTATATTTTACAAAAAGACACGCACACGCGGACGCACGTACACACACGCAAGCACACAAGCACGTACACGCACACGCACACACGCACACGCACATGTACCGGTACGCACATACACTCGCGCGCACGCGTACGAAATCTCATCGCATATTGCCGAACATGTAAAGCTCGGCTGCCTTTGACAACCGTTACAGACTCTCTCTTGCTAGCTTTACTCCTCGTTCTCTCTTTCTATCTTTACTCCCCCCCTCCCCCAACTCGCCACCTCACACGCGCGCATGCACACACACCCAAACACACGCACACATACAACGGCGACCTATGGGCCTCACGGCCTCGCGTCGGTGTTGCGTTGCCGCCGCAGGCACGTTGACATTTTTGTTTAAACGGAAACTTTCGCCTAATTGAGCATCTGTTTTTAGTTTAGTTCAGGCTTCTTTCTATTCATGTTATGCGATACTCATATGAGAATAAAAGACAATGGCCTCCGGCACTAATCTCTAGGGCTATGAGCTCCATGAGCAGAAGACAAATCCTCATTTGATCTCCTCTGGATGGAGGCAGGAGTGGCGAGCATACTGCTGGCGGCGCGCGCGTGCGTAAATCCTCCTCTAGTTCTGAGAATAACAGGAGCCCCACCGCCACGTCACGTTCGAGCGACGTTACTTTCGTTTTTCGGTGCTGGGGATAATGTTTGTGCCTTAAAGTATTCCGAACTTGCTGAAGTGTGTGGACCTCGAGACGTAGACAATAGACCTATTGCTAAATTACCCAAGCATCAAGGAGAATGCAGGGATTCGTGTTCCACGTGCCGCAAGTGCTGGCGTCAGCAGTAGTAACTTTAATAAAGCAAATACGTAAAACAAATGGCATCTTGCACGCGCGTTCGTCAACGCTTTATTCTGGTTATTTACTTCGAATCTTTTATAGGGGGAAGGCGTGCTTGTGTGGCGCGTGGAGCACCAATCCCTGCATTCTCCTTAATGCTAGGGTAATATAGCAATAGGTCAATTGCTGACTTCGTCATAATGCTCACGTCAAAAGACCTTAAAGGCTGTCGACGCGGGCGATGTAACCAAGACGGCACATGTGAGTGTGGCTACACCCGGCCAGGCGACCTGGCCTCGGGAAATAGAATATATGGTCCCGGAACAAATGGTCCCGGAACTAATGGTTCCAAGTACAAACCAGGAAAAAATGGTCTCAGATAAATATCGCCAATGTGGTATCTGCGTTTTCGGACAAATCCGATAACATCCAAGGACTCTCGCCGAATTTCGAGGCTGCCGGTTGCACGAACTTGACCGGTTTTTATATTTTTCTTGGAAGCTCAGGAATGTTTTGCGCTATGCAAACCTAATGCACATATAAAGGCATCCAGCTTTGCTTGTTATGCGTGCTACCACCATGTGTCATGACGAGATGGGAGTAATTCGAGTTTCATGGCTTCGACTGTATGACCAGGTGGGGAGGCACTCACTTGACCGAATGACGTTCTAACGAACGCCCAAGTTTCACCGAATGACTCTTTAGCGAATAGTCGGCCGCCGCGAAGCGGTGTTTACGGGTGGGCCAAGTGGGTATACAATTTTGTAATGAGCCGCCGCAGACTGTCACCGCGAAGCGGCGGAAGCGTAGCGCGGGGGTTTGGGTTCACTCGCTCCCCGGTTTTCGTTAACACGCCGATTCACTCAATGTCGCTGTTCGCTAAAACGTCATTCGCTCATGTGATATGAACCCATTAATAACTCCCATAATATTGTAAAAGGTCACTATATTAATAGTTAGGAGATAACTGTTGGACAGTATTCATTTCGAAAATATTATGACGATTTTGAATAAAATTAAGTTCAATACCCGACCTCTTCCTTCGACGTGTTCGAGGCGGGGCTTAGGCCGCACGTCCGGAGGCTTCCTGGCTCGTGACGACGACCATTCCCCGAAGTGAAGAACCCAGGGGTCCAGTGGAGGTGGGAGAATTGGTAACGTAACGAACGGTTTAATTACATGGTAGCGATACAGTCGTCAAATCCAAGAGAACAACTCAGCAGCCTCACGCCCCGCCTTATATAGGGGTCCGTTTTCTCCCTCACTCTCCGCCAGGGCAGCAGGTGCGACCGCCAAGTGCGAAGCAGAAAAGCCCGCCGCGTCGTAGCCAGAAATGCGTCATAGCCATGGTTCTCCGCAGTTAGGCCAGGCCTCACTCCCCTTCCGGAGCGCACGAACCCACACGAACACACACACACGTCCCGTTGACGTCACGGACGCGTTGAGACTCGTTTCGGGCAGACCACGACAGCTGGGCGACGGTCTTGAACACGTCGGGACTCGTTTCGGGCAGACTTCGACAGGTGGGCGACAGTCCAGAACACGTCGGGACTCGTTTCGGGACTCGTTTCCGCAGCGTTGAAACTCGAAAAAGGTTGCCGAAGGTTCCATTCTTAACAGACGTAACTGGCTTCAAAATATAGACGAGATCCTTCATTCCACCAGGAAATCACTGATTGCATAACGGATGAAGTATATTGCATGGTGTATGCTAGTTTCAAAACACTCTTCATACGGGACCATATTTTCCTACATTGGACTTCGGATCATTAGTTCTGGGACCATTTGTTCCGGAACCATTAGTTCCGGGACCATTAGTTCCGGGACCATTTGTTCCTACACCCCCTGGCCGCACCGCCGCCACTCCTAGGTCAACTTGAATGGTGCTGCTACTGTGGACACAGCCCTCTACAGCACCCCCCCCCCCCCCAAGATTCCGAGTCAAGAGGTCCAACGAGTCAAAAGATCCAACGCGTCAAAAGATCCATTATTGGACTTTTTGACTCGTTGGATCTTTTGACTCGTTGGACCTCTTGACTCGCCATGGATCTTTTGACTCGTTGGATCTCTTGACTCGTTGGACCTTTTGACCCACATTGGATCTTTTGACTCTTGTTTGGCGAGTCAAAAGATCCAACGAGTCAAAAGATCCATTATTGGACCTTTTGACTCGTTGGACCTCTTGACTCCCTGCCCGATCACCGGGAAAGGGGGATGGGCTTTGAAGAAGAGCAGGAAAAGAAAGAAAAGCAAGAACATACGATGAATGACGGCTTTCGGGTAACAAGGAGGGGCGTGACGGTCACTGCACTGCGGCGGGATGAGATCCCTCGTCTAATAACAAAGCAACAAAAAAGAGGGAGATGAGAGAAGAGGATACAGTGGTTTTGGGGACGAGAGGTTTTGGGATCCTGAATGGCTGGCTGTGTCACGGCGTTGTGCGCTTTCCATTTATATCGGCAGGTGACCAACGCCATCTCTTCGTGCGGTATGCTTAATTAACACAGGAATTTCCCGGGAGCTGTGCACGCTGCACGGTCGCGGGGACGTAGGTTGTTTCTCGAATTTAGAAATCAACGAACAGTCAATCGGTGACTGAATTACGACACGTATAGAACAACACGTGGTGCTGACGTCCTGCCCCTGCGGAGGTGCTGCTATCGGCATTGCGCACGCGCAAACGGTCCACTTGACGCACTCTCTGCGCACGTGCGGTGCCCACACCTCGTGCTGAAACTGCGCCTTTTCCCACACCTCGTGAGGGCTTGTATGGAAACAGCGCGTTGGTCTTATACGCGCAGCATGAGCTCAACTGAGAGGAAGGGTTGTGCGGATCATTTGGACAGCGTAATGTATGGCAGTCATCCAGAGGGTCAACATGTCGCAGTATCTTGCCGGCCAGTGCAGCCTGACTGCTGAATGGCACCACGCTGTACGGATAACCAGCATCGGCGTGCGTTCATGTAATCACTACTGCGTGGTGCACCCAAAGACCCCAGGCTATAATCCGTTTCACCTAAGGATGGACCGCAGCCTATGTTTGAAACCGAGGGCGTCAAGGGCCATCTCGACCCGCGCGACGTTTTGAACACCTTTGTGTTCGAGGCATTTCAGAGTTGGAGAAGGACCCTACTACCACTTGTCTTGCTCTGCATGCTGTTAAGAATGGAACCTTCGGCAACCTTTTTCGAGTTTCAACGCTGCGGAACCGAGTCCCGAAACGAGTCCCGACGTGTTCTGGACTGTCGCCCACCTGTCGAAGTCTGCCCGAAACGGGTCCCGACGTGTTCAAGACCGTCGCCCACCTGTCGTGGTCTGCCCGAAACGAGTCTCAACGCGTCCGTGACGTCAACGGGACGTGTGTGTGTGTGCGTGTGGGTTCGTGCGCTCCGGAAGGGGAGAGAGGCCTGGTCTAACTGCGGAGAACCATGGCTACGACGCACTTCTGGCTACGACGCGGCGGACTTTTCTGCTACGCACTTGGCGGTCGCACCTGCTGCCCTGGCGGAGAGTGAGGGAGAAAACGGACCCTATATAAGGCGGGGCGTGAGGCGGCTCCAGTTGTTCTCTTGGATTTGACGACTGTATCGCTACCATGTAATTAAACCGTTCGTTACGTTACCAATTCTCCCACCTCCACTGGACCCCTGGGTTCTTCACTTCGGGGAATGGTCGTCGTCACGAGCCAGGACGCCTCCGGACGTGCGGCATAAACCCCGCCTCGAACAACTGGTTGGCAGCGGTTGGGATCGGACCATGCGACATCGTGCTACATCTGTGGGTGAGCGTTTGGACTTTGCTTTGAGATTCGCCAGGCTTCAGATTATGGGTAATTAATTTTGAACTGCTGGGAATCCTTAGTGTTTGACTCGTGCGCTAGGTTTTGGTACAACCTCGTGACAAGTTTTAGAACAAAGCCAAAGCTAAAGAGCAGCGATCATGGATCTAATGAGGTTACTGAGAACAGATTTATTCTGTTTATGTGAAGAATTGGGTGTGGAGGTGGAGCAAAAGATGAAGAAATCTGAGATCAGTAAAGCGATTTCAGAGAGCGCGGAAGCAGAGGAAATTAAAATTGCGTGGGAACTGCTTCAGAACGCTAAGAGTGAAGCTGCAGCAAGAGAGGAACGAGAGCGAGAACAGACTGCAGCGAAAGAAGAACAGGCTGCAGCGAAAGAGGAACAGGCTGCAGCGGAAGAGGAACGAGAGCAAGCTGCAGCTAGAGAGGAACGAGCACAGACTGCAGCAAAAGAGGAACGAGACCAGGAGCGAGCGCTGAAAAGGCTAGTGCTCGAAATTGAACAACAGCGATTAAACTCGCAGAACAGCAGAGTTGGGGCTCCGGTACGAGCAAGTGAGACCGAGTCGTATCAAATGAAGAAGCTCATGCAGCCGTTTAAAGTTGGGGAAGACGTGGGCCTATTCTTAGTTAACTTTGAGAGGACATGTGAGAAGTTGAGCTTCGCCCCAGAAACGTGGCCGCAACGGCTTTTGACTCTGTTGCCCTGTGAGGCTGCAGAGGTTGTCGCGCGCCTTAGTGCTGGAGACGCGGACGACTACGACAAGGTGAAGTCCAGCCTTTTGAAGCGGTACCGCCTTTCTGCCGAGGCGTTCCGTCAAAGGTTTAGAAACGCATCCAAAAAGAGCAGCGAGGGCTACTCGGAATTCGCGTACGGGCTTAAAACCAATTTGATAGAATGGTTGAAGAGCGAGGAAGTGTACGAAAGCCGAGACAAGGTAGTCGAGTGTGTGTGCCTCGAACAGTTCTTTCGTAGCATTCCGCAGTCAGTCAAGCTCTGGGTGCAGGACAGGGTGGGAGTCGACTCTGTCGAAAGGGCCGCTGAGCTAGCCGAAGAGTACGCAACGCGTAGAAAGCTGAGCGGAGAGGAAAGCGAATCCGGCCGAAGCGATCAGCGCAAGACCTTCCGACAGGGTAACGGCTCGCGACAAAACGGGCCCGAGAAGCCCGAAGCAGGACAAAAGGTCCCAGAAAAGAGCGTAGAACACTCGAACGGAGACGAGGCGCGGAAAAGCCCAACAGGGCAGTTCGAGGCAAGGAAGCCGTTCCTGTGCTACAACTGTCAGGAGCCGGGACACACAGCTGCCAGATGTAAGAAACCGCGGGTTGTGTTCTCGTACGTGAACGTTAGTGACAAGGACCTGAAGCTTCTTCGTCCCTATCTTCACGAGCTCCATGTAAACGGAAAGCCGTGCAGGGTGCTTCGGGACAGTGCAGCGACGATGGACGTTGTCCATCCGTCGTATGTAACGCCATCCGATTTTACGGGAAAGGTAGTTTGGATCAAGCAGCTGCTGGAAAAGCACAGTGTCTGTCTGCCTATGGCGAGAGTAAGGATAACTGGCCCGTTCGGAGAGCTAGTGACAGAGGCGGCTGTCTCGCAAACAGTCCCGTTGGAGTATCCTTATTTGTTTTCTAACCGGTCAGATTTCCTGCTGCGCGAAAGGGGTCAACAACTGGGAGAAGGGCTAGTTCAGTCGTGCACGAGGTCCAAATTGCGTCAGGTCGCCCCTTTGTTGACGAGTGATCCAGAGCCAGAGGCAGATGACGGGGAGCAAGCACTCCCAGAGTTAGAGGCAGAAAACCGGGATGAGAGGAACCAGGTTGTAGAACAGCCTGACCTCGTAGCACTAGAAAGCGTACGCCGTCCCAACGCGCCGGCGAAAAAGGCGGAGGAAGAGGGGATCAGTGAAAGATCTCTCGTAGCTCCGGCGTCACGTAACTTTGGTCCTCTGCTACGAGTAGACAGAGTCGAGCAGAAGAGCGACCCTAGTGTGTCAGGGTTTCGCGATACAGCTCAGGAGATTGCTAGGACCAATGTGACGGGGCATGAAAAAGGCGGATTGTTTTATCGGCGCTATAAGGACCGCATTTTCACGCCTAGAAATCACGTGAAAATCGATCACTATGACTTCAGCGTAAGAAAAAGGAAAGGCAAATTAAACGGCAATGCCGATGGGTTGAGCAGATTTTTCTGACATCACGAAAAATAGTAGGGATGATCTCAGAGGTCTTCGTCATCCACGGGAATGAGGATCTAAGGGGGGGCACTTCGTTGAAACCCCAAAAGGACCTCACAAATTGTGAAGAGTTTTTGTCTTTGGTATTTTGTTCTAAGTGACCTCGTTGGAAAAATGAGTTTTTTTTTTTGGCGACAGGGGGTCTCGATACCCGGAATTGTACCAAATTTTGGTAATCCGTAATCCAGTCTGGCGGGTCTTTGGCGAATTCCGAGCGTTTGACTGCGGTGTGGCGTGGTGTTGTGGGGGACGTTTCCGCCGATGCCTCCGTTGTGAGAGGTTTGGGAGTTTGTTTGGTGCTTGCAGCGTCTTCTAAAAGGCCTTCTCCAAGCCCACCTCTTCAGGCCAGCGATTGTACCACCGGCCATTCGAGGTTTCCCTGGCCCCGGAGGGGCTGTTAAGAATGGAACCTTCGGCAACCTTTTTCGAGTTTCAACGCTGCGGAAACGAGTCCCGAAACGAGTCCCGACGTGTTCTGGACTGTCGCCCACCTGTCGAAGTCTGCCCGAAACGAGTCCCGACGTGTTCAAGACCGTCGCCCACCTGTCGTGGTCTGCCCGAAACGAGTCTCAACGCGTCCGTGACGTCAACGGGACGTGTGTGTGTGTGCGTGTGGGTTCGTGCGCTCCGGAAGGGGAGAGAGGCCTGGCCTAACTGCGGAGAACCATGGCTACGACGCACTTCTGGCTACGACGCGGCGGACTTTTCTGCTACGCACTTGGCGGTCTCACCTGCTGCCCTGGCGGAGAGTGAGGGAGAAAACGGACCCTATATAAGGCGGGGCGTGAGGCGGCTCCAGTTGTTCTCTTGGATTTGACGACTGTATCGCTACCATGTAATTAAACCGTTTGTTACGTTACCAATTCTCCCACCTCCACTGGACCCCTGGGTTCTTCACTTCGGGGAATGGTCGTCGTCACGAGCCAGGACGCCTCCGGACGTGCGGCATAAACCCCGCCTCGAACAATGCACAAGCTTCTCTGGCTCGTGTTCAGGTTGAGCGTATTGATCAAAAGCCACGCACACTTTTATTCGTCTTTCCATGTATCGCAATAGTACGTATATATATTTTTTTCTTGTTGTTGTTTTTGGTCTGCATTAGCACGGAAATCATATATTACTTATTTTAATGTACGGCACCTAGTCATTTTTTTTTTCGTGCAAACTGAATTCTTTTATTCGCACGAAAATAACCGATGAATTATCGGGAGTTCCTCTCTTTGAAGTCGCCATCTAAGGCGCATCCTAAAGGAGGCTTGAAACGATTTTTCTACTTTTGCTAAATAGTACTTAGAATCACTCCCTAACGTTGATAACTGAATAAACTTGTCTTGGTTGTTCTTTCTAGGCAATGGCAGTCGCCAATCAAATTCGAGAAATATGAGCATCATTCATCCCCTCAACTCGGAGCCAGAACAAGTTGCCACGTGGCCTGGTGCCTATCTTATACCTTTATGCCCGTGTCCCACTAGAGCGACAGACAGAAACAAAAGACAGCGACAAGCCTCAAACCCATGCAGCATGCTCGCGATGGTACCTTTGGCAGGCGTTTAGTCGTTCGGTGCTCGTGAACTAAGCACGAGCAATTTCAAGCCTGCCAAAGATACCCTCGTGTGCATGATGCTCGTGTTTGAGCATAGCCTCCTTTATTCTACAAAGCCTCTCAAATTGCGAAAGACTCTGGTTTGAGGCTTGTCGCTGTCGTTTGTTTCTGTCTGTCGCTCTAGTGGGACACGAGCATTAACGTTAATCTTACCCACGTGCTGGGATTGACAAAGCAGAGAAAGCGTGCTGAGCTCAGAGATGGTTATGCCCGTGTCCCACTAGAGCGACATACAGAAACAAAAGACAACGACAAGCCTCAAACCAGAGTCTTTCGCGATTTGAGAGGCTTTGTAGAATAAAGGAGGCTATGCTCAAACACGAGCGTCATGCACGCGAGGGTAGCTTTTGCAGGCTTGCAATCTCTGGTGCTTACTTCACGAACACCGAACGACTAAACGCCTGCCATAGATACCATCGCGAGCATGCTGCATGGTTTTGAGGCTTGTCGCTGTCTTTTGTCTCTGTCTGTCGCTCTAGTGGGACACGGGCATTAGAGTTGGGCTATTCTCATCACCGCAGTGGGTGGACACGAGCCACTACCCGAGTGTCCGCCCAGGCATTGATTGTTACGAGCTGAAGTCGAGTGCTCACGTAGTTCTCATGTCGAATCCATGCATGATTCTCGCTTTACTGACATCAGGCGGGTGATTTCGATTCCACAATCAAGTCATCGAGCTTTGTAAAGGCAAGAGTGAAAGAAATCGTCCCTTTTTATCTTCGCGATTTCACAATTTCACCGCGACAAAGAAGTTTCTGAATCAGTGACGGTCTGTGCGAGTATACTTGTGCCAGGCCTGGACCAGTACGAACCGGCAAAGTCATGAACGTTCCAACCCGATAACGTTTCATGACCCCTTTAAAGGGGCCGTGAAATGATTTTAATGTTCAAAGAATCCGGTCGTGTCACTTTTGTTTGGCTTACCTTAACACAAGTAAAAAAACAAAAAACAAGAAACACGCCTTGAGCTTTTTAAATGTCGCGAGTGTCCGGAGAAATCGCGGAGAGGAAAAGGGACTATTTTCTGTCTTGCAGCCTCTTGTGTAGGCCAAGAAAACTACGCGCATGACGTGAACTGGTTGAAAGTGTATTGAGTTAGCAAGCTCAGTAAGTGTCTGCTCAATTTGAGGCTATTTTTTTATGTTTTCGTGAAAACGTGAACAGACGCGCCAAAAGCCTGATATTCTTGACTTTTATAACGCAACGTTTTAGAGGCGCCATCGACCCGAAGCGAAGAAAAGCGCTCCCACCCCACTTCCCATAGCCACAGTGACATGAAACTGAACGTCTCCGGGTGCCCCCCTCGAGCCCGCAAACCGGAAAACAGTACGTAGTTGAGTGGCGCATCAAACTTAAATCTGTTCCAACTTTTTTTTAAACGAAAACTAATGCACTTATTAAAAAAATCGTTTACTGATCTTTCTTGTACAACGCCTCCCAGCGACTAGGGGAGCAGTGGTGAGCGGCTTTCCGTGACTCCTTTGCACTATGAAGCGGCAGTTCTCGAGTAATTGGAGGTCTTGACCCACAATGGATCTCTTGACTCGTGTCTACCGAGTCAAGAGATCCAAAGCGTCAAAAGATCCACTATTGGACCTTCTGACTCGTTGGACCTTTTGACTCGTTGGACCTCCTGACTCGCCGTGGATCTTTTGACTCGTTGGATCTCTTGGCTCGTTGGACCTCTTGACCCACATTGGATCTTTTGACTCGTGTCTGGCGAGTCAAAAGATCCAACGAGTCAGAAGATCCATTATTGGACCTTTTGACTCGTTGGATCTTTTGACTCGTTGGATCTCTTGACCAGAAGCGCCCCCCCCCCCAACTGCCTGGTAATTATTCTCCTCTCTGAATATCTATTGGTGTTGAAGGAAAGGTAGAAATACTTCGTATTCGCCTTGCGTTGTCAGTGGCAGAAGACATTTTCAACCCCGGCCCCGAACAGAGCAGGTATATATATATACATCGCGTTACGCTTTCATTGGTTCCATATTATATCAACGAATAACGTTTTACCGAATGATATTTTAGCCACTAGGAACCATTTGAGCGAATGGACGTTTTCGCGAATAACGTTTTCGCGAATAAGTTGTTTGTAGGCGGCAGCAGATAGCCTTCCAAATGGACCGCGCTACGCGCTGTCACCCTTTGCTATCGCACGGGGAAATGATTATATCATCCTCGAGCGTGCACCGCCTTGGGTTTACCGCGAAGGGTTCGGCAGGCTACGTTATAAGTAGGGTTGTTCGTTTTCGGGTTTAATTTTTTTTTTTTAATTTCGAGGGGTAAAAATCGGGTGCTATTTTTAGAGCGCAGCTCTTAGGCGCCCGTTTCCGGCTTGAGCGGCGTCGCCGTCGGCGTCGGCGTAACCGCGCGGTGCATTATGGGAAATATCCCATAATGCACCGCACGAGCCCCCCCCCCTCCCCGGGGTCACGTGACCCCCCCCCCCCCCCCGGAGGAATTGAAGAATGAGGGGAGGAGGAGGAGGAGGGGTATACCCTCCCCTGAGTACCCTTCCCTCCTCCTCCTCAACAGCTGCGCTCCAATTCGGCGTTACAGAGAGTTGTAAACGGCTTTCACTTTTTTAAGCTGATAATCAGGGAGAAATCGGGCTTTTTGTGGAAACATTCCGAAATTCGGTTTTTTTCTGGTTAAAGTTACAAAAGTACTCAATAATACAAGTTTTTTTTTTTTTTTTTTTTTTTTAGTCTGAGCATATCACGCGTTTTTTTAATGCTAACGCGTTGAATTTAGGGGTCTGTTTCAAGCTGGTAATCGGGGGAACAACAGGGTTTTCCAGCTCCGATTGCCGTCGGTCGCTTCAAAGGAAGCACCGTCCAGGGAATCCTCCTCTTCCTCAGGTGTCAACAAAAACCCCGAACGTTCGAGGGACGGTTGTCTTCGATCAGATATTTCGCTATGGAATAAACCTGTTAAGTTTTCCCGATCTGTTTACGCGACTGACAGACTCGGACGTTGTTCGTGAGAAGGGTTGGACGCCAGCGAGATGGCCATGCTACACGAGAGACCCTGCTGGTCGTCGACACCTCAGCGGTCGAAGGGGGATTGATAGTGCATTTGCGTGCAGCAGGGCCGAAGCTACGTGGCGTGCCTCCGTAGAACGTCACGGTGAGTTAGGCGCGCTCGTTGGGTGGTTGGTCGAGAGTCGTGTAGCGTCCACAGTGCTGCACGCAGCTTGCGAAATGAATAATAGGTCACCGTTGTCCCGAGGTAGGACAGCTAGCGTGTGTGCACCGCAAACTCCGTGCGGAAAAATAAATAGGTTGGTTATGTGGTTTTGGAATTCGGGGAGAAATCTGGTTTAACCCGATTCTCCTTAAACATGTTTGGGGTGTAAAAATTGGTTAAAATCGGGTTTTACCCGAAAACGAATAACCCTAGTTATAAGTTATAGAGCCATTCGCTAATAAGAACGCCGCCAATTGCTAAAGTGTCATTGGATGAAACGTCGATGTTTCGTTTTCGTTCGCTAAAACGTCGTTCGATCGAGTGGACGCCTCCCGTTTTCATTCATGAAAAGGATGCTCGGCTCGGCGTCGTTTGCTTGCCAGGCCGGTTGTCGCAGCACGGGGGAAGCGGAGACTAGGATAGAAACTGCGCGCTCGCTTAGTGCCTACGTTGACGTTGCTTTGTTATTACGTTTGGAGTCCAGAAAAGCAGCCGCTTCCGAATGCGCCCATTTGCGGCAGTATCTGAGCGCTTGCGTCATCTTTCGAAATTAAATGACAAAAATGCGAAAAGTAAGAGCTGAAGTACATAGTTTTCACATGATGTTAGTCTGGTTGAGAAGCATAGGTACTAAGTGTCCAATTAGTACAGTGGAAAGTATGTTGCCTCGCCCTTCCGCGAGCGTGGCGAATTGTGCTATATATGCTGTTGAAGGTTGACCACATGCGCAAAGCACGCAATTTCTAGATACCGTGTAACGTCAGTCAAATATATGTATTCTAGAACCTTCCCGAAAATCGTATGAAGTGATGTAACCCCAATGAATCAGCTTTGTATCTGCAATTATAACTTGGCCGTCAAAACCGTCAATGAAAACAAAAGCGGCAGGTCCAAGTTATATTGTTATTTTTTATCTCCTAATTTTGTAATAATTATTGAAAGCTATGGGGGTCAGTTGTGCGGGAACACCTGTTTGCATGGGCATGTGCCTCTCCGCAAAATTCGCACGGCCTCCGCAATTATTTTTTTTTTCTTTCCATTACGTGTAATGAAGTCATATATTCAAAACAAATGTAAGGCCGATAGTGATCAGTCCCAATGTCACTATGCCTTCCAGGGTGGCATGCTCATACTACCCGGAGGTTCGCCAGGTCCTCGCATATATTTTGGACATAAAGGAAAAACCATATTGTGCAGTGCAGACCTAATGGACATCATCCAACTCAACTCATCGTCTACCTTGGAAAGGGTTCTTGTTCTATGCATCTTTATATACTACTTGAAAGACCTCACTTATCCAAGCGCCTTCGCCCAAACCTTTGGGCTCGTGCAATGTATGTTAAAAGGGGTTGCAGGGTTTGGGCGTGCGTGGATGACTGAAACTGACGTGGTCAAGAGAATTTCATCTATAATCTAAACATTGGGCTAACCAGATAATGCCTCCTACCCGCATGTGCTGTTGGTGCCATTTCTGTTTTGCAGCTTTTATTATACACAGCGCCCCCCCCCCCCCAAAAAAAAAAAAAAAAAAAAAGTTTACTTGCTGAAATAGCCCGAAAAAATCAGAAACTTGGCGGATCAAAGGTTAACTGTTTACAAAATACCTTTCACTGGTCATCTTTTTGTATTAAATTTTGAAACCTCAACTTCGAAAAAAAAGATTTTTCGATGTGTTTTGATGGCGGAGAAGGGGTTACTTACTGTTTACGGAGGTTGCGTCTCCCTTTTCCGCCGTTGAAAAGGACAAGTAAAAATCAGTTTTGCTTTTTTTATTTTTTTTTTTTACTTGGAGCTGAGACCTCAAATATGAGCACAGAAATGTTAATAATGAAAGACATTTTTGAGATCAGTTACAAATTGGTCCGTCAAGCTTCTGACATTTGCCGGCTATTTTAGGGTGTAACAGTTTTGGGGGGCAAAACCCTGCTTTTTCGGGTATTTATTTTTAAGATGGCTATACCGTCCTATGCGTTTTGAGCGTAAACGTTTCGGGCTTAAGTTTTGCACGAATTTATACATCAATGCTTACGCCTAAGAAGTTGTTCACGTATCTTAGAACTCCCTGTCTAATCTGCCATTGAAGACTGCAGTTTCGTGATAAGTGTTAGTATTTTGTAAATTGAAAGGCTTCGGCAAATAGGTAGCAACAAGCTTACTTCAATATCATCGCCAGTTGCAACATTAGTTTATTTTCTTCCTGAAATATGTTATCGCTTCTAAACACCTCCAAATGTTATCATGCTATTGAGAGCAGCACGGGAACTTAAAAGTTTTAATCCACTCGATGTCCGCTGTGGAACTACAGCCAAGGATTCATTAAATGCATTCTTGTGATCACTTTGCCCAAGGGACACTCCAGCGCAAACACTTTTTTTGTTTTTTTCACGAACAGCCACAACACAAAGCACTGGTCAAAATATTTGTTTTCGCAAAAAAATAAGTTAATTCGAGCAATATTTACGGCGCGCGACGCAGTTTTAACGGGTGGCCCTCCTCTCCACTTTTCTTTCTCACACCTGTCTGCAGCACAGGGAGGACCTATGGTGGTTGCAACTTGCAACCAATTGCACCGCGTAATAAAATGCGTGTCGCGCCGAAAATATTTTCCGAACTACATTATATGTTCTCGGAAAATTCGCCTTTCGACCTGTGCATCCTATCCCGGCTGTTAGTTAAAAAGAAAAAGCGTTTTGTGCTGGTGTGGCCCTTTAACTAAACGAGATCTCACATATGTGCGTTTGGAATGCGCTCACGCTAACCGTGTGATAATCTTAGAACCAGGGCAGGAATGGCGAGAATTTGCTGTGCATATAACTTTTGTGTCACGAACATTTATACAATTCGTTCAATACCTGAATAGCTTTTTTATACAGTTCTTGAGTTCTGAGTGTGTGATTGTGGTATTTATCATGCATCATTCCCCTGGCTACAGTGCCCGCCAACATTATATCTCGCGTGTTGACAAACTAACCTGTTGAAAAACAACTACTTTCAACAATTATGATTTTGTTCCTTTTTTCATCATGTCGTTTAAGCTCAAAATGCGCTTGCTGTCTAATTTTGTGTTTTAAGTGTAAACCCTGTACACACATTAGTTTACAGAGGTGGTTGAGTGTGTTGTTTTTGTTAGTATGAAGGATGATAAGTGGAACCCTCGGTTTAATCTAATAAATAGGTTTGTAACTATGAGCGTTGCTGTTTCTGCTCTCACTCGCCAGATGCGTGGGTGCCGGAAAGTGTAGAAATGGCCGCCTGAAAAAAGACAGCAAACTGGATGGCCATCTTCAACGGGCCGGCTGAAGACGGGCCACCTCTATTGACTTTACATGTGACACCTATTAAGCCGTGAGAAGTTGGATCTGGTGTCACGGCTGTATTGCCGTGACATTAGGCCACCGCAGTATAACCATGACACGAGATCCAACTTGTCACGGCTTCATAACCGTGATATAATGTCACGACAATAGAGCCGTGACATGCTGTCACGGCTATACAGATGTGACAAGTTGGATTTAACTTGTCACGGCTATAGGCGACCGAATTGCCGGCCACAGACTAAGAGTGTAGACTTTGATGCTTTTGCGCAATAAAACCTCATGCAACCAGCCAAGAAGTCTGGCACATTTTCTAGAGCCTTCTCATAAATTCATTGATTATAATCTCGTATTTTTAGTCCCATCAAGTTTCTTTATTGTTCACTTTTCTGAAGGACATTAAAAACCACTTACTCTGTCTGCCTGAAGCTTGCCGTTTCCGTAGACGAAAATAAATATAATTAAAAAAAAAAAAAAACTTATACGTTCAGCGGGTCTTGAATGTGTCCTCTGGGTGCGTTTGTGTATCGTTTTCTAGTTATCAACGTAGTTAAACTAAAGACACGATATATTTTCTGCCAAAGTATCGAACGTGCCTAAGCCCTAGGACGACTTTGTTTTTACTGCCTTTGTCACAATGACCACGTCGCGCCTGATAGAATGCCTTTTAGAGTTCAGCTCTTAGACGCCCGTTTCCGACTTGAGCGGCGTCGCCGTCGCCGTCGCCGTCGGCGTAACCGCGCGGTGCATTATTGGACGTGTGACGTCACTGGTGTCGTCACCAATGACGTCATCAGTGACGATGCCGATGACGTCATCGTTATCGTCATCGTCATCGTCATCGTCACTGAAGGCGTCATCAGTGACGTCACGTGTGACAACCCTAGCTGAAAAAATTCCCGCTAAATCTAGCGATGCAATCTAGCGGAAAAAATGTCACGCTAAATTTGGCGGAAAAAAATTCACCGCTAAATCTAGCGGAAAAAAGTTCCCCGCTAAATTTAGCGGAAAAAATCTACCCGCTAAATTTAGCGGAAAAAAGTTCCCCGCTAAATTTAGCGAAAAAAATTCCCCCGCTAAGACTAGCGGAAAACAATTCGCCGCTAAATTTAGCACAAAATTTTCCTCGCTAAATTTAGCGGCAAAAATTTCCCCGCTTAATTTATCGGAAAAAATTCCCCGCTCAATCTAGTGGAAAAAATTCCCGCTAAAGTTGGGGGGAAAATTGCCCCGCTAAATTCCCACCAAATTTACACGCGATGCTCTCACCAGAGATGTGCATTTTCTGCGACTTGCGTTAAGCACACGTCGATCCACACCCATGTTAGTAGTGGGAGACTTTCCACCTTCTCCCCTCAGTACCCTTCCCTCTTCCTCCTCAAGCGCTGCGCTCTAATTCGGGGTTACAGGGGATTGAAAACGTCTTTAACGTTTTTTTTTTTTGTCAGAGGTTATAATAAATAAACTTATTGGTTGACGTCATAGAACAAGCGCGCATCAATCTCAAATTATTGAATCATCATTTCAATTCGTGAATTTTGAGAGTTTTGTGCATAAGATGTTTCTGAAACAATGCTTCTGGCGATCCCAGCTCGAAATGTTTTAATAGGCTTCCTAAATGGAACCTCTTTGTGCGCACGTCTTTCTCGTGTTAACAAAAGTTTAACATTGAAATGGAACACGCGCCGTTTCAGTTATGATGGCGGCTGTACTAATATGTTTGCAAGAGTACGAAAAAAAAAAAAAAAACGCCTGCTCGATTTTGAAAATTCTGAAGCAGCCTAATGAAATCACAATACTGCTTTAATGTTTTTTTGTTGTTTTACGTTCTAATTTTTTTATTTGTCGTTTACCTTTGGCACTTTCTTTTACATTATTTATTCACTGTATGATATTTGAATGTACATTACATAATTATGAAAAGGTAAATTAAGGTTTATATATTTCTAACTTTTAAATATTTACCACTACTTGAGAGTATCAAACTCGCTGCTATTTATATGCAAAATTATATTAACAAAAACGAAACAAAAAGTGTTTTTTCAGTCTTTTTTTAAATAGTTCTTTCAGTGTAGAGAATGATAACACATATTTATTACCATACAAGTTTTCTTTCACGAGTTGTAAGATTTATAAAAAAAAGGTAAATCACGATAGTGTAGAGAAACAATTGCTATTTGAGAAGACGTACTGTACAGGCATTTTTTCAATACGTATTGCGTCCACTATATTTCAAAAGTAACATAAAGAGCTTCAGCCTAAGAATGCATTATCTCAGTTTGTTTTGTTTGTATGAACGGATAAAAGCTACAACGAATAGCGAAGACAACTTTACGTTCTTTCATTGTAGGTGAAAATATTATTTTTCGTTTGTCCTTCTACCTAGCGATGCAACATAACAGGACGACGCGCGCACCATTCCGAGAATAGAGTGCTCATTACAATACGTCTCGGATGTATTCCGTTGTATTATTTCTTGTTATCTCTTAGTCCGCGCAGGGCATAAGACATCCCGCTTTCAGTAGAGGCGACTCACACACAAAAACAGGTTAGTTTGAAGAAGCCGTCATTGCAATATTTCTCCAGTCTATATCGGACGGCTGCTGAATCATGGTGTTGCAAACAGGCATGTAAACATATAAATTCATATTTATTTTACAGGCACCTTTTCAATATACATAATTCGGGAAAATGCAATACATGTTGAGAACTTATGCATAAATTACCTGAATGGTTTAAGAATAAGTAAAGAAACGTCTTAATAAGTATTGAGTTGTCAGATGGCGAGTCTGCAACATAAAGAAAGTGGACATTTACGAATGATAAATCTGATATTGCACGGAGGAACTACTAAATGACACGGCACGCCCAAAAGACGGATGTAAAACACGTTACCTTTCAATGGCAACGATATAAAAAAAGTCTACATATGTACACACACTGGGTACCTAAAAACGAAATGTGCTCTAAAAAGAAAATAGAAGCTAAACTACAAAAACATTGAACTTATTAAGATATGATTCGGGGGGTATAAAGGAAACTATTGATGGAGGCTACAAAACGAGAGGATAGTTCATTTTTGAAATCGATAATGCTATTTATTAAACTTTTTTGCTCATACATGTGTATGAGATAGTACTGGCATTAGTTATTGTACCATATTAAAGACAACAGGTACAACTTAAACGCTAACTTGGGAATTGTGGGTTGGAAAATATATCCTTTAAGCAGACTTCATATTGCTTCGCCAAGTTGAGGTTGCAAGTTTCTCATACCGATACAAATGGCCCCTGAATGTCTATACGCTCTAAGCCAAACCAATCAACGTTATTTGCATAGGCGCTAATCAGCCCTATCAGAAGAGCTCTTCTAATGAACATCCCGGGCATCCTCTCTAATCTGCGGGACCATTTTCGCCATATTCATTCTTTATTTCTTTTTTAGGCGACTTTTTTAAGTTTATAAATATTGAAACGACTGGAGTAATCATAAATTACTTAACACAGGCTGGTTTCGTACGTCTTCAAGGGAACAAAGATGTTACAGTGTCCTATCTGTGTGAATCTTAGATTCCCAAGAGAATATCGGAGCATATTTAACTGAAAATAAAACAAAACGATAAAGGAGAACAACCTTCGGTTGATGCTTTTTCCCCGGATAATTTGGAGCTATTCAAAAATATATATAAAATCATGTTTATGAAATGATGTTAATGTAGGACACTATGCTCGTAATTATATTCAAATTATTTCAAATACATATTTACCACTATTAACACATTACTCTGAATGAACATACAGAATGGGATGCTCCTCGTAGCAAGCCTTGCATTCTAAGCTTGTAAGGGTGTTTATTTTTCTTTTTTTTTTGTAATTGCATACCTGTTTACACGTAAGGCATAGAATCTGGGCTCACACATTTTGTACGCCAAGCACTTTTTTTCACTCACTCATATTGCAAAAAATTGTTCACGATCATTTTTGATAAAACATATCCTTTCGCTTGAACGTTAGAAACCGATAAACGTCATTTAGCTTGAAAAATATACCTCCATGCATTCCAATTTCCCTAACCTAAAAATGCGCATAAACTGAAAACAATTTGACATTTACCTCAGTCAGTGTATGTATTAAAATTGCGATAAACCTTATTGGTCATTTCAGTTAGAGATACGACATACCATAACGAAGTTCCATTCTTAATTTTTGATAGATTCGTTATCCCTCATAATATATTCTCATTAAAGTGGTTACTAGTGTGTACCACGCCTTCAATGTAAGATCAGAATCACAAGGCTGATTAACGCACTATCCGCAATGCTGCTAGTAACGAAGGGCTGTTTAAATGTCGGTTACTCCTTGAGATACCCAAAATCGAACCGCATGTTATATATGTTTACACATGTAAACCCCTTTTGTAGTGTAAGCTACACTGGCTGAGGTTAAGCAGTTTCGCGTGGCTCCAGGAGAGCCGTGCTGCGCATGCGCGAGGAGCAGTGACGTCACACGGCGCACAGCTAGCGCAGAAAAGTCAGATTTCGGGGTTTTACGTGCCAAACCAACGACGGGCATCTGGCACGGCCCAGCGGAGGACTGAGGATTAATTTGGACCACCTGGGGAGCGTTCGACGTGCAACCGAAAGCTCGGTTACACGGCGCCTCCTTCGCAATAAGCCTCCATCAGATTGCGGGCACCTCGGCCGGGATTCGAACCCGCCACATGGGGATCCATAGGCCAGCACTCTCGCCTCGGAGCCACCGAGGTTTTTTTTTTAATAGAATGTGTTCATTTACAAATTAAAAGCATTACAGAGGGCCACCTTGGCCAAAGAGCACTCGCAGAATATTAACCTTATTACATATGCAACAGCCCGTACATTCAAATAGAGGTTTGAGCATTATACAATGTCTAGTGCTAAAATGTTCCTCTTTTTACCATATAGTTTCTTAAAGCGACTTCCACCGCTGGCCATGACTCAAAACCCGGCATTTCAGTGTGCTCCAGGAGACTACTGGTGCGTGCAAAGCCATCAACAAAGCGGTGCCAAGCAGGTTTGCCCTTTTTTAACACCAGCGTGTGGTCCATTCGTGATATCCAGATAGCGTGCAACCCAAGCAGCAGTAGCACTTCTGTGCATATTTTATTTTCACCTGCCTCGACTTGAAGATATCTCAAGGTCTCCCAGTTCAACTGTGCACTGATGCTAAAAGCATTTAGAAGTTCAGACCAGAATATTTTCGCATTAGTACAGAACGGAAAAATATGCTGCAAAGTCTCCGGGAAAGGACACAGTGCACAGTTGGTCGACCATGCTACAAAGAACCTCTTGCTCTCAAGCCATGTTTTAACAGGCAGCACTTCTACATGAAACATTACGAAGAAGTCTTTGATGCTTGTTCTTACAGGGTATTTAAGCAATTTTGAATACTCTCTATCCTTCTGGATTTCCATGTGGGGGCGGTATAATTGGGGCGGAAGGAGTAAGTCAACAGTATTCCAATACAGCCTTTTTCTGTTCACTTGGATTAGGTAGTCCCAGGAAAACCTGGCGTGGAAGAAGTGGATCGCCTCATTAATTTCTTTATAAAATCTGAGTACTGGTGCTTTCATAGAGGCTTCTTCCGCACTCACTACCCAGGAGGGCAAGTACCGTCCCCCTAGACGTTTTAGTGCTCGTGTTGACACCGGATTAATCTGGTCCCGGAAGAATAGAAAGAGTTAAACTTTTATTTTTAACTCTAGCTTCACGAGCCCCAAACCCCCTTTGAACAGGCTCATAAACAAATTGGTTCTACGCATTCGTTAAAGTAAAGATTGCAAGATGAACGTGGCACAAAGTCTGTGGAACTTATGAATCTCTCCTTGCCGGGATGGTATGATTTGTGCCGCTTACCATACACTCGAGAAAAAGACAGAGTTACAGACAAGCCGCCGCGCGCTCCGCCGCCGCCGCGCGCACCTCGGCGGTCTGCGCATTCCAGAGGAGTGACGTCATAGCTGCGGCAGACGCACTGGCGCCTCCGCGTGCCCAGCTGTGCGCCTCCGTTGAGCAGTAGCCAAGTCTGACGCTGCACCAGAGCCGCTTGATAGCGCCTCTCATTTTGTGCGCATGCGCAGAGGTATCAGTGGGGGTATACATATAGCGGGGTGTTTGCCAGTGTGGTATAGCCATAGAGAAGGAGAGCGAAATTGCTGCTCAGCGGCGCAGAAGAGCGGAGAAGCTTAACTCATCGGATCCCGAAGTAGTCACATAATACGTATACCGTGTGTGTGTCATTGAAGCAGCAGTAAGCGTAATAATCAAGCTAATCCTTGACAACCAGGAAAGCTAAGAATAACCAGCTGAACCTAAGCTCACGCAACGTATATCGTGGCATAGCCGAGCTAAGCCACTGCATTTTTTTCAAAAAACTTCCGAACACGAACGACCCGTAAAATTGGCGTGCATAACACCATTACAGCGCGAGTTGTGTTTTATATTGCGGTAATTTTTGAAACACATAAAACATTGGTCTCGTTGCAATGCATTCTTCAAAACGTGCTTCCAAGTCGTTGACTGACTTAACTATGGTAGCCCATGAAAACCCTCTAAGCACCAGTACCAATAATTACTAGAGTTTTGCTCCTCCTTGAGTGGTTATATAATTGACACGTGAAGCTGTACAAGAGGTTTGATGCCCACTGCGTTAACACGTATTTTCATTGGTCTACAGGATAAGCAAACAATGCATTCAGTGTGATATATAGCAACCGACATCAGGAAAAACACAGTGAGTGGCTTATCCTGTTCGCGTTTCTTGCTTTGTGATTTGTTGGTCGTCATTTATTTCGGCTCATTTCGCAATCTTTTTGGTCCCAGAGGGGTAACAACATGCTCAAAATTCGCTACGCCCTGCCTTTCTGCCACTGACTATAGATGGTGGTAGCCTGCCAAGAAAACAATTTATGGCAGCTCCTCGGTATACACGCCCCGCATGTGACGTCATATCACACTGTACCAGCCGCCATTGCTCCGTACAATGCTTCTTTGCCCGTACCTCCTGCAGCAATTATTTGGCACCATCGAATTTGTTTTTCCCGGCCAGGCTTGCGGAGAAGAGCAAATTAGATGGTGCGAAAAGTATGTTGCAGAAGGTGCGGGCACAGGCGCATGATATGGAGAAACGGCGGCTGATGTGACATCGGTGCAAGCCATGTATAGAAAACTATACCGAGAAGAAACCATTAGAAAACTTCTGCTCGTGGACGCGGAATTTCTTTTTAATGAATGTATTCATTGGTAAACTAACTGAACGGTGTTAACATTTTTTAGGGGCGAAACTTCTTAGGGTCTAGCCTTGTCCCTCCGTCCGTCCGGCGTCCGTGCTCACAAAAAAATAAAAAAAAATGTTTGCGCAGTCGACAGGATTTGAACCTGTGCGGGGAGACCCCAATGGATTTCTAGTTCATCGCCTTAACCACTCGGCCACGACTGCGGGACGAGTAGGAGGCTCTGAGATGTGGTTGTAACTCAAGAGCTGGGGTTGTCATGGATGAAACATTGCATGTAGCCGCTCAACAGGAACAAGGATGTGTGTTATACAGGAGAGGGCGCTGCGGTCAAATACGTATATAATCCAGACTTGTGCCTATCTCAAATACTTTACTCAAGATACTGTATTTGAAATACCTTTTGAAGTATCTTGGTATCTTGCAAATGCTTTTGATCGAGAGTATTGGATACTCTATATTAATTACAATTTTGAGTATCTTGTACTCATTATCTCAAATACATTTTTGACATTCCGCCATTTTCCGAGTTTTTCTGTATGAAGTGGCGTGGGCGTGGCACCAGCAAACGTGAACATTCTTTCGAGCAACCAAATCCTGTTGCTAGCTCCGATTAGTTAAGGTGACTTCGATTGAGCTCGTGAAAACATCGCTTTTTTGCCGATAGTGACACATATTTCAGCCCAAAGTTCGTACACCCAAGGTTTTCCCCTCGCCTTCCCAACGGCGCCTTTTGTTTCCTAGAGTTTCCCCCAAAAATTCCTCAAACAAAAGGGGTGGTTTTACGGAAGTAAAGATAGCCACACTGAGGCGCAACGCAAACCGGGAAACGACCTACGACAACAATGCAGACTTCAGTGTCAAAAAAAAAAAAAATATATATATATATATATATATATATATATAAAGTGGACACACAGAAAAAAATGTTTTGCTTTTTTGTATATTTGACTCTGCTACGGCAAATCGTCGAGGTTTTCTTTCGTTTATTTCTTTTTGTCGTTAGTCCGTCACTTATTGCTCTCGCGAACAGTGTCTGTAAGCGTACATTGGTAAGCAGAGAACAGGACAGGAAACGAACTAGGAGCTGGATGACCTCTCAAAATGCCCACAAAGCGTCCCCAAACGTTGAGTGCCTTTCTGAACGCAACCGACTTAAAGAAGGTGCGATCACTGCCGTGGCTATTATGTGGGTTCTCTTTGTTAGTCATTCGCTCATATTCGTATCCCAAGTTCGTTTATATTGAACTCCCCATACAGGGAATATGGATTGTAGTTAAACGATGCGTCTAAGGTGCGCCGTAGGACGTGCTATTCAGCGATGTCACAATTGGCGAGGCGCTCTGACCCGTTTGTCACCCCCACACCTCGGTGTTTACCCAACACAAGGCCTGTGCACATTCCCACAGGCCTTGTGAAAATGTCCATGTTATCTCCTTTAATAGAGCGCGGGGCACAGCAGTGTAATGTAAAAATACTAATAATAAACGAAGTGCCGGATCTCTCCCGAAAGTAGTAGTAAGAGGATGCGAGCTTGAGGGCTTTTGCGCTGAGCTGGGCACCGTGCATGCTGCATTGCTCATGCAAGCTGGAGTAGTAACAAAAGAGACCCTCCTCCCCCTCACCGGCGAACACGAACTCCAGCCGAACGCTGACGCCACGTTCGGTTATGTCAGCCGAGTGCCGAGTCGTTGTATTCGTTGTCCCCATCCGTGTATAGTTCTGAAGTTAACCGCTTGGGGCGCCACGGTCTGATCTCCTCCCCAATTGCTAAAACGACCTCTTTCTTGTTGTCCCAGAAATGTTTTGCAACATGTATCAGTGATATTAGGCAATTTTAGTAGACCGTTTTTCTCCTTCACTACGGCCTCCGTGAAGAAAACGCCGCAGCTGCGTGTGCGCGCCGCCAGCCTTGTCTGCATAGTTCAAGGTCTTGTGGCGGATTACGGAGCGCTATCCGGGTGCTTAGCGGGCTGCGGAAACGGTCTACTACAATTCCCCACTGCTACGCGCGTTGCAGCACGAGCGATAACCAAATAAAAAAAAACGCGTGGTCGAATGGTTATTGCGCTCGGCTCTCGTGCGGAGGCTCCGGGTTCGATTCCAGGGAGCCGGACTCCTCTTTTATTGATTCTATCAACTTGGCATTCTCGTATGTTCGAGAACCTTGTCGCTTGATCGGGTTACGAATGTTCTACGCGCCGAACGTTCTGCGTCGAATGTTCCAGAAACCCTCGCGGGTACAAAAGGTGCTCCGCGTGGCGATCCGGAGTCAGTCTCGCCCCAGCGCTCGATCCTGCTGTTTCGCCGAGATCTACGCCTGCGACGCTAGCTTTTCTCTGTTGTTTTGGGCACAAGCTTTCCGCATTAAACATTTAGTTTCTTCAGTTATTCGCCGCCTCACCATTTGTCATTCGTGACAATATCCTGCTCCTTATAGTTGGACTGCATAAAATAGCTCTACGATACTTTTTTTTCGTTTTATGTTGTTGCGTGTTAATAAACCATTGTGGTAAACCAGATTTGCGCAGCTGTATAATTGTCGTTGTTACTGACGTCGATAGAGATTACGCAATGCGGAAGTATCGTCAAAAGTAATTGAATTACATTTCTAAGTATTTGTACTCTACTCAAGATACTTTACAGTGAAAGTAACTTGAGTAGTACTTTAAATACTTTACGAAGCAGGTATTTAGTAACTTAACTTAAATACTTTTATCGAGTATTTTGTCCAACACTCATATAATCGCGTTAAAATTTGCATGCATAGCTCTGCATTTCACCGACCGTAAAGCAGTAATAATGCAGTCGAAACGCAACCCGGATCTCAGCACTACCTATAAGCAATAATAAAAAGTCAGCACCATCAGCACTATCTATGAACAATAAAATCAGTATCATCAGCACCACCAGTGCTTCGCCCCAATCGACATCATTCACCACGTGGAGATGCGGTCCTTTTTTAAATTATTGTTTATACGTAGCATATCTACACTAAAACATTTAAAAATGTATATTCAGCACAAAATAAACCAGTTCTTCTTCATAAAAACACTGCACGTGAACGGAAACGTATTTCAGGAGAGGCTTCAACCGTCCTCGCTCATATGTATACCTTCTAAAATACGTAAAAAATAAATGAAACAAACGAAACCTATTCCCAATGAAACGACTTTTACTTGACCTAAACATATCAAGCTGAGTGCCAAAGTATGCTCATAATTGTTGTCGGTTCAATTTCATTGTCTTATACTTTTGCCGAAATGTACTTATTTTTTACCAAGTACGTCTCAGAGTAAGGTTAGTGAACGCCTCCACGAAGTAAGCCGAGATGAAATGGCGTTCAGATTCCGCAGGCGAGAGCTAGCAAGGACAATATACGTTGAGCCCCAAAGCGCGTGGTAACGTATTGGATGAACTGCAGTCATTTTCACAGGTGTGTCAAGAAAGTATTCACATTTTCGCAGTATAAAGTAGCCGAGTTTTCTCTCGGGCTAGACAAAGATGCACCTGTCTTCAGCGCAAAAAAAAAAAAAATATAAGCCGTATCACAAAAATTTCTAAGGCCCATGTAGGAGCTTAGAAGGGCATGTTACGACACCGCATCTAATGGTCTACTGCGCTCTGCAGCTGTCCAAAATGATTGCTGCAATCCTTACTGGTTCCAGCTCACCAAACTTAAAATGTTTCACTGATATAAATTCTGACTATTTTCATGACGAAATAGTTCTTTTCTTTGGCAGGGAAGAAATAAAGCAAGCTCGCAGAATTGGCAATAAATTAACATTCACTGCTCGGCGCTGAAAGATTGGTAATTGGGACTGCTTTTTTTTTTTTTTACCAGGAAACAAGAATGTGTGTTATTTTTTTTTTTTTTAATTTGGGCTCAGGGAGCGGCAGAGAGGGGAGTGATAAGCTACTCTATTTACGTGGTATCAGAACGATATTTCACTCAGTTCTTTCCGATATTGGTATTTTTCCAGCGAATAGTGGTTGCATTGGTAGCCCTATTACAATAAAATACATAGTGCGCATAATGCTAATAATTTCACCGAAGCGTAAAACCCAGAATCAGGACGCTTTCCAGCCAAAGACATCTTTCAAGTGGGTTCGCTGTCTATTACTGCCAACATTAAGTATGCGCTGAGTAACACAATGTCCCCTTTTGCCACGAGGCAGGTTATGACCTTACCTCTGGGTATCTCAGAACGTGATATTCAACCGGAAATGCAAATTATACAAGATTAAATTTTAAAAAAAAAGTTTAAAAACAATGCAGAGGTAGTAATGGTATCTATAAATTACACCTCAAAACATGGTAGAAAACAATCAAGTTAAAACATCTCTGCTATGAAGAATTTGGACAAATGATATGAAATATTTTTAGTGTTGCCCGTGATGGCGCAACCATCTCTGTCATTTTGGCCTCCGGTGTTATACTTAATCATTGCACGGTTAAGAAGAAAGTGGGATTTTTAAATGCAGTAAGTATGCTTATTGGGACAGTTGATTTCTTTTCTTTTTTTTTTGTAAAACTTCAACGGAACTCTGGATAACCCTCGGCCGGCACCAACAGTGAGAGCAGCTATTCCAGCGCCATTCTTCAGCATAAAAATATAGCCGAACTATGCTCTTCCCCGAGGTCGCGGTGTACTCTCCAAAATCACGGTACTTAACCACTTCCTGTTTATTGAGCAAGTAGAAAAACATTACCCCCGATTTCTGCGTAGTGGCAATGCTTGTCTCTTTTCTGCCGTACCCATGGATTTGTTTGCGTGTCCTTTGTGAACTTGGAATATTTGACGTCAGATCTGATTTTGTTGAGTGACGGCGTAGAAACTAAACTCAGACCACCTAAGTTGGAAAAGATAATGCAAATAGCGCAGCCCCAAGCAGCACGGAAGTAGGCCAAGCATTGGCCAACGGCTGGCGTTGATATTCTTGGCCACTCTATGGCGAAAGACCAAAGAGTGGCCATTCATCGGCTAATGCTTGGCCGATGACGTATGGGCAGTGGCCATTGGCCAATGCTCATAGAAAGGCGAGTCATCGTCCATTGGCTGATCACTGTCTGGCCACTGGCCAAAGGACAATTGCCAGCCATCGGCCAATGATTGGCCAAATATGTGCTGCTTAAAACATCACTGCTGAAATCAATAAAATTAACCTAAGCCAAGAGAAATTCTGACTAGACATAATAGAGACACAGACTAAACTCATTGAAGGGTTGGAGTCTGTCGTGAAGAACAGCTGCGACCAAACTAAAACCTTCGAGTCTTTTGTTACATCAATCACGTATAAGATGGACGGGTAAGAAAACTGAAGTAGAAAAAATAATATCCTCATCATTGGTTTCCCTGAGCTGTCTAACGAAGACAACAGCAAACTTGAAGAACAAATGAAAACTAGGTCCTCCATGTAAGACAAGCTCAATTTAACTACGACTGAATTCGACCGTATTTATTGCCTCGCTAAACAAGTTCAGGAGAAACCTCGTCCAGTGGTTTTTCGCGTAATTTATTTAGGATATAAAAATAAATTTTACTTAAATGCTATAAATTTAAATATTAACAGCTATCTATAAGTGAACATTGCTCCCAGCGAGTTGAAGATTTTATTAAAAGATACTTGAAGCCAGGGACTCAAACCGAAAAATTAAAACATTTCGGTTACGGTTACGGTTCTTGCTTCCTGTTGATATCGGTTTAGTTCCGGTATTTTACGGTTTCGGTTACGACTTACACATTCATAAAAACCAGCTTTTTTACGGTGTCTCCAATAATTGTTTTTGATATATTACACAGTCGTTTTATATTGAACTGTTTAAAGTAGTTCCAGATATCTAACAACGGGACATTAACAATAATAAGAACTCAAAAACGTTATAGTACTTCAAATCGGGCAAAAGTTGCACATGTTGCCAGCTCTAACACTTGTTCACTACATCTATTTACATTATATAGTTTGATGCCCAAGCACAAATGTTGCCCCCGCTACTCGAGGATCATCGCATTCTATCTATTACAAATAAAAAAAAACATCGCTACTTTGTTGTTCGGCAGCGTTTGTAAACAATCCTCAGAAAGTTCACACTGGTTGCTGGAAGAACCATTCGCACCTTCTCGTCGCTTTAGTTTGTTGCAACCTAAGATACCCAGGATAGGTTTCGCCCACATTGAAGAAAGGAGCAGAACTACAGCCCACCTCTAGTAAAATACTGCCAAGTGGAATAAAGTAATAAAATTGAGAGCTGGGCTAGTTGTTGAAAGTCTAACATAATGTGAATGCAATAGCGCAAATCAACGAAGACTAAGGATAGGAACAAACAACACAGAACGCTGTAATAATATGTCCTATGTTGTTCGTACCTTTCCCTAGCCTTCCTTATTGCGCGCTGTTACACCAACATCGCGATTGCTATTTCCAAGCAAATGCATACGGTTTTAGAAGCGCGCGTTTCTATCTGTTTAATTCTGCGACGCTAGAAAAATTGTGTATTTATATGATAGCGCCATTGTTTTCCGGGGTTTGGAGGCGGAGCGTCTCCTACAGATATGTAGCAAATGGGATGTCACGAACGTTCGTCCAGTCAGATTTTTACGTCGAACCTCAAGGTTCGACTGGTTTGACGAACCCTCGAATGTTTCACCAGGTTCAACATTATTCGACTTTGTGGACGTTGTGGTTAGACTTTGATACAAGCATGTCTAGGTTAGGATAAACATTTTTTTATGGTATAGGTTGTTCTATTTTATAAATAGTTACAATCAAGGGAACATTTGTCCAACCTGATGCCTTTTTCGTTTTTAGAGCGCAGCTCTGGGGCCCGTTTCCGGCTTGAGCGGCGTCGGCGTCGCCATCGCCGTCGGCGTAACCGGGAGGTCACGTGACCCCCCAAGGTCACGTGACCCCCAGGTCACGTGACCCCCCCCCCCGAAGTCACGCGACCCCCCCAAAGCCACGTGACCCCCCGAAGTCACGCGACCCCCCCAAAGCCACGTGACCCCCCGAAGTCACGTGACCCCAGGCCACGTGACCCCCAAAGTCACGTGACCCCCCAAGGGCACGTGAACCCCCAGGTCACGGGACCCCCCCCCCCCCCCGAGGTCACGTGACCCCTCCCAAGGAGGACAGGAGTAGGAAGGAGGTGGAGGAGGAGGGGGAGGAGGAGGAGACGAGGGGAGGAGGTTGAAGGATGAGGGAAGGAGGAGGAGGTGATGGAGAAGGAGGGGGGAGGAGGGGGAGGAGGAGGAGACGAGGGGAGGAGGAGGAGGGGAGGACTAGCAGGCGGGGTCACGAGGGGAGGAGGAGGAAGGAGGGGTATACCCTCCCCTCAGTACCCTTCCCTCCTCCTCCTCAAGAGCTGCGCTCTAATTCGGCGTTGCAGGGAGTTGCAAACGGCTTTTTTTCGCATTCTTAGAGTCACGTCGGTGACAGTACTGGTCAATGTAAGCGCTTAACCTTTTAACGCTTCTACTATGGAATGCACGCTGTACTACCAGAACGTTCGCGGCCTTAAAACGAAGTCCTCCGAGTTTATGTCGGAAATTGTAGGCAATCCATACACCATTGCTTGCCTTACCGAAACTTGGCTGGAGGACAATATCCCTAGCCCTCAATTTTTTCCTCCGTCATACACAGTATTTCGGAAAGACCGTGATTACGCCATTACGGGGCAGAAGTAAGAAGGAGGTCGTTTAACCGCCGTCGACGCGTCACTGTGTGCGTGTAGAAGATATTACCTGGAGACTTACATGAAATGTGTATAGGTTGAGGTTACGTCCTGTGACGGGCGTAATTATCTAATAGGGAACTATTACTTTCCACCACACTCTGACTCAGAGATTTTTGCACGTCATTTGCAAAATCTGCAACAACAGCTTTATCTGACGAGGTTCCATGTTCAGATATATTAGGATTTTAATCTACCAGAAATTGACTGGCTGGCAGGTTATGATTCGTTGGCGAGCGAGGTTAACAGCCCGAAAGTATGGCTCCTGTTAGATATTATTTATTTTAATGGATTTGTTTAAAGCAATATTATTCAAAATTCAGCGGGACATATATATTAACTTGCTTTTTTTCTCGCCAATCATTTGTATCTTGCCAATTGTGGACCCCTTAACAACTGTTGATCATTTCCATCCACCTTTCGTTCTGTCCTTTCCCTCTCCGCTGCGTCAACGGGGCCTGTAGCCAGGAATATTTTCTGTACAGTAAGGGAGATTACCTTCATATGTACAGAGCGCGACACTGTTAGCGCGAACAAGGAATAGGCGGTTTGTCCAGTTTTTCTTTTTGAACCCAAGGTATGTCATCCAAGTTATTATTTCTACGGAAAGAGCTCATTTATTTCTATAATGTAAGCGATAACATTTCGTGCTCGCTAATACTATTTAGAAGTAAAATGCGAAAATGCGCCGATGTCGTGTTCGCGCTAACAGTGTCGCGATGTGTACAAGCACTTGCAGTGCTATGACTGGCAACCAATCTTGAATGATAATTGCGCGGATTCGGCTGCTGAGGTTCTTACTACAGTAGTTTAGAGCGCCATAGGAAAATACGTGCCTAAGAGCTTTTCTCGAGCAAAGAAGTACCCGTCATGGTTTTCAAGGGAGCTCAAGCGTTGCTTACGACGTAAGCTTCATTACTATGGTATTTTTAAAAGATCTGAACTGCATAAGTGGTACGCCAAATTTAGTGAGTGTCGTGCTTTGGCGAAATGGCTCTTTAAACAAGACGAAAGTATGCATATGACTGTACTTGAGACCGATTTGCACACGAAGTCAGAACGCTTTTGGAAGTATGAACTACCAAAAAATAAGAAAAATCATAATTTGGTCTCAATAAGAGATCCAATTAAAATAGCCAACAAGTTTGCAGTGTATTTTAAATCATGTTTCTCGTTTGCGGCAGTCACTGACGGCAGCATGATGTGCCAATGCACATTAGAGTTTCTTTCTTTTACCCCATTTGACAAACTTGAAATTAAGGAAAACATTTTAAAAATGAAGCCTAAGCTGTCTTTTGGCACAGATGGCATTCCCAGTTTTATGTTTAAAGTGTGTTCCGAGATTCTGTCTCCTGTCTTATTGCACATAATTAATTTATCACTTTGTTCAGGAATATTTTCGTCAATCTGGAAAAGCGCCGTAGTTGTTCCGATTCATAAATCAGGAGATCCTAGTATTGTAAACAACTAACGTCCCGTTTCATTATTGTGTAGTTTTCCCAAGGTTTGTGAGATGGTAATATACAAAAGTCTGTACAGTTACTTTAGCCTAAAAAGAAACCCCAAAAAACACGGATTTTTGAAGGGCAAGTTGGTTCAATATAATGTGTGGTCTTGTTTAGATTATACTGTTCCATTTGTTCGTGACCATGCACAAGTCGATGCAATATATTTTGATATGATGAAGGCGTTCGATGAGGTTGATCACAATACCCTTCTTACCAAAGTAGATAGTTCTGGTTTGTGTCCAACGTACTGCCACTGGTTTAAAAGCTATCTCTCATGTCGAGAACAAAATGTTCGTGTGTCAGGGCTCATGTCTGATAAATTTTTGTCGCCTTCCAGAGTGCCCCGAGGAAGCAACCTTGGTCCACTTTTATTCTTGATTTTTGTAAACGACATCTCTCAAAGCGTGAAAGACTCTAAAGTATTACTATTTGCCGACGACATCAAACTGTTTCGCTCTGTTCGTTGGTACTCGGAGTGCAAACTTCTTCAGGATGACGCGTTTGCAATTTCAAAGGTTGTGTTTGATGAACCATCTTTTGCTTAATGAGCAAAAGACAAAAATAATGTCCCTGACTAGAAAGTGAGATTCACTTGTGTTCCCTTACCCAATAGACAGCAGTTTCGTCTCCCGCGTGTCCGTCATTCGTGATCTTGGAATTTTTTGTTGGTTCATCTTGATAATTTAGTAATCATGTTTCAGCTATATGTAGTGCCTCTCTTAGGGATCTTGGTGCGATATCCCGTTTTTGCGAGGCTATTTTCTTCTCCTTATTGTCTTATTTGTTTATTTTGCTGCATATTGCGTAAAAAGTTGGAATTTGCTTCAACTGTTTGGAATTGTATCAACACTGCGTCTTGCTCCATTAAGCATGCTCAAAGACGCTTCATATGCATAATATATCACAGGCATTTCGGGCGTAAGTGTTACTACAACTATAATGTACTACTTAAAAAACTAAGATTGCGCACTTTGCTCGATAGAAGGCGTTTACATGATTTTATGTTTTTACATAAGGTTGTGAACGGAAGTATTGATTCATCACTTTTGTTAAGTACGGTTTGTTTTCATGTTCCCTTGCGGTCTAGTCGGTTTCTGAGCCCGTTCTACCCCCTTGACTTTATATGATAGTCTCCCTTAACAAGAATGCCACCGGATTTTAACAAGCTTGACCAATCTGCGATAGACATTTTTAATGACGTGACAACCTTTCGACGTACACTGGAGTCGATAATCTGTGTATAATTTTCGATCTATGTGGCTGTCTGCATTTCATTTCCAATGACGAACTCTGTACCACTATTTAGGCTATGTGCTGTTTGTGGACACAAAAAAAATAAAGATTATTATTATTATTATTATTATTATTATTATTATTATTATCATTATTATATATTAGTTATAAAAATCGTTAATAAAGCTGAGAAGCTCGAATCTGCAATGTTGAGTAGGTTAAGGTGTTGCGTGTGTGTGTGTGTGGGTGGGGGGGGGGGGGGGCCGAAATGAGATAAAACATTTTCATTTGAATGGTCATTTTTATTTTTGCTTTAATATTAAAAAAAACACTGCATTTGAGTAATTTTAGATGTCTTGACTCTATGCTCAGTAAGTATTACTTAACTGGACCAAGCGAAATATTAAACAAAACTACAATATCGGAAAGTAACACAGTGTCTCATTTTGCCCCGCCCTCTGGGCAAAATGAGGCAACGTAGTGGGCTACAACGAGGCACAGTTAAGAAACCTGATATGCGTTCAGTTTTGCAATAAAAACACTTGAAATGCACTCTGTGAGCTCCAATGCACTTTTCATGAGCCCACTCCTTGCATTCTATGCACTCGATTCATACTGTATGCTGGGCTGCTTCGCTCCAAAGTTAATTGCAAAAAATATTCCATAAGCCGAGAGACGTCATAATTAAAATAAAAGCACCGACTAGACACAGCAAAAAAAAAAAAAAAAAACAATTTCATTAGACGTTTTGCGTCCCATATGGAAGGCATTTGTTTTGTAACTACTGAAGGTGCCTCCCACATGGGAGGGGGAGGCGGAACGTATAATGAAATTGTTTTTTTTTTTTATGTTGTTGTGCCAAGTCAGAGCTCTTATTTTAATTATAAAGCTATTCGCATACCAGGCACTGCGCAGCCTCTTGCGGTGCGCGTCCTACGGTCTGGGATCAATTATTATCATTCTCTTCTGCGTCACGCTTTTTTTTTGTTTTATTTTTTGCGGGGAGGGGGGGGGGGCAGTGGAACGCCGGTTCTTGGTTGGTTTCGACAACATCAACTTTACCTTGTGTGGCGATGACGTTAGAGCAGTGCTGCTCTTCGACCTGCTCGATCTGTTTTTCTGTCCTACGTTAGGTACAGAAGATATGTTCTTGAAATTTTAAACGTCGGAAAGAACTCGCCTTCTGTACCCAGCCAATGTTTTGCAGAGCCGCTGATTTTCACATTCACCGAGTTGTATAGCTTGCCTTTGAAGCGCATCCTTTGGTCCGCCAAAAAGTGTGGCACCAGTGCGAAGGGGTGACGCTCTTGCTTGACACTTCCAAGAGCTTTTTTCATGTTACTTTCGCGCTATAATGCCCTTGTGATTTTTTTTTTTTTTTTTTATACGATCGAATTATGCGAGGCATCAGGAGAAAAAGAATATGGCTCAGGAGCAACAAGGAGACTGGTGCGTTATTGACCTGCGCGTGATAGAATGCCAGGATTTCGGGGTTTGCCCAGCGCGTGTACTGTTACGTAAATAATTATTTATTTAAACAACGCAACCACAGATTGCTCAAATTCGGTCAGCATAGAGCTAATAAAGCCTAACAATAATATTAAAGCTTACCTCGGCAGATTGGTGGTTGACAACCGGGGTGCACTTATCGAAGCGAAACCTTGCGGTGAATTTTGCGCTTTAGGCGGGGTGTAAACACGTCAACCTCGAGACCGCATTTACTTTTTCTGAAACACTCGAGCCGATAGCTCTCTATTTTTGTACATTTTAAGTGTATAAGTCACGGCACCTCTCGGTGAAGTTTAAACGTACTCCGACTGCTTGTCTAGGAGATGGATGGCGCTAAACATAAAGTTTCGCATTATGCCCCGCGTCTTTTTTTACATTACCTAACCTTACCCAACCTGATACTTTAGTAATAACCGAAACATAGTTAATTAGCAGCGTACAGGAGAGCAAAATCACTGCTCCCAGTGTCACAATCTTTGCAAAAATAGGGCTTTGCGTGGCGGCGGGGCTGCAATATTTAAGTAAAACTGAGTTTGATATACCCTCACACCCGATCTTCAAGGAATTAAATCTTCATGGTTTGAAATTGGCTACAGGAATAGTTGTTGCTACGTTGCTGATGCCTACAGGCCCCCAAATGCTTTCTCTCCGTTTTTTCAGAACATGTATTACCACGTCCGTAACACAAAATACACAATATGAATAGTAAAATTATAATCGCAAGTGATTTCAACCTACCTTTATTGATTGATCCTTGGAGACACATTCTGGATCGTTTTGCAGTGTGATTCTCTTACAGAATTATGCTTCCATTACGACCTAAATCAAATTGTTACCGATAATATCCGTCTAGAAAGCTCAACACAGCCATGGCTGTTAGCAGGCACGTATCCAGGGGGGAGGCCCATGGGGCCCGGGCCCGGGCCCCCCCCCCCCCCGAAATCTTCCCTTTTGCTGGGATCTCCTCTCCCCCCTCCCCCTCATACAGCATTTTGTGATGGGCGGGCCCCCCCCCCCCCCCCCCCCCGAAACAAAATCCTGGCTACGTGCCTGGCTGTTAGTGATCTCTTTATGAGGCAAAAATATAATGTTGGCGTGTTAAATAAAATAAACAGCCATGAAATGGTATAACGTACTCTCAGAAGCTTCGCAGTTTTGAATACCCGGCATGCTTCTAAATCCTAGGATTTGAGAGTAGAGGTTTCTGGCGTATTCGATTGTTTTTAGCAGTTTCGAATTCCTTGTCATGAACGATATCACCACTACCAACGCCCTAAGGAACAAATTTGAAAAGGCCCTTAACAACAGTACGTCAATGTTTATCCATTCTAAAGCTACATGAATAGTAAGGAACAGTCCTTGGACAACACTAGAAATCAATGGCGTAAAACGCAAAATAAACGGACAGTCATGGAATATGTTTTTGTCACCGAACAAAGCGTTTTTTTTTCAATTTTGCTTAAATTTAACGCAAAAAACTGGAACCGACAATATACCCAGCGAATTCTTAATAATATATGCAGAACAGATAAAAGGATACCTTAATTGTTGACATTCTTAGACCTTCTCCCTTTGAAAGAAAAATTACATAAATCTGGAAATTAGCTGAAGTCATTCTCATCTATAAATCGAGAAACAAAAGCGAATACACTGATCAACAGGCCCATATCTCTCTTACTTCAACTTGCTACAAATTCTTGAGCACATTACCTCAAAGCAAATTTAAACTTTCGGATAACATATATCAACCCCATTCCAGCACGGCTTCAAACATCAATTATCGACTGTGCCACAATTAACTGTAAGCACTCATGATATTTTATTTATAATAAATGAGAGGGCCCCTGTGGATGCCATTTTATAGACTGATTCAAAACATTCGACAGGGTATCCCACACGAAATTATTATTTAAACTAGAAGCAACTTTCGGAGGAGCTAAAAGTCGTAATTGCATAAAAACTACCTTTCAGGTTCGTAAAGGCATGTTCGAATGAACGCTCAGTCACCATACAAATAAAACAATTAACTTCATCTGGCGTCCCACACAGATAAGTACTGCCACCTGCCTTGTTTCTACATAACTAACATATCATTCAAAACGTTAAGGCGCCTCGTTTGAGTCCTGTCCTTCCTTCGTCCTCGTCTTTGCTGCGCACGCACAAGGTTTATTAAGTTAATGTGAAAATCCACTTTTTTCTGACGATTGTATAGTTTATTCACCAATTTAATAATAAATAATATCATATCATCATCAATAATGCACCACATTGCATCGCAAATAGGTGTCAGAATTAACCGATGCATTAAATGTAAAAAAAAAAAAACTATATATTACCATAACTAACAAAACGCATCCCTTATCCTTCTTACCACATAGACAATATCTCCCTTAATGGAATTCGAGTAGAAATATATTGGCCTATATATGCGTCATCACATTGATTGGGAGCTGCACATCGACTCTATCACTCATAAAGTATTGAATAAACTCAATTTTCTAAAAATAGTTATACAATTTTGATTCACAGAAAGAAAGCTGTTTCTTATAAGTCACAAGCCCTTGTTATGCTCGAAAATGCCAACGTTGTATGGTTGTCACACACTGTCATAAGCATTAATAAGACAAAAAACAAAAATGGCAGTGAGGTTCATATGTATCGAATATAGCAGGAAGCGAACCCTTCATAGTTTTGTATTTTGTTCATTTTGTACCACCTTACAACAATCTGCAATCAATAAGAATACAAATTTTGACGGATTTTATTTACACCGTTTTATGACTCTTAACCAGTAATATCATTGAGCATGTAACGTAACGCAAATCCCCTCTCGGTGCCTTTTCGGGCGGCCCTCTCCCTGGCCTACACACTGTCATTGCTATCTTTTTTCCCGTAAAGGCGCCAGCTAATGGGTGAGCCGAGTTTTCCAACTTCCGATTCGTTAGAACGTTTTCCTTGACGGATGGTAGCCGATGGCCATGAAGTGCAAGGGCGAGCATGATGCGGATCTGGAGCCAGATTCACGAAGAACTTGTTTGGCTACAACAACTTAGCTAAGAAATTCGTAAGTTCCGCACATCGAAAGTCGAGAAATCGGTATTTCCTAATACTTTCTTAAGTGAGAGGAGGAAAGCGACGTTTTCGTACGGGAAAACAAGAACTTCCGACAAAGTTCCCGACCACCGCGAGAGTGGGCTGTTGCCATGACGACAGTGCCTTCGGCCACACGAACAGCCAATCGGAGAGCTCGGCATGAATTGAGAACGTGAATTTTGGATCCCAACAAACGTAGGCGGCTTTTCCTGCAACGCTTGCTTGAGAATCGTGTACATCCATTTTAATGATACGAAACGTCGATTTAAGAGGTCCCGAATGCTCAGCTCCGTTGAGGACAGGATAGCCGCCTTCGTCGACTGCTACGCACTCGATCGCTACGAAGTCAAAACAACTATTATCGTTGCTAAAACGGAGACGGCGCGCATGGCTATGCAAAACGGCACACATGAAAACAAATTGCCGCATTGTTTTTTGGGGTCTTGAGAATGCAGAAGGGAGCCGACGTCTCGGAAGATACGTTTGAACAACAAGAGTGTCAGCAAGAGCCACGAAAATAGCTGTTCACACTGGGAACGGAAATGCGCTGGCATCGGTCTTTTCCTGCTTCTTGATAACTGCTCCGGGAACGGTCTTTTGCAACCGATTATATGAATCCCAGGGCCACTAGAAAATCGCAACTCAATGCTGACGTAACGCTTGGCAGATGAAGGTTGAACACGTAGCTCCTAACACGGCATGTGTTTGCGTGCCGTCATGTCTAAATAGAACGAACATACTAAAAATAACTTTACCTACCTATGTTGGGAATGTAATCTTTAGGGCGCTTATTTGCGCTCTATAACACAAAAAAATGGAAATAGAATCAAGGGTGTCTCATTTCGTCGACTGTTTTCTACCGCTGCTTCCGAAAACAAGGGGACAACGAGAGGAAGAGACTGCTTCACATACCCGCAAATAAAGGTCAAGGTTCAATATATTCATGCGGGAAGGGTCCACAAAAGTCGCGCGGGCACATTAAATTCAGCAAGGCAGCCAGTCGTGGGCAGACGGTCTTGGCCAGTGACGGCGAAGCAACAATGCGTCGAAGTGCCTTGTTAGGCATAGTGTTCCTGGTAACCGGACAGAAGCTCACCGGACAAAAGCTCACCTATTCTTTGGCGGACCCGGACAAAATCTCACTCATTCTTTGGTGGACCCGAACAGAAGCTCAATTTATTTTTTCTTTTCTTTTTTTGATAACTGGGACGGAATTTTATTTTGGGCAAAATAGTCTTTTTTTTATATAAACGGTGGGCTAAATGAGGCACGTAAGTGATTCGACGTAAGTTCATTAAAAAATTGTACTGAAACGTATATTCTTCGAACCCGGTTAACTGAAAACCAAGGTTTTACATGTTGTGCTGGGGTTGTTCTTATTGTTCTTCGTCTGTGCGAGTGCTATATAAGGTGACTTTGCGACACTGCTGGTTGCACTTGCTTGTTCTAAGATGGAGGCAGTCATAGGCACCCAACAATGTCTGCGAAGAGTTTAACAACAGGTTCCACAAGCTTGTTGGACAGGACCAGCCAAGTGTCTGGAGGCTTATCAAGCGTCTTCAGCAGGATGAAGCGTTTGTCATGACAGCTTTGCTGGAAGCACGCAAAAGGGAACTACCGGTGAAGGTGGTTCGGAAGGACACAAAGGCTCTTCAGGACCGTATGAAAAAGCTGTCTGCGGACGATCACCTTCACATTGACATATCAAAACTACTCGAGGCGGTGTAAGGCTCTATTCGCCCTTAAAGGTTTGATCAATAAACATTTTTTTTTCTTAAACATGAAACAGACCTTGCGCGAGAGCTACATAAAATTTGGAGGAAGGCGCTGCTTTTTTGTCGTAACATCGTTTCTTGAATCTGGCCTCCGAACCTCCTGCTATCCTACGTTTGCCCGAGTGTGTGCTAAACAAAAACAAAATATGGCTGATACCTTATTCCGCGTACTCATTTCGACATGAAGTAAGCTTATAAAAAAGTGCATACTCATGCGGTATTCACCAATGAACAGGGAAAATATTTCATAAGAAAAAATTTCATGGAGGGAGAGGGTGTGGGTAGTAGCAGAAAATAAAGAATGGATAACATTAGCTTTTTTTTTTCCTTACATCACGGGTCTTATACCGGACGCTTTTGGGAAGACATTCAGAAAGTCTCGAGATTAGGATGGTTGAGGAAAAAAAAAACTCTTTGTGGGAACAAACTGCCAGCCATGGTGGAGGTCAGAGATTTATAAAACATACTAATTACGAAACTAATTACCTGGAAGTTTACAAGTCTACTTTTTAATTAGTGAAACTAAACTTAAGATTTTAATTAGAAACTCGATGAGCGTTATCGGAAACCCCAATATCAGTCAATTTTAGAATGACCTGCCGTATATGGCACCCGTGGGGTTGCGCTTAAGTTACCACTCGTACAGCCCTAGCGGGCCGGCGATGCCAAAACGTGGATTATGTTCTTATAGCTCGCATTTTCACATCGGCAGCCTTGCGCGTTCTGCACGAGAGGTAACTTTAGCGCACCCGTTTTCTTCCCATGTGTTTTAGGTCATCCTAAAATTAATTTATTTAGTAGTTTTCCGATGTGCTCAACAATTTCTAATTATAATAATGTTCATTTCCACTTATTAAAAACCGAATTATTGAACTTCAGGTAGTTATTTTGCTAATTAGTGTATTTTTTCAATCCTGATGTCCTCCGTGGCTTACAATTTTTCATCAAACAAAAAGTTTTTCTAAAGCACCAAATTGCTTAGGGATGTTTCACAGTCTTCACAGAAACATCCGCAACTTGCGCCTTCCGTCCCATTTTATAATTTCGCTCTCATCTTTAAGCGCTGTCGGCTCCCACATCTATATTTTTACGCAACCACCGCATGCTACTATGGCTACCATTTTTAAGCGCTTTGTCCTGAGTGCTGTCTGGTGTCACTATTTCGGAGCGTTCTAGTGACGCCTGACAGCACTCCAGCCGCATATTCAAGCGCCGTCGGAAGTTTCTAGAGGGTCTGTAGAGTGGGCATGCCTCACAATGTCTGACAATATGACAGGAAGATTCTGTCGCCTCCGTACAACGAACTTACTTTAATCACGCATTCAAACTCCTTCTAAGGTTTAAGCGCCCCAACTTTAGGAATATTCGAGAGTGGCAATTTAAGGGCCAAGGCGCTCGACTCAAGTAACACTGTTATTCCAGCGTGCACTCCATTCACCGTTCGCCGCTGCTTTGTTCTATTATAAAATACGAGCAAAGCAAATCCACAAGAATGAACTGCGTGCTTTGCGCCTGCGCGTATGTGCTTTGTGTTCCCAGACACGGGTGAGTTTGCGAGGAGTTTGATTGTGTAACCGGACTCGACTTTTAACCTCAAGTGTTTAATATTTTATTGGTTGGGTATTGACAGCAGCTTCAAAACAACACAACAAAACAACAACAAGACTGCTTTTCAAGCTGGCTTACCTGTACGCCAGTAAAGCTAGTTATAAAATTGATAGTACGCGAATATTTTCTATTATACGCAACTATATGTAGTGGCTGAACCGTTTTTTTGTGTTTTTCTTTTGTCGTTAACAAAACCAGAGGAAAACCTCTTGGAGTAGAGATATTAACTTCAACAGAGGTATGCTAAAAGCACTTTATTTTTCGCTAAGAGACAACCCTTGAAATCTCAGTAGGAGCACCGTAGGACGGAACTTGGACGCTTAGAAAAAGAGCACGTCTAACGGCACTCAGAGACTGTCTTTGTTAATAAAAATACTGGGCATGTGGGCTGTACCTACACTCTTCGAATGTTCTGGGACTACAATAAATGAGTAAATATTTTGGTTGTGGCGAGTTTTTCCCGATTTACTGGCTTCCCTTTATATAGCATAGAGAAATCGATAGTTTCTTTTTTAAGAGTCAACGAATACCCAAAATTAAGGCAAAACAATTGTGCCTCAAACTTGCATTATAAACAGTGGCGCGCACTTATGCGGCGTATATTTATTAGGCTCAAATAAACGCCAAACGTAGCATCAAAAATGGAATGCTTCATTGTTCGACCAGGTTTCAGATGAAAAAAAACAAACGTGAGCCACAAACGCTTCCACGGGTATTGAGTTTCAACACTGTACACACTTGCTCGTTTATACTACAATCCTTAAAATAATGTAAGGCAAACAAACTTTAAGCTTACAAAATTGAGAAATAAAAAAAATTAAAAAACCAGCACAAGAATTGTTTTTATACAAACATTTTTAGGGAGAGGACCTAACGAGTTCAACGTATAACAAATCCGCTCCACCTGACTTTAGTGGATTTGTTTTTCTCTGGAACTAAATCAAATAAATTTCCTTAATTCAGCAGTCATACAAGCGCCGCTCGGCCCAATAATGCATCCTATTTCTCCCAAATGTTATCATCACTTACAGTTTCACTAGGATATTGCTGTACCGTCTCAGATAACGCCGTCAACGATGACAGAGCAAAAACAGCGTTCCAGCGTCATATAATATAGCCCAGCAACCCCTGTCAGAAAAGCAGCGACATTGACAGCCGGGGACAAAGACGGTTTCGTCTCGGGCGATAAGCGAGCATCCAACCGGAAGGGCCCCATCGCGCCTTCCTCTTGGAGGCGTGGGTGACTGATGAGTGCCCATGTAGCTTGGCTTCTTTTCGTTGCCTCCGGTGGTGAACGCATTTCGAGTCAGAGCGACAGGAGCGTCGTGCATCATTTGTCGACACCACTAACTGAGTTAAACTATACGGCCTACAAGTTCGTCTGCCCTTTGCGCACCTCCTGCCTTTGCTTACCCCACAAACGCGCCAACGTGGTTTTGTTTACTCCTGACTTCAACCAATAACGGCGCACGCTTGGCTGCCTCGTCTTTGCCCCAACCCTACGCGTTCTCTTTGTTGCGCCTATCAATGGCGTGCTCTTTCTTGCGTTCCGATGCGCGAAAGACGCATTTTGGAACACTTGCTCGCCGTAAAGCTCATTCAACTAATGGCTGAGAAACTGACATCAACATATATCAGCCCGGGTTTCTTCTTTAATTATTCGAAAAAAATTGCTGTCGTATCACTCGCTTATGCAGCTGAATCTGGTCCATGAGATTCATGCACCGAAACACTAATCGCCGGCCGGTCGCATCTGTCAAAGCTTTTGATGTGAATGACGAAGTTTTTCGACATTCTCTAAGCACAGACGTAACTTTACTCCGCATTCTTCCTGAACCAAAGGAAATTGAAAACCCAACAGATGGATACAACAGTATAAAATATCTTCGTGCATGAATGTACGTTCCTCCGCGCCCATACTTCTTTTCCTTAGAACCGGGAAGTGGAACACTGCGGTGACAGATGGAGCTTGGTGAATGTGGCCGAAAAAAATTGTTTCGCCCTAGAAATGCTGCTTTTGAATTGTCACGTGCTGAGCATGACAAAGGAAAGTTTACATTGACTGTCACATTGCAAATTTCACGTTTAGACCTATAACTGTTTTTTATCGTCTTTTTGGAAGCTTGATATTCACGCCCCTATATAGGTTTCCAAATGCCCAAACGGAAATTTGGTTACTAATCATTTTCTCGAAAAGCCCCGGGGGAGGTCGTTTCGCCTCAGTCGTCTGCTAACGCTGCTTGGTTCTCGTAGGGAGCATACCTTTGCGCGCTTCTTATTAAGATAAAATAAATGATCGCGGATCATCGATACCGTCTCAAATTAAGGGATGAATAACGACGTGAAAACATTTTAGTAGTGTCCGAATTTCCTTGCTTGCGAAAGTAGAAACAATGTCATCGCGCAACAAACGGACTCGTGCAAAACTTTTCGAGACCCCGACGGGCTGCAGAAGACTTTTAATGTAAAGAGGGCCTCAAAAGACATCCCAGAAAAATTAAAAAAAAAAAATGAACGCATAAATACTTAGAGATTGACTTTTTTCTTTTTCTTATTTTATTAATAAATTTAAAGATAAAATATTATTTAGAACCTCAAGCCAGATAAATTTCAAAGCAGACGTAATAAAATTTAATTACGATGTTGTGTGTATTGGCGGAACGACCTATTTTCATGCCTGCTAGATGCTAATTTACGCTAAGACCTAATACTCCCGGATAATGTACCACAGAAAAAAAAAAAAAAGGTTTGTCGTTCTAACAAGTTAGAAACATCAGGAAAATTACGCAAATCACACTGAAGCTTCGTTCAGTGTCAGTTTAAATTCGCAAAAATAGTAAACATTCATGAGAATTCCGGGTAGGTCCTCTATCAATAATATTTTAAAAATTTGTAGAAGGTCGTAAGTCAGAACGGGTGCCTACCTGAACAACTTTATCCCACGGCTTTGCCAACAAGAGTCGCAACTGTAGTCAGGTTCTGTTTCGCCTTCGCGTTCTTGAGACTCCTTGACACGACTGCTACAATCATGCTTTAATTTAACAACACAAAAGGACGTTTCCTGTAGATTTGTAATCCCGCTATAACTGGGACACGGCGGCCTGATCGCTGCCATCTGCAACACCCCCATCCTTTATCTTAGTGAAAGCCACCGTGGATAAAACGTTGAAACATAACCATCTAGCGGTGTGTGTGTGTGTGGGGGGGGGGGGGGGGGTTGTGACGGGGATCACAAGTGGGATTAGATATATTAAAAACCGATCGTGTTGTTAAGGTTCATTTACACACGGGGGAATCAACAAGATGACGGTGCACAAACCAGGACGTTTTTCAAAATAGCAGCTAACATTGGATACGGTCCATTCTTCAGATTGCGATTCGTCACAGGAAGACTTACCTTTACTGATTCCAGGAGAGCATTTTTAAATTCACGTTCAATGTTGAGTTATCAAGGTCTGAAGTTCCGTAATAACAAAAAGCTTGCTATAGCGGGAAAACAAGGTTGGGCCAGCAGGAATTTCCCGCTCAAAATATTTCGCGAATATTTAATATTTCAACCGATTAAATATGTATTTCTGATAATTGCACCATGATAGCAAGCGCGGCGTTCCAAGTGCATCGGACAAAGCCGACGCAAATCCTTATCAACACTTTAACGACCTTCGGGAGGACGACACTTAGTTGTTTTACAATAGCTTTTCACCTTTTTTAAAGGCTTGGGAATTTTCAATATCTTCCACCTCAAAATATAGGTCTTGCTTCAACCAAATGTGCAAATTAAAAAAAAAAAAAAACATTTCGGAAAATTTTTTTATGCTTTTACCGTGTCATTCTTACGCACTGACTAGAATAATGTTTTTACACTGCCAGGATAACTTTGCTTTTATATGCAACGCTGACTTTACGCCGCAACGCAATATATCTAACGTGTTTTGCGTGCTGAGAGATTAGACCGACCTCCTTTCGTCCGCCATTTTGCCTGACCAGCGCTCCCCCTATAGTTCGCTGGAGTCGCCTGTAGCGTTATAGTTCACTCTTTTGATCAGTGGAATCAGGGGAAGCGAGAAAATAAAACACACATTAGAAACAAACAGAAACACCATGACGCACTGAACTCCTGAATCACAGTCCCGTTGACTGCTCTAGAGCCTTATATAGCCTACATATTGAGGTAATGATTTGGCTGGTGACCACTTCTGCGCTTATTAAGGTTCCAAGTATTCGATCTTCTCCTCGGGAGTCTCTCAAGTGGAAACAGTGTTTTGAAGTTCGTTGACGATATCTCTTACTAAAAAGCATTGGTACAACTTATAATAATTCGGCGCAGTCGCTAAAACAATATCCACAAAAACGGCTCATAGAAGAAATGTTATTGCTTCTCTGCATAGCACCACTCAGAACGAAGCGAGTCAAGGCAGTTTCTTCACTTTATGATTATTTATTTTGCTTTTCTTTACTAGTTGACTTTTTAATATGGTAATTAACGTCACTAAAGTCACTACTCACTTCACGTACAATGGTGAGTATACACATTCAGTGAACTAACATTGTGCTAACACAACAACTCCAAACATACCTGCTCACAGCACTTGCTGGAGCTTTCCAGCATCAGCAAGTGTTGTGGTTGTAGTTCCCGAACCCCGTTGGTGATTAGTGTGCAAGAAACTCATCAGATGTGTTCTTGATAGAAAGAAGAAAACAATAACATAAACTGGGCTGATTTGTCAGTGCGATGCTGCACAACTCAATTGACAAACTAAAAAAATGTTGTATTTCGGCATTTCAATGTACTCCACATCTGCTTGAAGTGAACTTCTGATAGGCGAGCTTTTCAATACTTTGATAGTTTAAGTCAAACTACCAAAGTATTGCAGTCAAAAGATACTTAGAGTATAACACAGCAGTATTTATGATTTCCAGATATTTTAAGAGTATTCCGCTCATTATTTTGATCGCTGCATTTTTATTAGGGTTGGAGTATATTTTGCATGAAATAAATAAATATTCTAAGAAATCTATGTGAAAGGAATTTTGTGCCTATTAATTTAGTATTTACATATTTGAGAACATATGAAAGGAACTTCAAATGTAGTTTAAATAAAGGTATTTTAAAAAGATTTCCAGAAATATATTTTAGTACTAAGTAAAAAAAAAAGAAGGGTATATTTTCGGTCTATTTTTTGTGTACTTACAATTATGAACTGTACTTCAAATACACTCAAATTCGAATGTGGTATATTTCAAACGTGTTAGTTTTGGCTAAGGGAGAGAAAGGGTGGTTTTGGTTTAGTAAATGTTTAACTTAAGTTAAAAGTGCACCGCGTTGTCATATTCCGCAGGCAAAGGAACGAAAATGTTCTTTCCCATACCAAAGTGCGAAAGAAACGGTGCACTTTCCAAATTTCAATTGGCGTACACAGCCAAGCCTGGGTCACATACAATATGGATGAAAAAAAATAAACATTGCACACGAAGGCCCGAGTAGTCCGAGGCATCCGTCTTCCGACTCTAATATTCCTCCTTGGGTTGAAAGCGTTTTCATCAGTTCGTGCTCGAGCTACCTTCTCTTGACTGTGTTATTACGCGGACCACTTGATCGCTTCCTTCAGCACTTCCCAGTGCACTGCGTTGATCGGGTGCTTTTCCTTGGCCTCTCGAAATATTTGCCTTATCGTCTCGCAGAGCTGCTCCTCTTACAAAAGACTCATCCGATTTCCAGCCGCTCCACCAAGATTGCGCTACGGTTTTTCGAGCAACCTTTCCTATCGAAATGATGACGCATGCATGATCCGAAAAAGCTATGGGAATAGCTTTGTGGATAATTCCGGCGGCGGCGAGTTCGCTTCGAAAGCAGACGCGATCGAGACTTGCGTGGCAGTAGCCCTGTCAGTGGGTGTATCCTGGAGAGGGGATTGCCGTCAGTTCGGTGACGTCTTGAAGGTCGAAGTCTCCAAATAGCTTGCGCAGCTGGATCAGACTCGAGTCTGCTTTTGTTCCCTCCGAGCAATCTGCCGCTTTCAAGACACAGTTAGTCACCACCAAGCACAGTTTTGCACGGAATTGTTCATGTACTGCCGCAAGGACGCGAAAATTTTTCACCGGTTCACCACTTCATACGGAGCACAGACCGACACCAACTTGCAAAGTTTGTTTTGATAAATCACTTCTACACCGCAACTTCTCTCATTCAAATTTGTTTGTATCACCGGGTACACATTTATGTCCCTTCCCTTTCTAACCATGACGGCCGTTCTACTGCTCTGGCCCTGAGCGGTAGACATAAATATGACGTATACAGTGCCGCCCTAGAAAACGAGCTGTAACATCAACTTGTGCAGTCGTAGAAAGTTTAGCACCTGCAATGATTGATTATGAGAGAACTGTAACGCTATACTCTGTTTCACCTTATGATGTACCGCAGGAAAGGCTACAAGCGCGAGCTCCTTGCTCTGGGCCACGTCTCGGCGGCACAAGCTCTCGTGACTTAAGAGCGGCTGCCAACGCTATGAGCTCGCGCTTCTAGCCTTCGCTGCGGTACAACATAAGGTGAAACGAAGTATAGTCACGGACAAAATCCACCTGCCGCCAAGCCTGGACTATATGGGTGGAACCATTGTAGAAATGGCCACAAACAGTAAAATTGCTGCAAAGACTGCATATGTGTTATAGATTCAGAGGCTTTTATGAGCGTGCAAAGATGTTGTGCATATTCTGCCAGTAGTATAAAGAGATGCGAAACAGTTGCATGAATTTCTCCGTCAGCTGATAAATGAGCTTGAGAAGGATGGACGTCGAATTATCGCAGTAGTTTCATACAATAACTCCATCATTGGCAAGGCTTTGACATTTTTCCCCCATCCTCCAAAGGTTAACACTGAGTACCAGCATCCTTCGGACAATCGATGCCCATTTTTTGTTTCGTTTTTTTTTTGATAGTGTTCACGTGCTCAAGTGTGTACGGAATAACTGTCCCAACCAGCGAAAGAGCAGCAAGTGCATGTTTTGACTATACTAATGCAGTTGGTCATCAACCACCTGTCCTGACAGCTTTGTTTAATGCATTGGTAGAGCTTCACAACAGAAAGATAAATGAGGTGGTGCGACTTGCTCCAACTTTGTGCTTGAAAGCACTCAAACCGTTGAGTTTGGAACGACAGAATGTCAAGCTTGTCCTGAAGGTCTTTGACATTATTACTGTTGCAGCACTTAGAACCACCAAGGCTTCAACACTGCAGCATGCCAAAGGCACAACTGAATTTATTAACACTATCGTGATGTGGTTGTGCATAATAAATGCGAAAACGCCAAACAAGGGCCGGCGTTTTCGGGACAACCTTCAGGAGCCCATAACGGTATAGTGCCTTGCCCCCCCCCCCCCCCCCCCAATTTAATTTCCTGAAAAAGGTAGTCCAGTGGCTAGACTACTGGAAACGCCTCAAGCATGATGCAGGCCACCGCACAAATGAGACACACAATGCACTTTGTCCACCATCGCTTGCGTGGTTCAGGTGCCACGTTACTGCATCGAAGAACTCGGCTTTAAAGGGATACTGAACTGAAATTTCGAGCTCACAAAACAGGGCTGGATAGATAGGCGGGACGCTGCGAAACCCAAAAACATCACTCCTACAGCGATATCTCCAACGGATCGCCGTATTTTGGGAAAAGAAGTTTGCGATTGAACACGGCCGACGAAGCCGACGAGACAAGGCACGTCACGATTCCCATTCCCTCTCCACCTCGCTTCATCCCGTCGAGCTGGTGGACCGAAGCGAGGAGGAGAGAAGCGAGGCCGCTTCCCCTCATTCTCAAATTCTCCCGGGGGACAGTGACGTCAGAGACCTCGTTTCATCGCGCCCTTCTTTTCCAAAAGTACGGCCATCCGTTTGAGATATCGATGTATGACTGATGTTTTGGAGTTCGTAGCGTCCCGTTCAACGCTTCTACGGCCTTATTTTGCGAAATACAAATTTCGGTTAAGTATCCCTTTAAGTATGTTCTTCTTGAAACATTTAAGTCGCACTGCCTTGAGAACAGGATTGGAAGGTACCGACAATTATGTGGCGCACAATACCACATCTCGAACCGCCAAACATATGAGTGAGACTACAAACCCAGATTGCAGAAGCTTCTTGAGCTTTCCGAGTTTGACGACATCTCGCTGTGTGGCCGCACTGATGTTGTGAATTCTGCCGTGAAGCAGTTCGATGTTGCAGTGACAGCAGTTGATGTTGCAAAAAAAGGAACACATGCTCCCAGCTATATGTGGCTGGCTATTGTGTGCATGCTGCGCTGAAAAAGCTCATGTGTCCATTCTGCAAAGAGAATCTTGTGGTTGACAACCGCTCTCTTGAAATTGGTGCAGAAGAGCTCATTCAGGGTGTTACACGAGGTGTACTAAATTCCCCGCAGTCCGTGGTCGTAAATGACGTGCTGGCAATGAATATTATGCTGGAAAAACTGAGCAGCGAAAGGAAGGCGTTAAAATTGTATTCTTGTGAAAATCAAAACCAAAAATGGCTTGTGCTCCTGACAACACCCCTTGTTGAGTATAACGAGGATCTGGACGTCTGTGAAAATTCCCATTTACCTCATGTGGTGACGGGTTATGTACTAAGTGCGGCTGCCAACACTTTGCTGAATAACTTCTGCAAACAAGAGAACAACATACTTGCTGAAGCCAAAGCAGCAAAGCGGAAGCTGAAGACGCTTCAGGTATAAGCGCATGAAGTCTGCTATCATTTCGACTGCTGCCTAGAAATAATTGTCACAAACACTAGTGGTGGCGATGTGTTGTTCTGTGTATGTGTATGTGTGTTTTTTCCTATATCTGTTTGTTGCTCCCTTCAATTTGTGCATACAATGTATTTGGAGACATTGCTGCTTTTTGTTCAGAACTTCGTGTATACTTACGGATATCTTTTTTTTCCCTTTGTTTTGTTGGAAATATTGAGATATGAATATTTTTGTTTGAACTTTGTTTATGAATGTGCCTTTGTGGAAGTTATTCCTGAGAAATTGTATTTTTGCAACAAACCCAAGTTTTTGTGTATGTGCCAAGCCAATTTCTTAAACTTGTCAAGCTTCTGCAAAATAGAGTGAAACTTTGTACCCCTGAAACGCAGTTGTGATCAGACTTGTACACATTGCTGAAAAATGGTAAGGAAATACATTTACAATCACTCAAAGCTAAAGTGTAATTAATTACGGTTACAATTACCCTCCTATAAAATTAAGTGACCGTTATCTCCAAAAGTAATTCGTTACTTTCGTGGCGTTACTTCCAATGTTATATTGTCCTAAAAAAAGGTGGAGGGTTATTCAACTTCTTATTGTTGCCCCCCGTCTCATTTATCGACCTTGAGTATTTTGAGCAACAGCTGGCTCACGAAAGTCTCGTCAGACAGTTTGCGTCATTTCTTACTAAAGATGTCGACCGCTGCGCTGAACACCCTTTGAACTGAGACACTGGATGGGAGTACCATATTGTGCCTCACGAATGCTTCATGGTCTGCATTGAGCTTTTTCACCGAAGCAATGGAAGAACTGTTCATCTCGGAGATAGAGCAAATCTTCGTCGTTGCAGCCGTTGTCTGTTATTCGAGAGTATTAGTAGATCGTTCGATACCTCCGATACCCCCAATAACGACATCCGTTAATGATGTGATTGATGCTGAAAGGTAACGGCGGAGTATCGGGTAACGATATCGGAGTCATCGGAACAATCTAATGAGATTCTACGTTGTCGAAATCGCGAAGCTGTAGAAGTTGTCATACTGCCACGCGCGTCGGCGAGCGAGCGCGTGCGTGGCCGAGTGATTACTGCGCTTGACTCTCGTGCGGAAGGCCAGGGTTCAATTCGTGGGAGCGACGCGTTTTTTATATATTCTTTCAATTTAGATTTCTGTAAGTTCGAGAACCCTGTTGCTTATTCCAGGTCCGAATGTTCTAGGCGCCCAATGTTCCAGAAGCCCACGCGTGTACATAAGGGAATCTGCGAGGCGAGCCGGAGTCAGTGTCGCCCCAACGCTCGATTCTGCTGTTTCACTGACATCGACGCCTGCGACGCTAGCGTTTATTTATTTATTTATTTATTTAAATACCTTACACACCCGCAAGGGGCCTTATGTAAGGGGGGGGGGAGGGGTTGCAAAGCAGAATAAATCAAAAGTACAGAGCACAAAAAACAAAATCAACCACACTTAAGTAGACATGCATCTAGGGCCCCAAAAAGTAGTTAAATCTTGGCGAAAAAGAACTTCATTACGTTGACAAACAATTTTATCGGGCAAGTCGTTCCAGTCAGCAACGGCGGATGGCAAAAACGAGCAGAAAAACAGGGATGACTTACAAGAAATAAGTTTAATCTTACATGAGTTATCAATGCGGGCTGAAACATAAAACGGTTTCTCTATTTTGGTTTGGGCACAAGTTCGCCTTATTAAACGTTTGGGTTCTTTAGTTACTCGCCGCCTCATTATTTGCCATTTGTGACAATACAACTAGCCAAAACAGGAAAAATAATTGGTTTATGTACATCTTACTATACCGACATATATTGCCAGACAATGGCAAGACATAGTTGGTAACAATAAATTTATAATGAAATATAAAATAAGGTTCGGATCAATATTCTTCTTCCATTGGATGAGAACAGGTCAAGCCTCGGTTGAGACGTTGGTCAATAAGAAAACATTTGAATATATAAATAAAAGTAATAAGAAAATAAACACACCAGGAAACTCATAACAACAATTCGTTAGAACGTCGGTTAAAACAAGGAAATGTAAACGCATGTTTGCCGTGTGTACCTTTCTTGATGCCGTTAAAAAACGAACGGAGCACGGACCGACTGCAGTTTACTCCGGTGTTCTCCAGATAGACTTCCGGCGATGCCACCAGCAGCGAAGGGCAGAAAACTAAGCCGCCTCACAAGTTTCACTCTCTCCTCAAGCCCAAAATCTCCAGTCTATGTCAGTTACCATTTCCCTTTATTTGTAAAAATCTGCTTGAGATAAGATGCGTCCTGCAAGGGAAACATCAGACGAAAAAAAAAACGGAAGATTCGACATCAATATTACCATTTTGGAAGTTGTTGCAAAAAAGCTGCCTCACAAAAAGGGTGATTGATATGCAGATAACCTGGCTGGAATTCAAAAATAAAGTGGGCCAACTCTAAAAGTTGGACTACCAAAAAGTAAGTAGTTTTTAAAACAGTATCAAATAAGGTGAAAAGAGCAGGAAAAATACATCCTCGTTTCTAAGAGAAGATGTTAAGTTGGCAGCAACGACCGAGGATGCTTGTAGCAATACCAAATTCACATATTATCACATCTCTTTGAGTGGATTTTGGGGAAGACGGAGCGTTATCTACTGTTGTGACATTCAGCAAATGGTCGTAGCCACTATAACCGATAAGGATATCGTTAATTTTCTGTGCACTTACCGCCTCGAGCTTTTCGATGAGGCACACAATCACTTGGTGTCCTCTTTTCCCGGTCTTTGATCGCAAAGAACAAACGAAGGAACTAAAAAAACAAAAACAAATATAGCTTCAACACTACTTTCTTTCTTCTTTTTGTTTTGTAGAAATGCCAATTTCGAATTTTCGACAGTGTTGTTAGGGTCAAAATAAATAGATTCAAGGCTTGGTCTTCCGAAGAAAGGCCTTAGGGTACTGAAGAGTGCCAAGCCTCCCTTTGCGCTGGTCAATGCGCGTGACAGTGTCACCGCGCTCGACTTTACTAAAATAAAAACATCATTTTTTTCTTTTTTTTTTTTGGGGGGGGGGGGGGAGGGGGGGGGGAGGGAGGATCGTGAAAAAAAATTAAGGGATTGCAACGAATCCGTTACGTAAATATGAAAGGGAATTCTGGTTGTGTTGTTTTAATAATGCACGTGAATGTCAGGGCGTCAGGACTTTTGCTTTTAATTTTGTTATTTAGTATGTTCGCAAATCATGCTCGAGTCCTGGACTCGTTAAATGCATGTAGACAAAAATAATGTGGAAGTGAAAATTCAAAGAATAAATACAAAACCCGTCTTGATATGTGCCCTATGAGAGCCATTCTTTTTCGTGTGTGTTTATTCTTCATCCTTGTCTTGTTTTGCGCTTTTAAATAATTATGAACCAACTAGCTCAAACGAAAGTCTTAATTCCTGCGAGCCTTTCTGAAGTAGAACTTAGTCAGTGTTTCATTATTGAAAATTCACCTCCGAGGACGAAGCGACTAGGAAACGTTTTACAAAACTTGTGCGTGTGGGTAAAGCCAGGTTCCAGGCCGATCTCAGTCCGATGACGTCATGGGAGCCTCCGGAGGCCTTGAAATAATCTGGTTGGTTCAGTGCGACGGTTCTCGAGGGCAAGGGGGGGGGGGGGGGTGCGGCACGAAGCGTTAGTTGTCTGTCGCTGTAAGTACCCTATTGAAAAAGACGATTTGAAACCAGTTTGGATATGAACTGGCCAAACGCGAAATCAACTGTTTGTAGTGGAATTATACCGGGCAAATTGGAAATCAAACTGTCCAAACTGGCCGAACTTGGAAAGTGAACTGGCCAAGCTGGCAGCTGAATTGGCTAAACTGTCATTTGTACAGTTTAAACTGGTCGTTAATCAGCCAAAAGTGGTAGCTTGAACTGGCGACACTGGTGTCTTAATGTTCAAGCTGGCAGCCAAACAGTTTGAACTGGCAGTCGAACTGTTCTAACTGGCAGTCAAACAGTTGCAACTGGCAATGAAACTGGTCTCACTGTATCGAAACAAGACATACCAGCCGAACTAAAGAAACTGCTCGTTGAACAGGTCAAGCTAGCAGTATGCCCAGTTTAAAATAATTAACCATTAGAATCGATCCCATTGGCCTTTTTCATTTGGATCAAGTTGGTTTCAATGTTTCTAATTTTAACTCCCAAGCGGGAGAACCTCATTAATGACTATTTTTTTCTACATGAGCGAATTGGGCTTTTACACTCCACACAACTCACAATAACAAAAAAAAAAAAAAAAATGGCAGAACAAGATTTATTAATTCTATAGGCAAATATGTGTTTCTAGAATGAACCTTGCCACAGCAGAGACAATGTCTGGCCTTTACAGAACATTTTCTCTATGCGGATGTCGCATAACAGACTCGTAGACCAAATAAAAGCTTTATTTTGACGCATGTACAGTTGTACTTAGCTTGCAACAATAGTTCGTTACAGGTCAAGAATTCAGTGATGCAATCGCCTCATAGAAGTTCATTTCCTCTGCCGGCCAATCGTTCCACTTGGACTTTATAATTTTCCCGCTTTTTACCGCGGCCTTTTTCCACCCTGGCCGGCACCTAAAAGCCGCTTCCAGGCTCCAGCGCAAGTGCCCGAAGGCGAGGCAGGGAGCCTCCCACGTGATGTCGGAGAAGAGCGGGAAAATGTGGCAGTTCCGGCCAGTGGCGTAACTGGATATGACGGCGCCCATGGCAAATGAAATTTCGCGCCCCTCATAGCCCATGGCAAATGAAATTTCGCGCCCCTCGCGTAGCCCCGCTGCCGTTTTTTTCCATAGGGCACATGTTGGGCGGACTCGGCTCGGCGCCCCCTCCCAAGTGGCGCCCGGGGCACTTGTACCCCCCTGCCCCCCCCCTAGTTATGCCACTGAGTTCCGCCCAGTGGCGTCACAAGGGGGGGGGGGGGGGGGGGGGGGGCGGACCGCCCCGGTTCAGGGCTCAGGGGGGTGTCGCGGCGGGCCACGAGAGCGGGGGGGGGGGGGGGGGGGAATCGCGGCGGGCCACGCGAGAGCGGGGGGGCGGGAATCGCGGTGGGCCACGCGAGAGTGGGGGGGGGGGGGGGAGTCGCGTTGGGCCACGAGAGAGGGGGGAGGGGGTGGGGTCGCGGCGGGCTACCGGCCCAGGTGCCGCTGACCCTTGTGACGCCACTGGTTCCGCCTATGAGTCAAGCGCCTGGAATACGCCGGTGCCCCGGGACCGGAGATCATGTAGTGTCTCCACGCGCAGCGCGGACGGCGCAGATACCTTGAAAAGGGAGAGGTGCTCACGTGCCAGGACAGGGAGCGCGCGGGCCAATCAGCGCGGCCCTCGTGCCCGCTCGAAGCGCCAGTCGGCGTCGGCGGCAGCTCCGGGAGCCAAAAAAAAGAAGAAAAAAAAACCGGTTCAGGCGCGACGGTTGGAAGTTTGAACTTGAGCGGTGGGGCCGGTTTGGTCTTTGTTGGGGTCGCTGTTCGGCTTAAGGAGGTTACAATTTGTCTTCAACCTGTGTTTGTATAAGATAGTTTGCTGGAGCCTTGAGTGCTGCCTCTGCCGATGGTTCCTGTGGCTGACGACGTCCTCCACCTGAGTTCCACTCGCTCGCGGGCGAAATGGCTGCGTCCCAGAACGGCGTCGTTCGGAAGTCGCTCCGTCCTCATTGCGGCGCAGGCAATGGCTGCCTCTGTCTCCGCGCCAGCGAGCCAGGTAAGAAGGCTCGACCATTTGGATTCATTTTCATAATCAGGTGCACGTGAAACTGAATGTTTCAGCAACCCGATTTGGAACAGCTATCCTGTAATACAACCGCCAGTGTGCATGCAGCTTCAGAGATATTCTACCACAGTGGTTGCGAGTTGCATAGCGGACGACAGACTGGGGAGGCAGGAAGCGGGTAACAACAGCAGCATCTTTTCACTCCTGGGCGTTGCTTTGCGTAAAGGCTGAACCGCATGTAAGCGATTAAGCGAACGACGGTGACAGTGACGGGAGTCAGCGACGAGCGACGGAGATTTCCCACGGTCGGTCGTCGCGTCGCTCGGTTTTTTGGATTTTTAGAAGTCGTCGCCCAACGCCTTGGTCACTTGCTGCCGTCGCTTTCATGCGGTTTGTCTCGTCGCGCGAGTGACCGAGCGACAGCGAAGCGGATCGTCGTCGCTTGTTTCGTCGCTCGCCAAATCGCTTCCATTCGGTTTATACTGAATTGCCGCTAGACTGCACCACATGTACGGTTGGCGCACGCTTCCATATTCCCTCTCATACTGTTTATAATAGTGCATATTTTTATTCGTGGCATTAGTTACATACCGTTTTAGAACGGACGGGTGCAAATCAATCTGCCATGGCTCTAATTACTGATGTTTATTCTTATTTCAGATGCCTTGAGGTACTATGTCATCCACCACCGGAACCCCGGCACACCAGAAGATGTGGAAAATCTCGCCGACCGGCTGGGACTAATGAATAATATCATGACAATTTTTTTTTAATTGTAACTGTTTTTATGTTTATTTTTGCGGTCTGAAGTATGTGTATTTTTTGTGGAAATAAAGTGAATTTTATCTGTTTACGACCTGTGTTGTCAATATTACCAGGTAAACTGGTTTAACTGCATGGAGTGGACCAGTATACGCAGTCGTACAGTATTACCAGTATACACATTTTCACAGTAAGACCTGTATGCACAGTTTGACAGTAAGACCAGTATGCACAGTCAGTTTTCCAGTTCAACCAATTTAACCAGTGGCAATAAGCCTGTTTGAACTGGCCCAGTTTGCAAAATTTTTCAAAAGCCGCTAATGCCTTGTCCTGGAAAAGGACTTGCTTCATGGCAACAAAAAATTGCCCTCTTTGCCGGCTTGTACCACAGTAAGGCTATTGTTCCTCTTAAAGTCGACAAATGTCCCAGCAGGTTGTTTTTCCCTCGGTTCCCGACGTACGGTGTGTATGGGGCAGACCCCTCCTTCACCAGACTTGGACGTAGTTCAACTACTCTACTCAAACTACTGTAGTTTAACTACTTTTCCGAGTAACTTGGTAACTTTCAATTACAACTTTATTTGGGTAATTAGTAGTTTACTTTAACTACATTTTTCAGGTAACTTCTACTCAAATTACTAACTACTTTTGAAATCGCCGGCAGATGAAGCGGCCTTCCCAAACAAGGGGCCCCCTCGCAGCCGTAGAGAATGCATCACAAGCGTCCTTGGGCCAAGGCGGCGATGAGCAGCCAAAGCATAACACCGACGCGCACGAACGCATAAAGAGATGCTTAACAAGCCTTGGTCGGGTATTGACCTAATCCGGTAATGCACGCAGGCGCCGCGCCTTCAGCTGCAACCGTGCAAGCAAAGACGGGGGCACTCCGAAGGTTGTTGTTTTCATGTTGCCTGCCCTTTGTGAGTTCTGACTCAGGCGGTTTGGGGGTTCTACAGGAGGCGCCACTGGCATGACCTCGCAGCTGGGCGCCTGTTCCCATCGTCGCCTCGTCGTCAGCGAATACTCGCTTGCACAGCCGGACTCCACCGCACAGAAACGCAGACACGGATAATCCGCTCATGGGAGCACATTCCCGCTTCCAGCTGCAACTGTACAAGCGTCAATGCTTGTTCACGTAATCCTTCGAGCCCTTCCGACCTTCCACGACAGGGAGACCTCCTCTTTGTTGAAAACGATTTACTTGTCAGGCGTGTCAGGCGCGTCAGGATACCGTAGTCGCCGGCGAGGGTTGCGAGTCACCCTTGGGAGTTCCTTTTATTGGACCCGGCGTCAGCGGCTAAATTAAAAAAAAAAAAAAAACTTTTTTTTTTTTTGGTAGCGTAGCACTAGTACCGCAACGATACGCGCAGTCGTCCGGATGATCTCATCGTCGTGGCGTGAGTCTTGAACCCTTGACGGTCAAGTGCACTCGCTCAGCGTACTCTCCGAACGTCGTGGGAATAAAGAGGGCCAGTCATAACAATCTCAACCTGCCGAAGAAAAAAGACAAAAGGAGGAGAGTTTGTTATACAACCCCCCAAACGAGGCAAACCTCACATGTTTCGTCATGGACACCTAAGATGCCAACACTCGCTTACCCGACCGTGCACAGCCTGTTTCTCAAACTCAACGCTGCCGTTCCATCCAGCGCGTCGGTGGAACGTCTTTTTAGCTGAGCTGGGGACGTCGTTAGGAGGAAAAGGCGCAAACTCTCCTATCAATAACTTTGAAAGTAAATTGTTTCTGCGAGCGATTAAACTATTTTGGTGAAAATGCAAGTCATAAAATGACTGCATTTATTTCAGGCTCGCAGGGTTTTTCACGAATCAAAACTGCTGTTCATTTTGCTACCACAAAAATATAAAAAAGTAACTTCGAAAGTAACTTCAAAGTAACTCGCTACTTTTTTACAGTAGTTAGTAGTTTACTCAATTACTATTACAAATGTGTAATTTCTACTCTACTCCAATTACTTTTGGCGTCGATACTCAGTAACTTAACTTAACTACCTTTTTTGAGTAATTTGTACATGTCTGTCCTTCACTGATGGCTCGCTCTCTCTGTTCACTGACACTGTCGGCAACCCGGCGCGCCATGTCGCTTTGAGGTGTCGTGTCGTTTTGTCACTTTGACGTGTCATGTCGCTTTGACGAAGGTTCATGGCAGTACTTCGGACCCCTTTCCAGAGCTTGTCTGTGTAGTACGTGGGTCCCTTTTCGTCCAGTTTCATTTATCGTCTTTTAACCTTTTAATCGATTTCTACCAACTAGCCCCAACCAAACTTTTATTGCAAATTCATGTGCCGTTCTCCGCGGTTACGGCTTTTTAGGTGCGGTTTTTTGCTGTTACAAACGCCACCGGCTTCGCCCCATGAGTCAGTTAATGCTTACGCATTAAAACACTGGTTGGACGCTATAATCACGCACCTGTTGTAACCTGTGACATGAGAAATAAATACGGTCAAGACAGGCGTGGGAAGAAGCTTGAAAATTGGTGTACCGCAAACTATCCGTTGGTGCGTACGATGCGCCTACGTCATCCACGCCACAAGAGGTTACCATGTCCCTCGAAACGCTCACCCTGGGGGGCTATGTTCGACAAATGTTTCGTTTCTCCTAAAAAGAAACGGAAGTGACGGAACTGACGATATCGTGTCTGATTGGCTAGAGGCTCAAATGACAAAAGAGGGAACTCTCGTCATTTGAACCTCTACCCAATCAGACGCGATATCGGCAGTTCCGTCACATCCGTTTCTTTTTAGGAGAAATGAAACATTTGTCGAACATAGCCCCCCTGCTGTCGCTAATCGCAGTCTGCGAGACTGATTGCTCTCATCACAAACACAGTTAAAGTGACCCGTCAGAACAACTGTTCTGTCACAGTTCACGTAACTATATAGACCCTTGCATCGCTTATCACCCGGGTGAAATATTGCTGAGTCACTGAGCTCTGGACGTATGTGCAGCGCATACTCAGAAGGCGTTCCGCAGTCCAACGGACAAAGATAACAGTGCGCAGAAGGCGATTGTTGCAAAAATCTATAGAAACTGAAAAACAAAAATGTTTTCTTTTTCTCGCATTATTCACAGCGCATACACAAGGAGCCTGCCACTGAACACTTGATAAATTGAAATCGCATAAAATAAAACGTCCGCGATCATCTGTAGTCACGTGCAATTTCGAAAGATCGACGGATCTCTCTCTCTTTCTCAAAAAAAAAAAAAGGGAGCACAACGCTGAAAAACGCACACTTCATATTTGAAAAGGAAAGGCTTTAGCGCAGCATCAATGTCGTTATCACTTCTTATTTTAGTCTCTTCCACTGCAATAAAATCCGGGTTCGTGTCAGATAACAAGCGTTGCAACTGGTATTGCGGGAACCCCTGTTTGCTTGCAGGTGTCTCGCAGAACCCTTTTTCCTTCCGAGCCATCCTTATCTACGCTAAAATGCACCTTGCGGCGCCAAGCATCAATCTCTTCCCTCCCCACCCCTCTACCATGTCACAAAACCCTCCTTGGGCGCCCAACTGCCCCCACTAGGGAAGCTTTCGACATAGTCCTCACCTCCTGTGGGGCTGCCCCCTCCTCTCTCCCCTCTCTCCGCCCCCTCACTCATCAGCGCCCCGGGAGGTTGGTGGACTGGACCACACCCGTGGCGCTTTCTATTCTCCCCTTCCAGCGGGCCCGAGTCGCCCATGTACAGTAAACACTCGAGCCCCGAATGACGAAGACCATGAGGTCCTCTTTTAGCACCGGACGGGGCCTCCTTTTGACATAATTATTTACACACACGAACAAATTAATAAAAGTTAATCAGCAGATCTTAGGGTAATCATTTTTCTAATTAGTTTTTTTTTTTTTTCAGTCCGCTGAAACTTACAGTTTGTTCCTGAAAAGAGTTGTTTTTGTTATTTATTAATCATGTAATGTGTAGAGTTTTTTGACGGTATTCGCAGAAACACCCAGTATATTGATTTGTCAAGCATCGAAGCTTTTTTTTTTTTTTGTCGCCTAATTCTTACCTGTTTTTGTGCATCATTTTTTTCTCCAAGGAAGGTCATGCATAGCAAAGCGTGTCGTGCTATTTCCGGTCCATCATTTATAAAAGTATTTTTAAGTTTAATGTTTGTACTAAGTACGTGTCCTTATGTTCGTTGTAAGTATGCATTATTATGTTTGCGTGTATGTGCGTGTGTTTTTGTGTAAGAAATTTGTGTGCAATCGCGAGCGTGTTTTTTTCCGTAACCTGTCTAGGCGCCACGCTGGTGGTGCCATAAGCATTTGTCGTGCATGGACGCAATGCCCTGTCCACCTGCACACCAAGCGGCGATTTGAATTAAGTAGTAAATATTACCACGATTACTGAATCACCCGTACAGTGAGTAGAGCCATTGGCTGTGATATAATTTTACAGGTTGGTGAAAAGTTTGCGGTTGCATATCATGGATAATTTAACGATTCTTGCGTAAAAAAGAACATTGTCACTTGCTTTTTTTCGTTTACCGTTGATTAGTGTTACTACAGTAAATTCTTGTTAGAAAATCATGAAATACTTTTTTCACCTAAAAAAATCCCGACTGTCGGAAGTTCTTTGTTTATTTTTTTTTAACATTTTTTTTTTGCTCCGTATATTACCCCAGTAAAGAAAAAATTAAAAAATGAGACACTTCACCAATCTCACTTCGCCCATCCGTAGTCCTTTATTTTACCCTACGTCTCAAGCATTATTCGACTTCTATTCTTACGGGCCGCTGCGAAGAACTTGAAGGCAGCTGCCGCAGATGGAGCGACTCTTGCTGTTCAAAGTAACTTATGGAATCCGCCCTCTTCAAGCAATGAAGTTGTTGCTTTTCTTACTGATTCGAAGAAAATATTGGGTAGGTGGCGACATCGCTGAAGAAAAGGGAATCAATCCAACAACAACAGAGTGCCACGATCAGTGGGGAATAGACTTTGCAGCAGCTTAAAGACTTTCGGCTGCTGACATTGATCTTCTACTCTGGACGTTTTGACGTCTCTAGGCGGCCCAGTGATATTTCAAATCACCCTTCCTGTCTTTCGTAACCCCATCGGACCCGGTCTTTGTACGAAACTGCATCAATAGGTCATCGGCGGTACAACGCACGGTGTTTGATTTACGATACAGAAGGAAATAAATGTTTTGACCTCCGCTCCACTCATTCTGGGAAAAAAAAAAGGATCAATATCTAGCAGTGGTTATGAAAACCTAGTTTTTGAGGTTGCTAGGATCAGGAATTTCGTGAGTGTGTGCTCTGCGTTAAAAAAAAAAAAAAAAAAGATTAAGTCAACATGTCTTAACGTCTTGGAATTTCGGAAGTTTTGAACAAATGAAGGCTATTGTATACAGTTGCTAAAAGTATTGGGAAACACCAATACTAAGATACATTGCAAAAATAACTAAAAAACTGATACTGAGATACATTTGTAAAAATGTGTCGCGATAGGTATCAGAAATACATTAGAAAAATATAAAGGTTTTTTAGGAATACAAATAGAGGAACACATTTTGGTTGGGCTGACATAGAGGCACTGAAATACATCGTTATAAAAACATTTTAAATGTTTTCGTGCACGCCTTAAAACATACGAAGAACAAAATATAAGCATGTTCTAAAACACAAAATTTTGTTTTTAAACCACCAAGCGTGTTTTCACTGCATGTTGGAGTCTGATTTAGGCTAGAATAAAATTTACCGCAGAAAGAATATCTTGTATTTTAGGAAATAGTAAGAAAAGCAAGCGAGATTTTCACCGTGGCTCGAGTGTGGTTTTATTTCAGAATCTTTCATCTTTCTGAAAAAAAATCCCAGGGCCATCTAAACCAGTATTTTGTACTCTCAAAAAACCTCGAGACGTCACAATGATTTTGTTCAATCTGGACGCATCTTTCAGCAGTGACCTGATAACGTCACCGTGGAAACAAGTTGAAGGAACCAGCATCCTTTTACATGTTGGACGCGCCTACAGATCTTTCAACTTATTGAATCGACTGAAACGGTCGACCACTTAAAGTGTTGGAAAACATTTGTTAACTTTTCCACATTAAAGAAGGTAGTCATGTGTGATCAGATACATAAAACATTCCTGACGAAACGTTGTCTGAACCCTCTGTGTGGAGGTCAACAATTTGTTTAATTATAGCAAAAACATTCGCCTTAATAGTATCGCGATACCAAGAATACACCCGAAAATGCATTTCGATACAGAAATACAAAATATGTTTGAAATTTTTTTTTTTTGTCACGATACAGAAATATAGACATAATGCACTTCTGACGTACTATTGCGATACATTTGTATTGCGATGCTTTTCAACCCTGGGTCAAATATAAATATTTTATGAATAGTTCGGTGCTGAATTTGATACCAAACTTCCTTTGTTCAAAAGTAAAGCGACTGATAATTTTATACTCCTAAAATATACCCACAGAGCAAAAAAATATATATATATTTGTCAAAGATAAACCTAGGATTGCAAATTTTCTCAATATTAGCGCCTTTAAGTCAGCAATTACTGCAAGTTGAAATTTCGGCTTCATCTCATCCTTGTTAGAATTGAACATGGCGACCACATAAACAACGAACTATTTTAATTTTTTTGTATGGTCTATAGAGTCTCCTTAAAGTTCACTGGATTAGGTATGTTCTCTTTATGTCCATGGAAAGATCCTTCTGTCATTGAGACGCATGTCGTTGTTTGAATTTTGACAAAATCTGTTGCACCATCTCGTTCGATTTAGAGTAGCGCTTCCTTCTTTTTTTATAAATGTTTAGCAAATTTAAAATAACATGGTTTAATTAGTAATACTGATCGTGATATCATCCTTGCAGTTTCAATTTTAGCCGCCCCTGTGGCTCTGGGATTGCGCTTAAAATAAAGCTAACCCAAATTCGTGTGAACTAAAAACTTATTATATTAACGACATAACTGCATGCCTTGAGACAAGAAAGGAACAAGTAATGAAAGACATTTATTTAAGCCCTTTTAGTATATTGAAATGTGTCATTGAACCTGCTAAGCCACTGATTGCTTCAGAAACGCAGAGTTTGGCTTATCATATCCGCGTTTCTTGCTTTGTGATTCATTCTTTGGCGATAATTTTCAGCAAATACAGCAATATCATTGGCTGCGGTGCGATGACATACTGAGGTCTCACCACACCCTGCATTTCCTTAAAATGTCAGTGACTACATAGTCGGCGTCTGCTCTTATAACGCGGCTTATAATTTCCTGATACTTACGTCATCAATTTTTTATATTATTACGTTCGGCCCGCATGCACCTAGACACGATAATTTGAAGCGTAATCGAATACATTCCTGCTTAGCTCTGGCGTGTAATTCGTCCAACATACACGGTGAAGCACGTAGGAGCTCCTTCAATGCATTCGGACCGTGTCTCGCTACTTTTTTTAAGTCTTATCGTGCAATATATAAGAGTATAAAAATATATAGATGTACACTGCGCACCAAATGCTCCCCCAAGACTTGAGATATATATGTTAGAGCGTGACCAAGCGAACACTTCTTATGAGGCAGCAAGGCGAAGCAAAGAAACACATCGGTCTGCCATTAGCTTTCTGGGTATTCTAGAGAGCTAAACTTCCTTACCGGTCGAAATCTGCACTTAGCATCGTGAAAAAATGTAGGGAAGGTTTTACGTGTCATTTCATTCCACGGACACACTCTTCTGTTTTAGAACGTACAGAGCAGACATATTCGAATTGATATATATATATATATATATATATATATATTATATATATATATATATATATATATATATATATAAGTAGAAAAAGCTAACGACTTGGGAAATGTCTTCGACCTGATTCTTTTTTTTTGTGTGTTTTCGTTCGAGTGATTGGAGATGAGGGACAGAGGAAACCGAGGCACGTAGACACCAACGTATTGCAAGTTTGTTCAGCCAAGTACAGTCGCGCAAAGGAGTGGAACCCCAATCCAATTAGCGCAATCCACAACCGGCGCTTCTAATACGTAGCGGAAGGGATGTGCGCCTTTCTCTGCGCTGCTTGCGAGAAACTGGCGCGCCTAAATCTGTTCTGTGTGCGTTCCTCTTCTGATCAGGTCTTCTTCGAACCTTCGGAGGCCAGTAATCAGAAGCAGAACTTCATCTGAAAGTGCGGCCGTGACAATCCCGAGACCGCTCTCTTCGTTCGGCGAAGGAGGTGAAAGAGTGTCAGGGCAAGCAGGAAGCAAGAATAATAAAGATGCAAAGCAAAATATTCTCCCAGGAGCAATCGATAATTTGTGGCCCAATTCTCCCCGCGGTGTTGTTTTGCGCACCCTGCACTGACTTCTATTATGCGCTTGCTTTTTTTTTTGGCAAATGTGCGCTGAGTTGACGTTTCTTTACTGCGTTTCCTTTTTCGCGTGTGTACGTGTACTCAAACGATAATGGTATTCATGTGGAACAAAAAGCTTCCACGATAGCAAACTCTGCGGTTGGTTTGCAGTTGCAGTTGTTGTTTGTGTTGCACTTTAAATAAGAGAGCCAAGTTGCTGTTTTTGCTCTGCAACATGATTAAACGAACGTGCAGTTCGAAAGAAAAAATTGCGAGAAGTAACAAATATGAGCATAAAATTGTGTTTTTGTATTGGGAACGGTGCGTATCTAAATTCGATTAAAATGCAGCAGCCAAAATTTGTGGATAGTTAGAAAGCAAAGCAGAAATTTGAATTTCCTTTTTTAGTACAGGGTCAAACGACGCAATTGAGCACCTAGATGTTTTTTTTTCCTTTTTTTTTTACCATAAACACATGTGACCTGCATAACTTGCGTATCGTTGCTTACGTCTAATGCTTGGCTCATCTAACTTGTTTCCTATATGTTGGCCTGAATAAAGACTACACTTTATTTTCCAAATGAAACGTGTACCTCGTTTCACGTATCAAGACAAGTTATAGATGTTAATTATCATTTAAGTTTTTTTTTTCTTTTTCGCCGTTTCTGTCGAATTAGTAATCCATATAAGTTTTCTGCTAGAATATATCGTAATACCCCGAGAGATGACCCACCGCGGAAAGATAACCCACCCTTATTTTTGACTTGATTTGCTATTTCTTCTCAAACATCGAAAGATAGCCCACTTCTAGTAATCGTAGTATTCGGATCAATAATGGCCTCGGCGTAAGTGAAGCTAGGTAACTATTTATTTATGTATTTATTTACACTTTTTTAAATATTTAAGGGAACATTGCTGACTGGGAAGTACAATCATCTTTGTTTCATCGCCCCTCGCCACAATAAGAAGTTTGGCAGGGACACATAACCTGAAAAAGTAGTTGTTCAACTTTTCTTGATTGCATATCTAAGTTTAGTCTACCCCTAAGTTTCACCCGGTTTGTTCTGTATTTTAGGTGGACTGTCTCTAGGGGTAATACTGTACGTGGCTGTGCTTGAAGTGAATACACAACAATATATTTTGTTTTCATTTTCTGGCGCAAAAAAACATGTTTAAAAATTAATATAATAGGTCATTTCATGGTGTTGTCGATATATACACATATTCGACCTGCGTTTTAGTTAGGACTGTACTTTTATGTGGTTGCTGTTCGTTGATTATGCATAATCTAACTCATGCCGATTTTCTTGAATTGGGGAATATATTTTACCGGGCGCTTCTTCAATTATTGACCTTGCAAACAACACCTAATCCCTCGGATTTGTGGAACCTCATTAGGCTGTACGTTGGCACTAGTACGTACTGGGCCGCCCAGGCGGCCCCTCTACATGAAATATCTGGCTAATTAAATCTCCATGAAACAAATTGGACGTTACTAATTGCTATAAAAGTAATTCTAAGCATAACGGGTGTGCTTTTTTTCTGTCGCACGTGTCTGCATTACAGAAAGCTTGCGATTTTTCAGGGTGTTTTTTTTTTAATCTTTACAGATTTTTGTTTAAAAAGCCGTGGAAGTTACACTTAAGCGATTGCGCCGGTGAGTTATTTGGCAAGGAGGACTTTATGTGGGTGCCTAATCTTTGCGATAATTCGGCTAATTGATTAAAATTCGTTATTTAACTTTTTAATTAGTGAAAATAGACATATGGTTGCAACTAAAAACTTAGAGAGTGCAATCGAAAACTACTAAATCAACTCTTTTTAGAACAACTTGAAGCTCGTGGGAAACTCGGAGGCGCACCAAATTTTCCACTCGTGAAGCAGGCCCAAAGCTGGCAGCGGCGGAACACGCATAAGATTATCATCGCGTTCTGCCACTGCTAGCTTTGTGCCTGCTTCATGAGTGGTAACTTTGGTGCGCCCCCGAACTTCCCACGACCTTCAAGTCGTTCTAAAAAAGTTGATGCAGTGGTTTTTGATGAACCTCTCTAAGTTTCTAATTGGAACCATATATGTCTATTTTCACTAATTAAAAAGGTAATTAATACATTTTAGTTAATTAGCCGACTTATCGCAAACATTATCCACCCACATAATGTCTTTCTGGCCGTATAACTCACCTGCACAAACCGCAAAGTGTAAATTTCACAGATTTTTAAAAACAAATATGTAAAGCAAAAAAAAACAACAATAAAACACCCAGTATATTGTGATATGTTACAGAATCGCATGTGTATGTTCGAAGTTTAAAAAACAAATGTTGAAGATTGTCAGTACTTGGGTCTAAACAAGAGTTTTAATAAAAGATATACCTGCGTGTACATAAAAAATGATTGGTTTCTATTTTTTTTGTTTATTTGGGACGAAAGATAGAGAAGGGATAAAAGGGGGTCAGTTGGCACAATTACCATATGCAATAATTTGTAACTCTGTGATAACAACCAAGGCAAACGTTCCCTAGCACCCCAGTGACATAGCTGAATTATAAACCATGTACGAAACCTTCTCCCCCGTGTGTGAAATAATTTGCAAAATGAGGAGAGCAAAACCAGTGGCTCAACAGGATGAAACCAGGTATGTCACCTGAATTTTCTTAAGACCCCCGATTTTGGTTCAAGCAGGTAACGTAGCTTTGCTTTAAAAAAAAAAAAAAAGAAGCAGTATTTACTACAGTCATTAAAATGAAGCCAATTTCTGCATTTTGATATTTTCATAACGCAGTGCCATTATAGCCTTTAGTGTTAAACCTTTTGTTTACGTCTAATTTATGTTCAAGAACAAAATGCCCCGTTCGTTTACACGTGTCCTGCGAATGAACTGTGACAACCGTAGTGCAACTGGGTGCACACTGGTGCACACAGTTACACCGCCATGCTTAAATTTAGCGAAAGGTGCTCATGTGACAATGGAACGTCACGTGGTACTATGACGTCACGTGAGACTAAATTCCGCTTTCCCGTGAAATGTAGCTAAAAGTATTTCCGCTATATTTAGCGTGAAAATTGTGACGTCACGTGACATAACGTCATGTGACCCTGTGAGGTCACCATGCTACGACACTGTGATTTACCGCTATATTTAGCGGAGAAATTTCTCGCTAAATTTAGCGAGTCACCACGTACACGAAGCGCGCACAGCGAAACCTCGCCAATAAGAGCCGTAGAAATAAACGTTCGTCGTCTGAAGGGCGTGAGTATTTCTGGGGTCATCAAAGTGTGAAAAAAACCTAACTTGGCGTTCTTTAGGGAACGAACGTGAGCAATTCTGCGATGCGATGGGAAGCCCCGCTGCTTTCCTGGAAGATTTGGGGCGCACGAGGCGTAATGCCGTCAATAAGACAGCCCCATTCGCTCGCGTGCTTTATGGAAGTGCACGAAACGCTAAGCAATAAGACTGGTAGCCTAGGAGACGACGCTCACACGTGTGCTCATTTCTCGCTAGTTGCTCCAGAAAGCATTGTCCTTCAATAGCAAACAATGTCTTTTTGTTCGGTATATGGCAATGGGCTCATCCAAACGACCAAATGAAGGCAAATACAGGGCGTCCCCAAAAAAAAAAAAAAGAATAACGAGGTTTTTTTTTTTTTTCACGGCATAAATAAAGTACGCATCTACGAACGTTCAGTCTCCGCCGAAAGGTAACGCTAGAGGTCCGAGCCAGATACCAAAGTTTGAACCCAAGCGTATACTTATTCGAAAGATATAAGTGATTTTCTGAAGTTTTTAATGTAACAATGAGGCCCATTTTCGCCCGTTTTTGGTTTCTGGCGTAATAGAGTTTCCTGTATTCGGAAGCTCCGTCGGCGGCCCTTTTCACATTGGAATTTTCCCAAAATCACAGAATTTTTTAATAAGATATCGGTTCGTGCTGAAACGTGTGGGAGACGAGGGTGGTAGACTACGGGGCAGAGGGCACCTAAAAGCGGTAGGCCGAGGAGACGCGAACTGGCGCGTGACAGAGCGTGCTGCGCTAGACTGGAGCCGGCTAGGAACGGGGGCCGGTCTTGCCCACGGCGATCCCCGGAGCGGTCCACCGGTGAGGTTCGGTCCAGGAACGGCGAAGAACGGCGAGCCCTGGCCATACCGGCATGGGCCATGAGGATTCCGGAGTGGTTTTGCAGCGAGACTCGGGCTCTGATAGCCCGGAACAGCTAGCCAAAGCAGCGCTGGTGTGTGAAGGGATATCCGCAGGCCTGGGCACGGACTCCGACTGCGAGCTCTGAACAACGGGCGACAACCAGGCGTCGGCGTGCCCGGATTACCGGCTCTCCAGCACGGGTAGCCGGGAAGTGGACTCAACTCATTCGCTGTCTTCTCGGTGTGTTCTGTCACTCCTTGAGCTACGAGTGACGCAAAGACCGATCGGGCGGCGATTATTATCGAGTGACCCCACAAACTTTGGCATCTGGTTTGGACCTCTAGCGCTACTTTTGGGTGGAGAATGTGCGTTCAGCGATGCTTAGTTCATTTTTGCGGTGAAAAAGAAACCTGTAATTTGTTGTTCAGGGTAATTCTGTATATTAGGTTTTAATATCATTTCAAAGGATTGATTACGGTTATTATCAGACAACAACCGTGGTTTCGTTATTAAAGCCACATGTTGTACAAGAAGGATTTTTTTTTCTTCTTAAAATAAGACCAATGCGCTACGTGACTCAAAGGATGGAATGAGTGTTCGATGACACGAAAAATACCCAAAGTGAAGGTTGCTGTCTAAACCTTACATGTTTTTATTGACAAAACAAAAGTGAACTTTTGGAGTCTGCGTTTTGCTTATGATTTATTTTGCCTGTAACTGTAGGTTTTCGCGTTTAACTTAAAACCCAGAAACAAACACCGGGATTAGATTACCAGAAAATAATAATACAGTGCAAATGTACTCGGCAGGTTTGCATTCGTAGCTCCCGAAGTATCGACTGTCGGACTTCTGTTATCTCTCCACTTTTCCCCAGTTTGTTTCGTGGCATCAAATGAAAGGCGTGGCCAATACACTATCGCTGAAATCGCAGGCATTGCGTCTTAGCTGGTTGCACTGCATCTTCCAGCTTTGCACACTAGCCAAAGGTAATTGTCTAGCTTGCAAGCGTAGATGCTTTTCCACAGAAGCAGAAACATGGCTGCAATAAAAACGTTCAGCTTGTTTTCGTGCATTCTCAATGGTTTTTGGCTTAAATAGGTGTACCTTACTGTTTGTAAGCAGTAGTAGCCCACCAAATTGATGGGTCTTTTTATTACTCTTTTAGTGGTGATTCTTTCTCAACGACAGGTAATGCAGGGTAATTTCGGATAAGATCAAATAGAGGGCAGCTGGCCAGCACTCTTAATTCATTTTACATTTTTCTTTATCATCTCCTAATAGATAAAATCAAATAAAGCATAAACATTTTCGTACAAGAAGCCAATCTTCGGACGTTGTTGTAAATGAAGCGGTCACACTTACACTTATGCAGACCGCCGGTGCGGTCATGTTTGTTAGAAAATAACTCTCGTATATTATCACTTCTCAAATAATTTGAGAAAGAATGTGTGGGCACAACTGCGTTGTTTTAAACTCTATAAGTTTGTTAATTTCGTTACCTGTATTTCACAAAGAATCTCATACGAAGCCCCTTCATCGATTGTATTTCGAAATTTGCAAGCCTTTCCTTTATAATCTATATAGATACGTAAATAGTTGTGCATCATTTACAAAGTATCAAGTGTTGATAAGCTCAAAAATATAAACACGACTGACTGAATGGGGTGCACATCACAGGTGTGAATCTTTCACTGAGTATTTTGCTTACATACGGCTATAAAATTACATAATTATCAATTATTATTCTTCAAATTGTTGTCAGGACCTTGGCATGCAAACGTGTAATCAACAAGGAAAACAAACAAAAAATGTTTTATGATAATTAAAAATGCATCTTAAGATTCCTATTACCTTTCCGCCACTTAGTTAGCTCTATATAAACCTCCTTTGCCGTGCAAAAACAAAAACAAAACATGTCTGCAATATATTGTCACGAATGACAATTGATGAGGCGATAATAACTCAGGAAACTAGACGTTTATTGGGGCGAACTTGTGCCCAAAAATAAAAAGAGAACAGAAGAAAGCAGAGCGTCGCGGGCGTCGAAGTCGGCGTGACAGCAGAGTCGAACGCTGAGGCGAAACTGACTCCGCTCGCCATGCCCATGTACCCTCGTGGGTTTCTGGATCATTTGGCGTAGAACTTTCGGTGCGTAGAACTTTCGGGACTCGATTCGACGAGAATATTCTCGAGCTTACGAGAAGGCGAAAGTATAAATAAAAGGACAGTCCCCTGACTGGAATCGAACCTACACCTTTCGCGCGACTGACAAGCGCGGTAACCACTCGACCACGCACGCGCCTGCTCGCCGACGCGCGTGGCAATATGGCTAAATAAGATGTAGCCCCTCTACACTCCCTCTTCGGATTAAAAGACAACTCTCCGACTGGTTTCGAAAACCCTTAGATATGAGTGAAGTCAATACCTCCCTGAAGACAATATGCTTCTGCCGAAGCCCCTATTCTATTAATAAACATAAATATATCAAATTTTCTAACGCATTGGCCTAACCATTTTGGTTTGCGTTGTTTCTTTCCCAGGTCGGATAGCGACTTGCCCGTCGAGGAAGCACATACCTCCCCCGGTATCCCCCTTTTTTGTACCTGTACATAAGGAGGCACTTCCAAATCTGAGCATGATCATGAATAGTAAAACGACGGAACACGCTGAATATTAATTAAACCTAAATAAGAAAACAAACGAAAAAAAAGAAATCTCGAGAAGCTTTGATTATCTGGAAAATAAAATTCAAAAGCAGCAAACTGAATGACCAAAGAGAGAGAGAGAGAAAAAAAAAAAGAGAGAGCCTCGAGAAGCTTTAGATATCGGGAAAATACAATTCGAATATCTTAGAAAATATACCTGGGAACGTCGAGCACTCTTACTCTATCTAGGCACAGATCAAAGGAACGTCCGAATTCTTTCAAACGCGTTATGACAAAGAACGGCAACAAATACGCAGTGTAGATTCATACCCTATTGTAGTGTTTGCTCCCTGCATTGTCTTCTTTGTTTTTCTTTCCGCGAAATTAGAAGTTATCTAGGATTAAAAAACAAAAATTCCGGCAGTTGAACTATTTGTTTTTTATGCTCTGCTCGAGCTTTTCGTGCACAGGAGATAGAGGGCGTAATCTTGGGACAGTTGTGCATCTTCCTAGAATCGTGCATGATTTAAAAATCTCTGGAAAAAGTTATAAAAGTGCGCAAGATCACTTCCTGCGTATCTTTTGCCTCTGCGCTCTTTTGGTGAGCGCGCATAGTCACGGGGACACTCTCGAGTTTATCGCCGCCTTATCGACCGTGCATGAAAATCCTTACAGGTCGGCTGATTACAATTAAAGTTTTTATCAGTTACGCACGACAAAAAGATAATTACAGACACCGAGCCAAACGACTTTGATGCGGGACGGTCCGCTCCTTGCCTATTCCCTACTCCGCACTCGCAAATCCGCCAGGGGAACGCTTTCGCGATAAGGAGAAGGAGCGCAGTGTTTAAATCTTATTTGGTCTATAAAGTTCAAAGGCATTCGTCGTACGTTTTCCGGTAATAATGTCACGGGTATTTTTGTGTAGGAATAAAACATTTTCGAGTTGCTTTCCCAGTGTTCAGCCTGATGTATTCAATCTTTAAACTTAAAAAAATGTATATATATATATATATATATATATATATATATATATATATATATATATATATATATATATATATATATATATATATATTATATATATATATATATATAAGTGCTTGAGATAAATTGCTCTCATTTTTTATGCGTTTATATCTCGCCAGCCCCAGCTATCAATACCTTTCAGCAGCAGGTTTTTGCCTTTTCCAGAAATCCGTATACGCAAATGGGCCCACTTCCTTCCCTCGAAAGAAGTATATTGCGTGGAAAGCGACCCGATCCTCGTCGCTGTTTCCATTTCGTGTTGGGGACTGATTTTCTTATTTATCGCCCTTTTGGTTTTAGCATTTTTTCAATATTCTTCCGCATTTATTTCTACCGTCTATAGGAATATTCCAGAAGCAAAATAAATATCCGTGTTCACAATGGAAAAACTTCTTTTGGGGTTACAGATATCGCGTCAGCTTTAAAATACCAAGAAGAAACTGTCTGGCGGAAACTGCCACCAAACGCGATATATGCACGTGTGTGTAGGACAGCGTAGCTCTTAGATTTATTCACCGAGCGCCGAATATTAAAAAAAGTAAAACTGTTAAGATTCATATTGACATCGTGACATTAGAAAAACAATTTAAAGGATCATGTAATCTGCGAAAGAAAATTTCAGCTTGTTCCATTTCACGAGCGGCTCGAGGCTTAATATATTATTATTATGCGCTCGACAGCCTGCATCCCGCCACGGAATGTCCTATAACGTAAAGATTTAGAACAGCTCGGCATCTCTGTATTTAGTCTATAAGCTTCCTGTGATTGAAGCTCTCCTTCGGCTTCATTCGGGGCAGTTATGTTTCAGACTGTGTTCATTTCCTTTATTCACGCATTCCCTGATGTGTTTTTGTAGATAGCCCGTTATGTCAACCAAACATGGGCCGAAGTTTCTATTGTTTTTTATTATTTAGTAACAAATATTTGAAGTCATTCATGTTTCTACAGAAACAGAAGTAGTACATCGGCGGCCCATAGATAAGCTGCTTTAATTTATTTAGAGGGTTATAGGCGGGACATAAACTCATTGCATTATCGCCCACTTCAAACAATGCGCCACACGAATGTGTGTGCCACTGTTTCTTTCTGTGCTTCCGCCGCTCTGAAAAATTGTTTGGACGCTAGCGAGTAAAAAGGCAAGCCTTTGAAACACCGAAACGCTGCGAGCATAAGATGTTTTTTTCTTTTTATCTTCTCGTTAAACGAACAAGTTCAAGTTAGCAAGGAAGTAAATTAAGTTATATTTCTGAAATTACTTTTTGTTTCTTGGTAATTTTACTCTGGGCTGCGCTGTGTTTACCTGCTTGGTATTTTAGATGTGAAAAAGCTGGTCTTTTTCGGTAGTTTTGTAAATCATGACTCCCAGTGCCCAAGTGACCCACACAACAAACGGTGACCTGCACGTTATTACATGTTAACGCGGGTACGAGCATAAGGGTCTTGAACATAAAAATGAACCGGAGAACAACTGTATCTTATCTTATTGAAAAGCTCAAGCTCGACCGATCTAAAGGGTTAGACGTACGTGTAAGACTCAAGAAGGTATGCAGAATAAAATTTGCAGGAGTGCGTCCCAGATGTTCTTGTTGCAATGTCGAGTTTTTTGTGTGTTTTTTTTCAGTGGAATTGTAAGATAATAAACATGGGTCCGACCTGCCACAGAGTGGTAATATAAAGGTTTATGTGCAGTACTATTTACGTATGTGTAGCGTTCGCAGTCATGGGAGCCACCTACTCTTCTACCTCATAATCTTTTTAGCAAAAGCAGTCGCGCTTGATTTGTCGGCCGTTTTCTTCCTCTTTGATATTCAACAGCTTCTGCTGCCCAGGTAAGACTAAGATAAGGCGGAACATAGAAGGAGCGCTTGCTTTTTTCTCCGGTCGTTTATAAAGCAGTCCATGAGGCATTTTCTTGGACAGCGCATCGGGGGACTTTTAATTGGAATCCGGATGTAGTACGCGTTTTGGCACATCTCACTGGCGTTATGGACCCGGCGACGTGATGCCCCTTCTAAAGTTGAGGCTTGGGCGTGTTGGTGGATGCACCTTGTTGTTTCGGGGAGATTTGGTACCTTCCAAAGTGTCGCTCGTCCCGAAGCAGGAATTTTCCCCTAGGACGCACTCGCGCGTCGTTTAACAGTAACATGATAACATGCAGTCGTTCTCTTGGAACTGCACAATCTCTTCCCTGCCCCATGGCGGCTCCCGTAATGCTTCAGGCGACATCTTGGAACTCGAATGCTAATCATCCGACGTTGACGGTTGTCGCGAAAAGGATGATAGCAGAAAGAACGACTGGGACAACGGTAACTTGTACATCAATGGCGATCTAGAAACGGGACTCACTAGCCTTTACGTGGATGGGATTGCAGCTCGGTGCCGCATTTGATTACGCGGAGGGAAGCTGTCTTCGTGTCGGTATTCTTTGTGTCAGTGTTCGATCTGTTTGCATTCGTGTCAGTACTCGTACTGTCGAAACTCGTTGTCGGTTCAGAGGTTGTCGTTTCGGAAGTCGTCGGTTGAGAGATTGTCGGGACAGATGTCGTCGGCTCGGAGGTTCTCGGTTCAGGGGTCGTCCGTTGGTAAGTCGTCGGTTTAGAATCCGTCGGTTCGGAGGTCGTCGGTTCGTAGGGCGCGGCCCGTGGCACGGGCGCGGCCCGTGGCAACAGCGGCGACCTCCGCGATTAGCCGGAACGATTAACCGATTCAATATCGTTTTAGAAACGCTCAAAAATCCCTAATACCGGCCGATATAGCCGGTTCAGACCCGACAAATCATTGGTATCGTTTTAGAAACGGTCGAGAATTCGTAATACCGGCCAAAATAGCCGGTTCAGACCCGACAAATCACCGGAAAACGGCGCTGAATACTGTATATCAGCGTGGAGTTGGCCGACTTAAGTGATGTTCCGCCAACATCGGCCACATCACAGTAATACTGAGCCGATCTTCACGATCCAGTGCCAATATCGGCAGTATCATAATGATATTGACCCGATTTCTCGGATCCGACGCCAATACTGGCGCAATACTGTGTGCTGCCTGATGTCGGTATCACCGGAGCTGCCATCTCTTCTTTCTCGTCTTCTCATTGTAGCCCCATTACACGCACTTTAGTTGTCTGAGGTTTTCTGCTCGTTCAGTAACCATTTCAGAAACATTTTATAAAAAACAAAAAAGCATTTTCAGTGATATTAAACATTCACCCCAAAGCAGGATGAATGGCATGACCCTAAAGGGAACCAATCGGTTTGCCGGATTACCAAATAGTTTTTACACAATCTACATAGCACGTATTTGCTGTACGTATTTACCAGCAGAAACACGTGTCAACAAAAATCCTCGCAAAACCGTTCGCATGGCGGCCCACTGTAGTTCAATTCGAGTTTTTTTTCCGCTGTTTTTTATAGCTTTTTTTCAAAACCACGCAGGTTGTCCCGCTTATTACAAATTATTCAGTGTAATTTTTTTGTCTGCCCGAAAACCCACACAGACTTCAAGTTATATGGGCGTATAGGAACGAGGCGTGAAATACAAGTATGAGGCGCGCCGAAAAAGAAAACTCTATCACGCACTAAACAAAAATGGCAAGAGTGAGCTGCTGGGGATATCACTTCAATGAATCCCAGTCCGCTTTGAAATCCGATCAAAGGAACGCACCGACTCCACGCCCGCCTCTGCCCATGGCGACGGCACTCCATCGGTCTCTGTCGGAGAACACCTCGGCCACCCGAATCCGCAGTTTTGAAAAAAAAAAAAAAAAAAAAAGGAAACAGATAAAGAATTTTTCTGTTTTCTAAAGCGTGATGCATCTACATCTAGATGCTCATTCTCTGTCTCTTCTTTCGGTGGAGAACCGCAATTCCCGGACGGGTTTTTGGGTACCTATATACTTTGAACGCAGAGGTTAGGGACACAGCGCAAGGTTGCGGTTCTTTGTTCAACTTACATAAACAAAGTTCACCTATCTAGATAATAAGATTATATTTAAGGTAAAAGTTTGTTTTATATTACAAAATATGTAAAAAAAGAAAAAAAACCTGCTAATACAATGCAGGGGTACACTACTTGCGTCATCCTTGGCAGTGCTGGGCTGTCGGCGTGAACCTGGTGTCGTTTTCCGATATGTATTTTTTTTGTCAGGATCATTAGTTTCAACAGGTATTACTTCCAATATAATTAATAATCCACGGCTTTGTTCAAAAACAGTATATTCGTTTATGACAAAAAACAATTTTATAGAATACGAATTTCTGGCTTGCGCAATTAAAAGTATCCCGAGAGAGTTCGATAGCATTACTTTTTAACTGGTTTTAATCTAATTGACTAATACTAACTACAGAGCGCAGGGACTGTGAAGTTAAAATCGACAATAATAAGAGTAGAAAATCGATGCTACCGAAGTATGTTTATCCTTTGTAATAATTTTTTAGAGCGAAATATCTTGAGGCTACCAAGAACCTAAAGATAAACCTTGAATAAAATATGCTGTGACGTAAAGGCGATGACGTGTCTTCTGTGGCCGACAGTGTTAGCTCATCGCATCTCGAAGGACATAGAGCTAAATTTCACGCTGTAGAATTCAGAGATACTGGGTTGGAATTGCAGTGATTCCCACGTTAAACTTTGACACCTGCATTTTTGTTATCCAAATACGCGATGCACCGCTGTGCATTCGTGTATCACTACTGCGTGGTGGAGGTTAAATACCTCAGGCTATCGGTCGTACTTCGCTGAATACATTACCCATCTGCATCACAAAGCAGACATCTGCAGCGCAGACATTAGGTGCTCCTTGTAGCTGACAAACTTCCTGCTGTCTAAACGTTCCTAAAACAAATTTGCTTAGTTACGTTTGAGAAAAGCAGACGCCTTTTCTGCTCGGTTTACTTTTTACTGTGGCTCGCCATTGGAAAAGGGGGGAAAGCGACTTCTACGCATTCCTATTTTATTCAGTTCAATTAAATTAAAGCTCGTTGTTCGGTTGCTTGTTATCCTCAAATGAAACCGCCATTTGGAAAAACAAGCTTATCAATTGTTTGTGCAATTAAATAGTTATGACGGCTCTAACTGCTAAACGTGCATCTGTTAATCACTCATCGAATGATGGTGTCATCCTGCTTCTCAGTAAAGTTACTTTACATGAATGTGTCAAATTTTTATACTATAAAATCGGGCTGCGCACTTCGATATGTGTGTTTTTTTGTTGTTTTTTTCCTACAGAGAATACGTTATAGAGGAAAACTAAACACTTTCCAACGGAAAAAACACACAGACACACACATACAAAAATACATTGTTAGATTTGGTGCTCGATTGTGTTCGCAAAATCTGGCGGATATTGTTGGCTTGGTTTTTCTAGACCATTGGTGAACGCTGCAATAGCGTCACCGCCGCCACCGAATAGAACGACTGATATGAGACGCTGGCGGCGTCTCATCACTTCCAGTGGCTGGCGTAAGCGGTCACGTGATCATAGCGACAATGAATGTAATTCTCATCGGAAGTGCAGTACTCGGTGCGCGAGAATATTTTCCCGAGGTTTACCGGCCAAAAATTGTCATCCCCACTCCTATTCCGGTAAGGGTTCATGACACGCCCACAGCCGACTTAGGCGTGACACAAAATATATTTTTATATGACAAAAACTAACCATGAAAATAGCACTGAAATTCTGGCATTTCGACCACTCCTTAGACGATTCAGGCGTGACAACATTGCACGTAGCCAAGACAGTAAAAGATTCGCACACTATCGGCGTTCCGAGCTGCCCAGGTAAAAAAACTAGTATATGTAAAAGAAACGTCTTGTTCCAATAAACGCATAAAATCAAATCATATCATACAAGAACATATACACGAGCCTTTTAAGAACATATCAGTACAATATAAAAATATGTAAAAAGTTATAAGAAACTTCTTAACAGTTTCTTATAACTTCTTATATACTCTTGTATGGTTTTAATGTGTTCTTAGATGGTCTTATTTGATCATGTGCGTTTATTGGTCTACGAAATGTCTTATGATACATATTGAATTTTTTTACTCGGGTCTTTATCTCCCTGATAATCTAACACCTAAAAACGAAGTAACCGCTAAGATCAGAACACAAAAATAATAGCCGTAACATTTCGGAGTTCGTGTCGTGCCGGAGACAGATAAAGGTAGTTCGGAAGTGTTCATTGTAGCTTAGCACTCGGTGGTAACGTTTTTTTTAGTGACCCCCGACTTTTCTGTTTTGCCCAATAATGGCACGAGTGAGTCTATGTCTGAGTTTCTCGTCATAGTTCCCGAACCAGCGAAGAGGAAGAAAGATTTTTTTTTATTCACGTCTTCGGGTTGACCTTGGTTGCTCAGGCTGTCCTGTGCTATTGTTCATATCCGTGGATACCCTAGATGTTACGCTCGGTCATCGGCACCATAAAGCTCGTGTTTGCTCAAAATACATACGAAAGCCAGTTAGGTAGCCCGGTGGAACTGAAAAGTTTGCATTAATATTTGGGGGGTGTTTACATTGCGGGCACACACATACAAGTCGTGGATGCCTAGAGTGTTTTTAGGTGAGCTTTTGGCTGTTTTTGAAAGAAAACGATTACTTTGACCAGAAGTATTATAACATGCCCCATAAATGAAATGCACTTTGTTGACATGACGTAGACGCTCTGACTATTGAATCAGTGCTGTTCATTAACCAAAACCTTTACGTTTTCTCTATTGTAAGAAAAAAAAAACTTGAGACAAAATGTTTAAGTACATAAAGAAAAACGAATGCGATCAAAACATTAAACAACCAATTATATTTGTTTCTTACGCCTGGTTACTGGGCTAATTAATTTTTTTGTCAGTACATTCCAACAGTCAATTGTATTAACATAAAACAGCCAATCGTCAGAGATCTGATGCCGTTTGGCTTCAAAAACGCGAAGTGCGCAGTGATGATGTGCTTGAAAATTATTTGGTTATTTGGCACTTTGCAGTTCGAACTTAGGATTCAAAAGCATTTATCTACCTCCAATAGTTTCCTTGAGCTTTACGTATCAAAGTTGAAATGATGTATAAAACCTCGGCGTGCTTCTTAAAAAAAAAAAAAAAAATACACGCTTTTTTTTTGCTTTTTAATGTAACGCAATTTATTAGAGCACGCAGTAAACCAATATAACGGATACAGCTGGTCACGTGTGTCTAGTCAATTTAGGCCTGACTGTGTCAGCCACCTGTAACGCCTAACAGGTGTCAAAAAATCACGCCAATATCGGCGTGCCATGTCACGCGGATTGTAAAGTTTATCAAAGTGGCACTTTTGCTCGCCAACATGGCCGTTGCCGGACTAAGGGTGTTTGCATGACCATTTTGCCAGGTGCAAATATAATACAACCAAATACTTTACCAGGGAGAATGCGTTCTACTCAGCTCCACCGCATTAGACAGGGCGCTAACATAGCCAACTTCATTCCTAGTGGTGTGGGCACTCGGCGTCCACGCGTGTGTATTAGGCTGTCCACACAGGGAGAGCGCTGCCACCGGTCCACCATGATACCGGATTCACCAAGACACTTGATACTGCCCTCTCCGCTGTCTCGACGGGTATCCACGACGATAGGCTACGGCATCTCCCCCTAATTTAATGTGGAAATACCCCGAGGCTGTGGCCGTCAAGCCCTTCAGACTAAGCAAATCCGGTCAACGCCAAGGCCGTTGGATATTCGAGGAGGGGAATTTATACTTTCCATAAAGAAGTGTTTGGTGCTGCCGCACGTCTTTCCCTTTGTTTTGATTTATCGTCATTGTCGTTTTTCTAAGACGCACAAAAAAAGAAAACGCTCTCAGGATTGTCAGCAATTACAATTAAGATGTTAACTCCTTTTTGCATTTAAACCCCCCGGTTTAGGGCTGCAGACCTGAAATGGAGCATCAGTGAGTCCGCTTCTCTATATGGCACATCAGAATTCAATCCTGATGTTTATTTGAAAGTCCGGCAAACGTCGACGTCAAGATCAATGAATTATAATTGATATTCGAGATGTTCCACAGACCATGACGTATTAACACCCCCGAAACTCTGTACGAGTTCTTTTCTTTTCTTTCTTTTTTTTGGGGGGAAGGGGACGGAATGGGGGGAGGGGGGGGGGGGGCGCTTTACGGTTTTCTTCATTGTGGCAACCGTTGGTCGCCCTTCTCCGATCGCCATTGGAACGACTACGGGTGGGAACGCTCTGTCTCATTTTACGCCCTTTTACGCTGTTCGTAAAGCGTAAAAGGGCGCATATCTTGGGAGGCATTCACCTTCGCCACTCATCCCGGAACATAAGTGCTTTTCGGTGATGTCAGAGCCCGCGATGGAAGGGGGTCTGCGCGCGTTCCCGACTTCGGGAATGGAAGGACTCATCCCGAGAAATGCGAAAGAGAACGAACGTGTCGCATAGGTCGTCCTTTGTTCGCTCTGAACTGCACTCTTGGGACGGTTTGGACAAGGTGAGCCTTTCCGTGGGGCCTCATAGGGACAGGAGTTTGGAACAGGGTTTCTGGGTGTTCCAGTAAACAACGTTGTACCCAGTCCTATTGTTTCACGTGCCCCTCCTTTTTAAAGACGCGATCATCGGTGCGGCTGAGTGTCGGACCAGCCCGTAGTGATAGTCCTTGAGATAAAGCTGTGGGTTATGGAAGTAGGCTTGGCATCGCCTGATTGGAGACTGCTGCTGAACCCTTGGGTTACTACCGCGAGTGACCATCCCACACAGCCTTTCAAATCTTTCTGTATACTATATTATTCAGCAGTTCATGTGATCTGCAAGAAATTACATATTTTTGTTTTACTGCGATACCGTTTAGGAGATCGTCTCGCGAAGAATCCAGCGTCGGGGGCGTGACGAGAAAAGCCGGCGTTGCGTTGTGACGGAAAATAACTGATTGGTCGATAGGGTCATAACGTCACAGGCACATGACCTCGCGCGAGAATTTCAAATGCCCCCGTGTGAACCGACCTTAAACGCCGGTAGCTGAAACTAATGTAGTCTTACGTCCTTGACGTCATCCTAGACTGACGTCGCCTCCACGTCGTCCTAGAGGTAGTCCTAGACGTCGCTCTTGACGTCGTCCTATATAACATCGTCCTCGACGTCGTACTAGACGCTGTCCTTGACATCATCTTCGACGTCATCCTTGACATTGTCCTAGACTCTGTCCATGCCTTCGTCCTTGAGGTCGTCTGAGAGGTCTTCCTAGACGTCGTTTTTGACGTCGTCCTCTGCGTCCTAGAGGTCATTCTCGACGTCGAACTAGACGTCAAAGATGTCCTAGTCGTCGTCCAAGTCGTCGTCCTCGACGTTGTCTTTGAGGTTGTCGTATAGGTCGTCCTCAACGTCGTCCTCGACGTTGTCCTATACGTCCTTCTTGAGGTCGTCTTTGAGCTCGGCCTAGAGGTCGTGTTAGACGTCATTATATGTTTATATGTTTCGCTATTGCGTTCTACTCTTGAAGGCGAAGCTAAGCGTCCTCCAAGTTTGTTATTTATAAACATGAAAAATGCGTATTTCTCATATTTTTCTGGTAAAATATATTTTCCAATGTCAAAATCAACACTATCAGCGCGCTAGGTATTTCTAGAACGTCTAATTTGCGTACAAAGTGATACAGCAATAAAGCGTTTTATTCTGAAATACGGTCGATCGGGGGCATTCGCTTGTTACATTGTGTCACTACAAGGTTGCTGAGCAGTTCCGACTCCTAGGCAACTAAGGAAAGTAATGGAGTTGTCAATCATGGGAATGGAGTTGTCAATCACCAAAATAAATTATAAAAAAATATCTTACAATCGAAAAAAAAAACTTGTTCTCCGCGACTCGTCCTAGACGCATGCAGTGCAGGCGACGGATTCAGTGGCGCACAGGTTAATACGCACTACACAAGCTGCGAGACCTCCCGAGAATTTCGACCCAGAGAAACATCTGTGTGCTGAAAGTTATTTAACCTTAAAAGAGCGCGTCTCCTCTATCCGGATAAAAGTGAGGTCACAATCATTTTCTAGAGGAAAAGGCAGTAGTGATCCATCATGGTTGCATTAGCTGAGCTTCAGTTAAAAACGCGGGGCTGTGCTGGTCATTGATACATATTCAACCACGTACCGAGCGGACGGTCGCGTTTGTTATTGGGACGGAACTCTGAAGTCTCATTCACACTGCACATTTTTTTTACGTTAAGTTACGTTACGTATAAGTCACCGAAACATTCGTGCCTCGAATGTCGCGTGTCATGCTTTCTCCTTGAACTGGTAGCCTCGCTTAACATGAAGCACAGAGGTCCCGGTGACTTCAACGTAATATTTCGCAACATAACTTGACGTAAGAAAATGGGGCAGAGTGAATGAGCCTTAAATGTGCTCCGTAATTAGACCTTATAAATGGGGGCTGACGTGTGGCCATCAGAACCTGCACCACTTGAACCTGAAGAGACTTAAGTTATAAAGCTGTTTTGTACGCCAAGTTAAATTTGTATGTTTACAATGTTTTAGTGGTATTAATTTAGCCATACTCATCACACTTTGAGGCGTCATTTAAGGGTTGTTGAAGGATTATCAATTCACCTTAGTGTTGGCTTGAACACATATGAAAACAAATTGCTTGATTTACCGACGTAAAAAAATAGGTGGAAAATCGCGCAAACGAGACTTCAAGCTAGCGATCAATTTATAATGTTTTACTTTGTAATTGTACTATATATTTATCCATTATTGGACATGTCCTATAAATAGACATTTCGGCAGCAGTTGTGTATGATATGTTTTCTGAATGTATATGGCGATCATATAATAGCTTGTGCGACTTGTAAACTGACTTTAAACGTAATTTTCAGTCGTAGAAGGAAGCAAAAAAAATGATCAATTCGGGCTTGAGTGCTCCTGTAAAGCAATTTATAAAATTATTAAGAAAACATAAAAAATAAAGTAAGAACATTCTAGGTTATATTAAAAAAAAACACACTGAATCGATAAAAAAAAATCTGGTAAAACGATTGAAAACGAGGGGAGCGTTTTTCCAGTACTAATTCCTTGTAATATTTGCAAAGGATTATTAATGCAAGCGTTACCACACAAGCTTGCCATTTTTCTCATTTCCTAAAAAAAAAAAAAAAAAACCCAGTCGCGTCGTCGAAAAAAAAAAAATGTCGATTATTTGTTTTGGTCTTTTTTGGAGCAAAAGTACAGGGATGTTTTGGTTTCTGGGGTTTTGCTTAGAAGTTTCGCGTCAAATACTCCTATCGAAGAAGTCCGGTCACGTTTTTCTTCCACTTCAGTCGTTTCTTCCTTGACTTCACATGGTGGAGTGAGGAACATTGCTATTCAATGCTGGACTGTTCTTTCAGACTTCACAAGTTCGGGAAGAAACGTTCTGCATAATCAAATGTCGAGACTTGGAACCGTATAGGACCTAGAAAATAGCACTCAAATGTGGTGGACGAAACGCATAAAAAATGTTTAATGACAAGAAAACCCCATATAGAGAACCGCTTTCCAGCCGTAATGGTCTTTTTTGTTTTAGTTCGCTTTAATGTAACCAATGCTTCGACTTTGAAGCAATGACTCGTGCCACATTTTCGTTTAAAGGAGATCACTGAAGGAACATTGACGAAATTGTTCTTTAAATGACTCCCACCTCTTATCTAGATAACGGGCCAGCTGCGCTAAATCACCAAACCTTATTGATTCATTATTGATTGCTGATGCTTGGTAACAGTCTGATAGACACATGAGGCCAGTTTAAAAATAAAGGCTATCGCAATGACGGAAAATTGTCAAAATGTGTTTTGCCATCAACCTGATCTCTTAAGTGATAATCTTATCTGAAACAAGAAATGTATGGCAATTGCTAGGCAATTGTGTTGCATATGTAAAGCGTTCTAGCATCACAAACGTTTATATCATCATTTAACAGCACGTCTAGCCTGTTCAGCCAGACACCCACGTTTGCGGCGCTCTTCTTCAGGTAATTTAACGCGTTGTATGTGCACAGTTAAGATAATAAACTTTGTGAACTCCCAGAACCTTCTAACCCACTCCTCCTTTCCCACTTCGCCTCTATGCCTACCTCTCCTCCTCACTTTACTTCTGACGACATCACCTTCCCGTTGACCAATCAGCGTCGAGCACCTCGCCGCTCCTCTTCCATCCGTCAACCAATCAGTGTCAAGCCTTATGGCCACGCTTTTATCCAGGCTTTACTTTTGGACTTCACAAAATGCCAAACATCTTGCCAAAGAACGTATCACGCTAAAACAAAACTTCACTACGTTACAAAACTATATTTCGCTGCGCAGATCTAGCTTACAATTTTGGTGACATTAACTACAACAATACACGCGTGAAAGGTTTGCGTATGAATTGAGGACCGAAAATAAATACAGATAAACGGGCACGAATCTCAAACCAATTTGTGTTTTCTGAGTCCTGATTTGCGACTGTATTAAATACAATGATGACGAATGTTGACTACCTTGCATCGTCACTTCTGGTGCTACTCAGGGGAGCCGACAGCCTTGACATTGTTACAATATATCGGAGTGTATTGAAATTAAACTTAAGACAATATGTTTAATTGCTAGCACTAGTACTTGGAATTATACCGCGTAGACGTAGCCTTAATTTTATCGATTTCTCTAATAGAAAGCTACTGAAGCCACTTAATAACTAAACATCTTAGACAACTCAATCAAGCCTCGTAAAGAATCCTTTGCCTTTTTGTGCAGTCTGCAACACCCACGACCTAGCTCATGTATTACACAACGTAACTGCAGTAATCGGTAAAATAAAACAACCTCCGAAGAGGCGCTATAATTGAGAAACTCTACTATAAGCCAGTGCTGGCGTTAACGCGTTACAACTAACATCGTTACTGGCACTTCTTTTAGCAACGTAGTAAAGTACTCGTTACTTTTTCAAAACAGTAACGGGGAACGTACTTACGTTACTTAATTCAAGTAACGGGTAACGTAGTTACGTTAGTCGTTTCACCTTCCCAAACCCTAAAAAAAGGTTCACTCACATTTTTTTGTGTTCCTATATTTCTTTTTACCTTCAGTCCAGATGCTGCCGACACTACGAGCTGGTGGGACAAATCAGACAGCGTCTAAGGGCACCATCCTGGTGTTTGATGTGCTTCTGCAGGTGTTCGATCATCGCATAAGCAAAAAAGGCCGAGTGACTTGTGCTTTTGACGCTGCTGGTTTGGTGCCATTAGCTCGTAGCGTTGGCTGCGTCTGTCCTGAAGCTGAAACATATGCGCCAAGTCACTAATGATTGCACTCACCTACATACCTTAAAACGTTTGCCTGTCTTTTCCCCGCGCAAAACGTCCCACATTAGAAAAACCCCAACGCCCACGCTTTTTGTCCCAGTGTCGAAAAAGGCTGTCGCAAAAAAAAAGCGCTGTTAATATCAATTTATGAATAAAAAGTAACGCAAAAGTAACCTGCGTCACTTTTTACCGGTAAGGGCAACAGGTTTCTTTTTGTTTGGGTAGGTAGGTCGGTAACGTGCTCATTTATTTCGCAACAAACGAGTAACGCATATTGTTTTGTTGTTGTTTTTTTTGGTAACGCCTACGACACTGAGTAAAACTAAAAACAACTTCATTCGATTAGAAGAAGGTTTGGTGCATACGCGAGGGAAAAGGTAGGATCATTTGAAATTTAAACTAATTTAAGCGCCAAAAAAAAAAAAAAAAACGGGTTGTCATTATTTTTAGGGTGTTACAAATTTACGCTCTTAAATATGGCGAAACTGTTACCTAGATAACTAATTGTACCTGTCGCGGCTCTGATTAGTAGAGCATGAATTACTGACTCAAAAAAAAAAAAAAAAAAAAAAAAAAACCTGGGAAACCTTACCCAGTTTATGTCTTTAGAATAGTCTTGAGGCATTTTTTTACTAAAGATAAATTCACCTATTTTCAAACTATTGACAAAGACAAAAAACAAAATCAGTATACGTGTAGAGCATAACTTACCTAATCAATAAAAACTACGTACATATGCATTCACTCTCGAGGCAAAATGTCAACAAATGTAATGGCAATGTAAATACGATACTTACTAAAATTCAGATGCTGCCATTGATGTACATTAGAAAAATAGCCAAATTCCCATTTCACCTAAAAGTTAGTTGGACCGAAAATCAAAGCGTTTTTAAATTCAATCTTAACCTAATGCCTAATTATTTATTCTCGCTTTTTCGTTTGAATGCAACTATTTGTTTCAAGATATTCTTAAACGCGACTCAGTAGACAACTTTAAAACGAGCCGCAAGAGCCTTTCGAACAATGTATCATTTATAGGTCGGGCAAGCGCGAGCAACCGCACGTCTGCTTTTGTACACCCCGTGCCTCCCACAACGAGAAAGAAGGACACCGCCCTTCGTTTGTGCCTCAGTTGGTTTTTAACACTTTTCACTGTACAAACCTATTAATTTAAATACCTGTTTCGCACTTGCAGAAAGTGGAGTAGTGGACATCGGCGATTGAGTGCCAAGTCCTAGAAATGAGGTCGTGATCTGTTTTCGCGTACTGGCACCTTCTTCGAGCGAGCTACTCAAATATCTCTTTCGGCGCCGGTTGCTACCTTGGAGACAGTTAGTATTGGCGACGTTTCACATAAGACACCACGTGTGTTTCGAATACGTACAGTGCGCCTCAAACCTAACGCCACCACGGCATTTGCCGTTTCTGACAATCCCTGCGCTGGCCGATTGAACTATCTAAAGAATGTTTGGGTTTCCGATTTCTATCCCATCCTGAGAAGGCATCTCGAACGTTTTAGTGGCAAATTTAACAGCAAGTAGCCGACACGAGCTCAATGTTTCGGAACCCAGTGGCGGCGTTAAGTTTGGGTTGCACTGTACGTCGTGGCCAGATACGTTTAGTGGGACAATTTATCTGCTATATTTAGCGGAAACGTTTCTCTGCTAAATTAAGCGGAAACATTTTCAGCAAAACATAGACGGAATTTAGTGTAGCGTGACGTCGTGTTCCCAAGTTTTGACGCCGGCCTCAGGTAAGAGGATAACTGTGTCGTGAAAGAAATAAGAACCAACGACAGTCAAACGGCAAGAGCAATAAAAGCAAAATGGTGTATTTTCAATTTGTAATAAAAGAACGTGCCGATCGGGTCACTGCCGTATGAGATTTAGTAAAGTGGTGTCGTATCATCTACTGTGCCTCTAATATCAAGATCGCACAAGGCTGAAACGCGTCTACCTGAGGTCATGGAGATAGAAATTGAGCCCCCTTTTGAGCTAAACGTCTGTCTGCACACCTGATCAATAAAAATGTTGTAAGGGTGCAGGCGAGCGGGTGGATAATAGCGATGCTGAATTAACCTGGAAGTAAAAGGGGTGCCTCTCGAGGGCGATCCTTCCGAAACTGTTAAAAGACTCTGTGATGTTTTTGGGAAAGCCTGTCCGGGACTCCGACATTGATATATGCCACAGGGTACCCACTGAAAAAGACACTGAAAAAGGCACAATCGTACGTTTCACTCGCCGAGCGACGCAAAATGCCGTACTGGCAAAAGCAAAAAAGAAGAGGTTTGATACCTGAGCACTGGATTCACAAATGTGAGACGGAGAGTGTACGTGAATAAGCACCTAACACGGCATAAAAAAGCAGCTCTTGGGTGCCGCGCTTGCCTGCTAACGAGTTACAGGCTGGAAATATGTATGCACGTCTGGCGGTAAGGTCTACGCACGTCGAAACGCTGGCGCTAATCCAATTAAGATTGACTGTCTGGAGGATGTGGAAAAATGACGGCATAACATCCTCGCTCATCGGGCTCATTTGAGTGTTGACATTTTCTATAATGTCAACACCCATTTATTCGGTGTAAATTATATGACCTACATTCTTTTTGACACAGTTTAGAAAACTACAAACCCAATTTTTCTGCACTTTATATGAACATACGCAGCATGAAGGGCAAGCAAGATCCACTTGAGCTGTTTCTGAACTCCATGGAATCAAGTTTTGGTACCATCATTTTCACGGAAACCTGGCTGACTCGTAACGACCAGCTTCCGTCTTTATTGGGCTACAAGGGAACTGGCATGGTTAGAGAAAGTAAAAGAGGAGGTGGAATAGCGATTTATGTAGATGCAATGAATGTGTATTTCACAACTGTGGGTGTACGTACAGAATTACCAAACGTGACAAGTTTCTAATCAACACAGTACGCAGCAGCGTCTTTATGTTCCATTATGTTTTTTCCCCACGACACCGAACGAAGTAGATGGGATGATTGCAAATCTAAAAAATTGCGCTGCCGCCGGCTTTGATGAAATAGAGGCTCTGTAGCGCCAAAGCGCGAGACTTAGAGCGGTGGCGCCAAAGCGCGAGACTTACCGCTCATTCACACTAGAAGCGGATCCGCGTTCGCAAGGCGGTTGCGAACGCGGTTGTATAAAGATCCAGTACAATGTCACGCGCACTTGATGTCATCGAGTGCGCGTGCAATTGATCATCTACCGTGACCATCTACTTTCTGACCTGTGTATTGCGCGCAATACTCTAAAAAACATTATAAAAAAGGAACCGTATAACTATTAGAGTCAACTGCACTAGTCACTCTTTTGTGATGTTTAATGAATACACTTAGAGTTTGGGATGATCATGAGGCTATTTTATAGTTCTCAAAATACTGTGGTCATTTAATTACTTTTGAGAGCCTTAAGAAATTTCTAGTTTTCTTTGGTTTACTTGTAAACCTTTCTTTAAAACCTTTCTGGAATCTCGATTTTTAATTAAAAAAAATACGTTGTTACTTTGTTTTCTAACTTCGTAGATCTGCTCTCGAAATATCGGTCAATGAAGTTAGTTCTTTTGTGATGCTCTATATACGCTTGTAAAATTAAAATGTTGAGTGCTCATTCATACAGTGATATGTCCTCATTTCTTCCCTTCGTTACACTTTATATACCAGTCTACATCTCACTCTATTTTTAGAACAGGTTATCTCGCCTTCATGATATTGCATCTACAACTCTTCGCTTTGAAATTGCGAGTGCACCTGAGGTTTATGGGAGTACGTGTTGTATCAAACTGACTAAACGTACCGCGGCTCTGGAATGAACGCTAGCTGAACATCGTCAATTATTCTGCAGGGCCCCCACGTCAGTGAGCTAAGCCGACCGTATCAGTAGGCTTTCGAATAATGACCTACTTTTAGGCCCAATCGATGAGCATGAAAACTTAATTCTCCGCGTAACGCCTCGGATTACAATTATATTTTGTACCGACTGTAGCCTCGGTTTATTTATTTTCCGTATTTAGGACTCGCCATCGCTTCTTTTAGGTTCACGTTGAGCGAGTAACGCGTTGGTTTTAAAGCGATTGCTTTGCGAAACTTATTTTGTCCAGTTATTTTCATCATCTGAATCGTTCGTGTGATTGTATATGAACATCCTATACAGATTGACAACTGCAATTGCGCTATATGTGAACATCCTTTTTTAGCACCCTTCCTCAATCTTCATTATTGGCAATCGTGGCGCGGTGTTTAGTACGGAAAAGGGCTGCTTTAATCGCTTTCGGTATTGTTTGCTATTCCCCAACGGCGCTTTTATTGAGGATAGAGTTTGTTGTAACCAGACGACGCTGTTTCAGATGATCTACTCGATTCGTTTATTATCTTCTTTATGGTCGTTTTTGGCATTTTTAAAAATAAGTTATAAATAACAATATTAACGTAAAATATCATAACGTAACAACATTGTGCCGTCCTGCCACCTCCCAACAGCATAAATCCCGGTGTTTTCGTGGCTACAGAAAGATCATAACTAATTTGTATTTTAATATGCAGAGTTGTGCTTTGCTGGTACAGCCCTAGAACGAAATACGCTTACTTCACATACATTTCTAGGAGTAGGCCGTTATGACACTCTCATGAGAACTAGCATTTATTTTACTTATTTGTATTTAGTATTCTTGTAAAATGTTAATGCTAATTAACACATACCGTTTGTTGCCTATTTAACAAAGCAATTTTCAATTCGAATAGTGCCTCTATAAGAATATGCGCGAATAAACTAAGAAAAACATAGAAGTGTGCAAGAATCCCCCCCCCCCCCCCCCCCCAAACCCTTATTTACTGTATGAGCAAAAACGTATTCTGCGTAACTTTGACTTGATACGTAAGGTGAAAATGTCTACATTTCGTTGACTGAAAGGTAGGAGCACTGTCTAAGGTTTAATGCATGAAGAATAAAATCATTACGTCTACGAATCATTTTCTATACCCTGTGTCAGTGGTAAATGTATCGGCCGGTGAATCGATGCCATTTTTTGTCTCCGAGTAGATATTCTCCATGGCGTTACCACGTCCACAAACGTGCTGCCTATCCTGCAGCAAGCGCAATATGGTGCCGAGCTGAATAACTCGCACATAATTAGAATCGTGACTGGGATGCGACTACTCTTCTTCCGACCACTAAGAGCTTAGGAGAGGATTGTGCCCGAACGCGCAATAAAATGCTGACTGGTTCCCACATACACAGGAGCAGTGTTCATAGATTCCTGCGCCTTCGGCATGTTTATTTGTCTTGTCGTTCTATGCTCAAAAGCGCTGAATAAACAATTATATATATATATTCAAATAAAGGTGTCGTACGCACCACAGACGACGTATTTTAAACTTAGTAGGGCGCTTTGGGTCTTCTTCCATCGCTTCAGGTAGCATACAGGAAATTACAAATATCTATAAGGCACAAAAGCTTATTACAAAAATTACAATTATCGATTCACTTTAAGACATATGCGTATTGTAAACTTTTATGCATATGCAGAAAGAACTCGAACACGTTTTTCATGTGGTGAGGCACGTTACCGATTTATCGACTGTTTGTATAGGTGCTTCCAATGATCCGGTAGAGATGAACGAAAGTAATCTCGCAAACGAAGTTGAGCAGAGTTTAATGTTACCTTCATTTATCCTTTGCTCGTACGTGCACCACCGAGTGACGTCGGGAAAAGCGCACATATTCTATTCCTTTCCGCCTGGCGTAGTATCGTCTTCCTTATTAAGGAACGCAGCTACTATTTGAATTACAGTCCCTCACTCCAGTAATGAATAAGTTTTGTTCACACACCGTAGCGTAAGCAAGCATTTTAACAGCTAAATATTTTTAGAGATGCTACTCTAAATGTACAAGAGCGACTTGCGAAAAAGAAATGGATAATCGATCATTATCACGATGTAGAAGTAAATTGTGTGACGTTTTTGCAGATATAAACATTATGCATTAAAACAAATGCGCTTGTGACTGTAAGAAAGGCAGGCGCAAAAGGCAAAGATGCCGCCGAGAGTGTTTTTTTTTATGTGATTTTGAAGGCGAAAGCACCTAAATGCAGTAGATTAGTGGGTCGCAGAAACGCAACTTTGGAATAATCTTGATACATCTATGTTTCTTATGACTACATCAAACATATCAGGAGCAAGTATTTCTAACAGATATCCTCCACATCATGTCAAGGGTTTCTTCTAGAAAGAAAAGTAAAAACGAAGGCAAACTGGTGTACGTCGTTTATAATGTACCAGAGACCAGAAAAATAATAAAGAAAAGTTCATACAAAAAACCCTCTTTTCCAAGCACTAATCGCTTCATCTCAGGTGGACCGATCATTTATCCCTTAAGCTCTCAGCACAGAAGAGATTATTGATCCTGACGCTCATTAAAAGTTTGGTAAAAAGTGTTTAAATGAACTTGATTCTAGTTAGTGCTGGAGGTGTTGAAATGCAATTTATATAGGAGTCTTAAAACAATAAATATGCGACCCCAGAAAAAAGTTCCGTACAGAAAGACTGAATTAATTGCAATGAAGAATATTGCGTGCCTTGTTTTTTTAACAGGAACGGGGCTTTTCTGGTGAAGCGTCGTGCACTTGTTGATGATATTAAAGAGATGTACACTTTTTCAAGGTGTATGAACTATATCCAGATGAATATAGTTTTCCACAAAAAATATGCATATCCAAAATTGATTATAAAAATAGAGCGGGCTCAAAAAATATATTTTGGAGGTTTTTACGGTATCTGCAGTTTGTTTGACCTAACCTCAAAAGCAACTTTGGTTCACCGGCTTTCTAGACGTGATCTCCTCTGTAACATAAAATTGCGCTCGTCTGATGTGAGACAATTGAACTAGAGTAAGGCATTCTTACCTTGTAATTTCAATAAATGTATGCTTGTCTATATTGATACTATACTTTTCTTTTACAGTTCTTCTAACAACACCCCCCCCCCACCCTCTCCCCAAAGAAAACAGAAAAATCATTCTGCTCTATTACTTGAATGTGCCAAGCGGAACGTTTTATGCCTCAAGTAAGAGGTCGCGGATTTTGAGTTCCAGAGAGGGCTACCCCGAAAGGTTGGTGACGGGAGGACACAAAGACGAGTTTTGATTTCTCAGTTTCCGCGATTATTGTGGTGATTTACTGAGCCTTCGAGACTCCGGAGCTGAAAGCGCGTCTTCTACAGACTCTTGCAGTGATTTAATTAAAGAAAATGAACAAATATGTTAGTATTCAGAGGTGTACCGTTTGGATAAGTAGTAATATGTATGTGCAAGAGGGAATTACATTTATGTGACTTGTAAAATATAAACACATCAATCTTGAAAAGATAGTCAGATACGAAGGTAAGTGTGCCATGTAATTTCTAACCAATCGTTTGAGTTTGGTGAGCACTTTCAGTCCTGCTGGTTTGAGTCCCGCATGTCTCGAAGACGAGGGAAATGTCGGTTATGTCTTCCTGACGAGCATTTAGTTTGACTTCAAGGACTAAAAGATACAGATGCACCCCTGCCTGAGGATCACCAATGGCTGTTTTTGCGCACGCCTCCTTTTGGTTAGTCTCTGCCGAACGCAGTTAGTCCCCAGCTTTCGTACACGGTACCTAGCTCGAACCAGATGGTCTCTTGAGGGAGTACGTGGGAGTCAAAAAGACTAAAATCTTGCGTTCGTCACTTGAGTTCCTCATTTTTCGTGGAGTGTACACTACATTAGTGAGTCGCAGAGACGCAGCTGGGAACTAATCTCGATGCGTTTATTTGGCTCATGTATACATGAAGCATAATAGGCGCTATTGCGTCTAACAAAAATCCTTCACAGCACAATTCGTGAGTTCCTACTAGAAAGAACGAGGAAAAAATAGCAAGCTTTCGTAATATCTTTATAATGTACCGGAGACTGGAAAAGCAACAAAGGAAAGTTCATGGCAACGCACTTCCCTTCTTAACACTAACCGGTTCATCTCAGGTGCACAGATTATTTAGCTTTAATAAAAATAGATAACTGAACTTCTTTTTAGTTATGGTGGGAAGTTTTGAAATTCAATCTATATATATGAGTTCCCATGGTTCAGTAACATCTGGTAACTGTTTTACTAAAATTTTTTGTTATTTATACACTAATTTTCTTCCATCCTGCAGCTCAGTAAATTCACGTTACGTGTTTTTTTTCAATGTCATTCATATTTTATGCTTTATTTTTTACCTGTAGTAGAAATGAGAACATTCTCATTTGTCAGCATAGTAAATTAAATTCTGCCACTCGCTCTAAGATTCTAAAGCGTAAACGTCGAGCTTTTAAGAAGTACCCTACAAATCAGTCTGATAGTGCTAGGCAAAAGCTCGAAGAAATATTCAGAGACCTTAAAAGAAATATACAAGAAAACAAAAATACCTTTTATGACTCTTTTCAAGATAAACTCAAGAATGATCCCAAAGAATTCTGGAAGTTTGTGAAAGTAAATGAAAATGAAGATACCTCTGTTCCTGGTTTGTTGCAAAGTGGCAAGTTAGTAGAAAGCGACTTGGCAAAGGCAAAATATTTCAATTCATATTTTAAATCTGTTTTTTCGCTTCCTGCACCTATGTCCGTCCCTTGTCTGACCGGACCGCAGGAGTGGTTATGGCCGAAGGGAATATCGTAGTAGATGGGATTAAGGCCCTCTTACGAGACATTGACTCGTCAAAAGCGTACGGATCAGACAAAATTTCACCCGTAATTTTTCACAATTGTAGAGAAGAAATGGCGGAGTACCTTCGAGTAATTTTTACAAAATCATTAAACACTGGTTTAGTTCCGACTGACTGGAAAAGAGCAAATGTTACTCCAATTTTTATGTCTGGGTCAAAAAATCTAGTTGAAAATTACCGCCTGGTTTCACTTACATGCATTGCTTCCAAGATATATTTGAACACATTTTATATAGTTCAATATATAGTTACCTAGACTCTAGTCATTTCTTTCCCCCTGCCAGCACGGCTTTCGTCGTGGTTATTCATGAGTTACAGAGCATGCAGAATTTACCCATTTCATTTCAAGTACCATAGACAACAGACAGAGTGTTGATTGTGTATTCTTGGACTTCCGCAAAGCTTTTGACATCGTGCCACATCATCTATTATTAAACAAACTTGTATCTCTGGGCATCAACGATAAATTCGTCAACTGGGTTACTGACTGTTTTTCATTTTCTTTTTTTGTTCAAACCATTAGAGAGTGGAATACACTTAGGGAAGAAATTGTATCTATTACTGGTGATGATCTATTTTATGATAAAATGCAAATCTGTATCCGCGATTAATAATGTATGTATTATTGTTGTTTCGTTTATCTATTGCATGAATATGTATTGTTATTGCATAATGTTTCCTGTACCCCTCTGCATAATGCTTAACGGCGCTGCAGGTATTCATGTAAATAAATAAAGTAAATAAAGTGTGCTTAAATGTTCTCATTGGGTAGCAGAAAAGTATTGCTCGACAATTTGAAACCAGTTTTTTTATCGCAACTTCATTGTAACAAAATATTTCACGGGTTGATGTTGCCCTCATCAATAGGGTAACAGCGGTCAATATAAAACAACTTAATTGCTTGAATTCACGTTGCCTTGTGGATGTATCGTCCTCAAGACCCGTTTCATTTTTTATAAAGAATTCCTGTCAACCCCTTTCAAATAGCACTTTGCATTCACTAAAAGATAGGGAATCATTGAACACGCAGCCCTCTCAAAATAATTCAAAGATATGTCTCTTAACAAATACTGTTTCAGTGAATATATTACTTGATACCAGAGTGGAGTAAATTGACAAGAGTATACCAACGTGTAAAATCTAAGCTACGTCTGGCTTTCAATAAAATGTGCATTGCCGTTCCTTGAGATTTTATCGCACCGCATGTGCACCTTAAATGCATGCGCTTAAATAAACAGGCTTTCTGCCATTGTGTTATCGCCGTTTCGGTGGCTAGCATTGCTCCCTCGTCAGTAGGTGCCATTACCCCAAACCTCGTGCACTACAGATGTGCACTTTTGTCAAAAACACCACAAAAGATTGCAAACAATAGGTGATGTGACATACGAACACATACAACATTATCCGAGTGAAACATTACATTAACATAAATTGTATTTCAGAGGATTCTTCACTTCAAGATCTCGTTCATCAAATCGTCAAAATTACCCATAGTAATATAAACCACACAATGTTTTCATGTTTGTTTTAGCGATTGACTATAGTTTATTTTTGCACATAACTTTTGAACTGGCAAAAGAATGCCATGTTACGTAAGTGGCTTAATCTAGTGCGACAAATTAACGAATATGAAGGTTCAACGTTAATGAAGTTAAATAAGGGTGCAGGCAAACCGGTTTAATATCGACAAGGTAATCCTTGGACGTGGGGACGGAGGGGACCAACACAAACAAAACGTTCTCCGGCGCCCGGTTTCACTCCGGTCAGCCGCATTATATCAAGCGAAACAAATGACTTCGCTCGATGTTATTTGAAATTCTGAAACAAAACTTTTCGGTGACGAAATCTTAAAATCTCCCATTCGCCTCGATGGCATGCCGCCGGTGGAACGAAAAGTTATGGCTTGAGCTGCGAGTAGGACCAGGCAGAGCCTTCTTCCGCCTGGAGTTCGTAGCAGGACTCGTTGAAGCGTTCTACGTGGATACAAGAAAATATCTCACGAAACAGGAACGGCTTTGTACTTTCAATTGTATTCGGTCGAAGTAGTTCTTGGGAGTAATGGATGATATATAGGCCCGCTTAGCGGGGAGCGTATTCTCAAGTCCTAGACTTTTGAAGTTCAGTTATGGTGCATCGTTCGGTTCTAAAAAAAAAAAATGTTTACATTCAATGCCCACATTTCAAACATCCACTAACGCGGCGCCATTAGTAAGGCAGCGTGCTCGTAAAACTTTCATAAATATGCTAAATTTATGGCTGCCAGTTTGGAGGTTGTCTTCTCTTGCGCAGGCCTCTTCGTAATCATCTGTTTTTTTGTTTTTTTATATTAGTTTACGTTTATGCGGATTGAAGGTCACTGACCTATTATTGTATAAATTTAGTAATTTATTCATTTTCTGACAGTTAAGCATTGAGGCTTATTGAGTGACTGCTTGCACAAAAAACTTTAGCTCTCTAGTTGTTGTTAATACTAAATATGCAAGTTGTGTATCACGGGGAACATCTCGAGGTATGAAAATATCTGCTAGTGCCCAATTCAAAAAATATATGTAACGGAACACAGTAACTGATAATCACATTTGTTACCTTTTTTTTTTTTTGAGCGCCGTTTTTTTGTGTTATTTTTACTTGTAATGAACCGATTATGCAGTTGCATAAAAGGTAAACTCTCGAGGAAAACATTTCAGGTTTGATGAGATTCTAAGCTGTGTGCGCACCAATGAGGCCTCGAGATCTTTGTGGGCACATTAAACAGAATAAATAAATAAATAAATAAATAAAAAAGCTTATACTAATGTTAATTACAAATCTTTTAAACATATCTCCATCAGGAATAATGTGAACCCACTTTTCCTCGCCTGAGATTTTTATCCCGGTAGCATATACTTATGAAACAGGAAGGAGGCGAGCGGACATTTATTTCAAGGATATTATTAAAAAAAACTTTTTCTGACAAAGATTTTATCTCTTCCCAAACTGCCAAGATTACATGCGTAGAACAGCCTGCGCTTGCCTTCTTTTCATTTTTTTTCTTTTTGCGCAATATTTTTTTTTTAATTTTGAATATTAAGGTTGTTTTTTTTAAATTTCAGTGTATTGCCTAGTGGGATGAGTCATCGAGAAAATAACTTCCCATCGGAAAACAATACAAAAAGTCAGTGAAGTTAGGAGTTGTCTTGCTCCTATGTCAAAACAATTAAATCCGAAAAAAATCTCTAATAAAATTTGCATAAATTGTCCCCACATTCATACCACAACACTTTAAATTAGACACCATACGAGGGTTGACATATCTAGAAATTGGTTATCGCGAGCATCAGGGAAAATTAAACTAGGTAAAACTGAAACACATCCAAAACAAATTAGTCGGTAAAATTTTCGTCATTTCATCAGGACTCCGGGAACTCAAAAATTTGATATCAAGGCGACGAAAGAAAGGAGTCCGCGACACCTGAGACGAGGTCATCGGTAATCCTGAGTCGTTCTGCGGGAGCTCTGAAGGGTAAGATTAAGACGAGACGAGGTGGGAATGTCCGCTTAATGGGTGCGTGGAAAGGAGGGGTGGGAGGGGAGCCTCATGGTGGGAAGGGAAGGAAAAAATAGAAGTAATAAACAGGGCAAGAAGAGGCCACTCCAGTTTCATTTATAATTTGGAGGATGGGCGGAGTGGGGCTTTTCACCAATGTCCTTTCTGGGCAACTGGTCAATGCCGCAGCGGTTTCTGGAATACAAAGAAGCCAATATAATCACGTGATTCTGCAAGCCAGTTTTGCGGTTCCGAATTTAGACTATGCCATTTGAGTTCCTTACACAGAGGAGGAGGCAGATGTCTTTCAATGATTCCGCATTCTGTAAACGACTTTATTTGAGATATAGTTGAATATTTCAGGGAACTTCGGAAAGTATATGGGAATCTGGAATATTTCGCGGGTATAATCTTTTGCGATTGGTAGTTTTATTCTGCGTATTGGACACCATAGAGTAATATATTCGCGCGATCAAGTTGTCGCGATACTTTTCAAGTTGTAAATTTCGGGATCATTAACTCCTCATAAAAATTAAATTTTTCGCTAATAAATAAATAAATATATATATATATAATATATATATATATATATATATATATATATATAATAAATAATAATAAATATTTATTTTCAAGTGCCCAAAAACAACCAACTGGGCTTTTCTTTGGTACACATAATAAATGAGGAATTAAAATAACAGAGACATGGCAGAAATACACAAACGTTACAAATTGGCAACAAGTACTTTCATTTTCATCGCGAACATCCGAGAATCGCTAAATATATCCACTTCAGCATTGTTGATGCGGTTAAAAAGCAGTTGGCAGCGTGATAAAGGCGAGAGATCACAGACAGTATTAACGTAAAAAGTACAATGATTTCTAGTGGGTCGGGAGGGAACATGTAAATTAACATCACCTAAAAGTGAGCCACTATATGATACACCGTTTACTAACTTATGAAAAAAGACTAAGTCACGTTCCGCTCTTCTATGGGACAAGTTTGTCATCGAAACTTTTTTGAGAAGAAATTGATAATCAAAATAGAAGCGACGTTGAGAATATCGATCATACACAATGCGTATTAACCTCTTCTGTACATTTTCAATGTTCAATGCCTGAGTTTTATTTAACGCATTCCAAGCTACTGAAGCAAATTCAAGTCTAGACCTGAGTAGGGCACAAAATAACCGAACCAAGGAAGCCGGGTTATTAAAGTGCTTCGTAATACGAGATATAACACCAAGCATTCTTGTTGCACTGCCAACGACAAATGACACGTGGGCAGTAAACGTTAGAACATTATCAAGGTATACGCCAAGGTCTTTTATAACAGAAAGACGTTTGATAGGCATCTCCTCTAAAACATAATCGCAGTCTAATATGGTGTGACGCCTTGAGAAAGATACGACTTTTGTTTTCAATGGATTCAGAGATAAGTTATTCGCTGTACACCATATAGCAATCTGTGAAACATCATGCTGTAGAGCGTTGCAGTCGATAGAAGAGTGAATATACATAAAAAGCTTGATGCCATCGGCAAACAACAATATTTGAGCGTTATCAACATATGACGGCAGGTCGTTGATGAATATCAAAAACAACAACGGGTCAAGGATGGAGCCTTGAGGGACACCAGATGTGGAAAAGAAGTGGTCGGAATGACTGTTATCTACACGAACTGTGTTCAGTCGAGATGATAAATAACTACGGAACCAGTTACATAGCTCTGGGCAACAACCATATGACGATAATTTGTGTAACAGCAATTCATGGTTTACTTTATCGAAGGCTTTAGACATGTCAAAAAAGATACAATCAACTTGTCCTCTGTTTGTAACAACAGGGGCAGAGTAATTTAAAAAAGAGCAAAGATTTGTTTCAACCGAACGTCCCTTCAAAAAACCATGCTGACACTTTACAAACTTATGGCGAAAATAAAAAAAGAATCCGGGAATACATAACCCGTTCAAAAACTTTAGAAAACCCAGATAGCAAAGATATTGGGCGGTAGTTGCTTTTCACAGAGCTGTCACCTTTTTTTAAAACTGGTACAACAACCGCTTTTTTCCAAAGGGAAGGAAAAACACCAGAAATAAGAGAGAGGTTTAAGATGTGCAACAGAATAGGTATAAATAATTCGCTACATCCCTTAATAATAAAGGATGGAATAGAGTGAGTTCCTATAGAATGCTTCGGTTTTAATTTTTTTATTGCTTCCGCAATTTCAACGGCATCTACTCTAATACCAGAGAAGAAATCATGGCAGTTGGTTTTTATTTCTTGCGGCTGAGTGCTTTGCTGACAGGTTGAATAACAACTGCTGAAGTAATCAGCAAAAATATTGGCAACTTCTAAAGGTGAAGATACATAGTTAGCGTTGTTATCTGTGCGCAGACAAAGACCTTGGTTTAAGTTGCGCGTGTGTTTCTTGGCATAGCGCCAAACGTTTTTAGGGCACCGGTATAGGCTACACTCAACTCGTTCAAGGTGCAAGCGTTTGTCCCTAGCGTACAGCTTTTTAACTAAAGCCCTGTAAATGCTGAACGCAGTTTAAAATAGAGACAAACCAGTACATATATACAGGGTGTTATTTTTTATTCGAAACAGATTTGTTTAAAAAAAGCCGTGAAAGTTACACTTATGCCGCTTGTGGAGGTGAGTTATACGGCCAGGGGACATATTATAGAGGGCTAATCGTAATGATCAGTCGGCTAATTAATTAAAATTCGTTAATTAACTTTTTAATTAATAAAAATAGACATATGGTTTCAATTAGAAACTTGCTCAGCGTCATCGAAAACCCCTAAATCAGTCATACTCAGAAAGACTTTGAGCGCGTGAGAAGCGTAGTAGTGCACCAAAGTTACCACTCGTGGAGCAGGTACAAGGCTGGGACTAGATAAGGGACGGAAACATCGCGCGGGCGCCTAATCGCAGCCTCTAGCTTTGTACCTGCTCCAAGTATGGTAACTTTAGTGCACTACTACGCTTCTAACGCGCTCAAAGTCTTTCTGAAAATGACTGATTTAGGGGTTTTTGATGACGCTGAGCAAGTTTCTAATTGGAACCATATGTCTATTTTTATTAATTAAAAAGTTAATTAACGAATTTTAATTAATTAGCCGACTGATCATTACGATTAGCCCACTATAATATGTCCCCCTGGCCGTATAACTCACCTCCTTAAGCGGCATAAGTGTAACTTTCACGGCTTTTTTTAAACAAATCTGTTTCGAATAAAAAATAACACCCTGTATATATATATATATATATATATATATATAATATAATATATATATAATATATATATATAATATATATATATATATATATATATATATATATATATTATATATACTGATGTTTTGGTGTGGTTATTATTTATTTTATTCATATTTTTTAAGAAATATTACGTGTCAGATTTTAATAAACGCCATAATCTGAAAGTTTGAACATTATATATAATTAAGCTACGCTAAATGCCGAATATGCAATAAAAACGTAACCGTCAAAGACACTCTTCCGCTTTCACAGCACGGAAAGTAAACTTAGAAAGGACGGAATCTTACAAATAGACGGTTACGTGTGTGCGGGTTCTTCTCTTTTTTAGCTTCTGCGTACATCATTTTTATTTTTATAGAAAGTTAGTTGTGAAATTTTTATAAAGGTGCACGCAGTACAAATGAAGCTTTACTGTTGCGGTTTTCTTGCAACATACAATATTAATTCTAACCAATACCATACACAGTAAACTTCAAAACACCGATAATGCTGTTCGGAAGGTACTTTATACCAAAAACACCGTTTAAAAGCGCGACTTTTATTTCAATAGGTGTAACATTTTTGATGCACCTACTGAGCGTGTTAGAGGTGTTGCGCATTTTCAAAGGAGAAATTGTTTCCGCCTAAAAACCTTTTTTTTTGTTCTAAGTTTGCCGGGACAGGTTATTGAAACAATAGGCCGGTGTCACACTGGGCTCTGCGTATATGACATGCTTCTGGGAATGTTGGGGGAGAGGGGGCCCGGGGGGGGGGGGACGGGCGAGGCTATTCTGCTAATTTAACCAGAAAAAGGGGAGGATTATGCACAAAATTAGAAGTAGTATCATTTTTCATAGTTTTGATTGCTATCGTCGTCACTATTGCTATCAACAAGAACACATGGCGGCGGTCGAATGGACGGATAGAAGAGCAGAAGTGTGTCGCTTGTCAGTCAAGGTAAGTTCTTGTTTGTTTTTTCAAGTTTTCGGAGGAAGCATTCGACTTGTAAATGTTTTTAGGTGCAATATCAGAACTTTCATTCTGTGTACATTAGCTTTGTAATCGGAGTCGTACTAGAATATTGACTACAAATATATTTCTTTTCGAGGTGGACGAAAATTGGAACTGCCAGTCGTATGATAGAAATTTAAAAAAAAATACTTCACTTGGTAAGTTGAGTGTCTTCAATCGCGGTATAGCAGTCAGTGATTCCCCATGACTGCAGTCAGAACTCGTCTACGTTTCAGTAACGAAGCTGGGATGGTTTATATGTTTACGGTTCAAACATGAAATATTCAAATGAAGGGAAAACAGTGACGTTTATAAGTATGTTAAGTCGAGATTCGACTGCAAGTTACTGGGACATTCGTGCTTTGAATGCCACGTCTCGAGCCACTCGTTGAATTGGTTGCCTCGCGAAGTGTACGAAGCACGAGTGTATCGCTCTTGGCGGCCGTATCTCGGCTTAAACCCCACTACTACTTTTGGAGCCCGTTGAAACAGCGACTCCTGAAACCCTACCGCTTGTAAATTTATTACCATGAATAAGCCTTCGCTCCTCGCAGTAATGCCTCTTAGGCACTTCAAGGTAACCTGAATAAATAAATGCAAATGTGCGTCACGAAAAAATCCTAAAAGAGCGAACATTTCCATTAAAGGCTAATTCAGTCTCACTATGCGAATGCGTATAGATAATGCTGTTGGCTACAGGAAACGGGCCCTATTTGTTCAATGCATATTTATGAAAACGAGTCAAACCTTTTGAACCAGATAACGGGAAGATCTGAAACTTTGGCATCTGGTCCAAACCGCTGAGACGGTACGTTTAACAACGCAAAATCTTTTTTTTTTCTTTTTTGCGCGGTGAAGGAAGAACACAATTTTTTTTAGAGACACCCGGTACAAATTTGTTTGTAGCTCATTCGTGCCAAGGTTCTAGTTTTAAATTAAATCTAGTTTAAAAGAACACAATTTTTTTTAGAGACACCCGGTACAAATTTGTTTGTAGCTCATTCGTGCCAAGGTTCTAGTTTTAAATTAAATCTAGTTTAAAAGAACACAATTTTTTTTAGAGACACCCGGTACAAATTTGTTTGTAGCTCATTCGTGCCAAGGTTCTAGTTTTAAATTAAATCTAGTTTAAAAGAACACAATTTTTTTTAGAGACACCCGGTACAAATTTGTTGTAGCTCATTCGTGCCAAGGTTCTAGTTTTAAATAAATCTAGTTTAAAAGAACACAATTTTTTTTAGAGACACCCGGTACAAATTTGTTTGTAGCTCATTCGTGCCAAGGTTCTAGTTTTAAATTAAATCCAGTTTAAAAGAACACAATTTTTTTTAGAGACACCCGGTACAAATTGTTTGTAGCTCATTCGTGCCAAGGTTCTAGTTTTAAATTAAATCTAGTTTAAAAGAACACAATTTTTTTTAGAGACACCGGTACAAATTGTTTGTAGCTCATTCGTGCCAAGGTTCTAGTTTTAAATAAATCTAGTTTAAAAGAACACATTTTTTTTAGAGACACCCGGTACAAATTTGTTTGTAGCTCATTCGTGCCAAGGTTCTAGTTTTAAATGATACTACACGTACGTAAAAAACTAAATCGCCCAAAAATAAAATAAAACCTTTTCTTTTCGGGTGATTTAGTACATTAATATTATATTTGAAAAAAACTTTCAGCCTTTCCACTCTGGTGAAGAAGGAAGTCCAGCGTAGCTATAGCTTCTGTTCTCTGCGGTGGCTTTCCACGCGAGCGATCTGCTCTTCTTTCGCAAGGGAATTTGAAGCGCTCGACGCACGCGGCGGTTGGGACCTATTCGCGCTGCTGCGTACGTCGCCGCTCCTTCTGCACCCGGTCTTCTTTCACCGAAGAAAGGGCACGCGGCCGACCCAACCTGAGTCCAAACCGAAACTGATAAGCGCGTAGGAAACAGCGCGCAAAACGGACGAGGCCGAAGAAGAAACACACGTGACGTGCGCTGTGCTGGTCACGTGCGTTTCTTTTTCGTCCTCGTCTTTTTTTTTCGCGCTGTTTCCTACGATGAATTCCCACCAACTCGCCCAACTATCCATTCTTCTATTATAGCTGGAAAGGTTGCCGCCATCTATGAGCGACGGCGGCAACCAGACTGGTTGCCGCTGTCGCTTATAGATGGCGCGTGAGTTTGTGTCGACATTTCTTTGGTACCGAACACGACCCTGGGGAACCTAGCCCTTAACAGCTCCCCAGTAAAAAAACATGAAAGGCGCTTACAATTCTCTGTAATGACGAATATGTCACAGTCATTGACGTGACGTTACACGTTACATCACGTGACCTCACGTGTGACGTCATTATGGGAAACGTCCCATGCTGCAACGCGCGGTTACGCCGACGGCGGCGCCGCTCAACCCGCACAGGGGCGCTTAAGAGCTGCGCTCTAAAAGGCGTAAGTAGATCGTAGTACGAAAAACTTCTTATAGTTGAAATTAAAAACCACTCATGCATTTTCAAGTGAAATCTACTGAGATCTACAATTCTAATTGTAGTTATGCAAATGTCAAACCTCCATTGCATTTCTGACGTTCCAGTGGATATTCTTGTTATTTATGAGTGCTTCCTGCTCGTACTACAGAGAGAAGATGGACTACATGCGGCCTGCCCTGTGTTGTGTTCCATGGAGGTGGAATAGAACTTTCCGAGCACCAGTTTGTTCATGCAGAGTCAACGAAACTCTTTACAACGCTTAACATCATCGAAGGCCTAGCGTGTTCAATATCAAGTAGGGTAAAGGGTGCCTCAATACAGCATCTGCCTTTGAAAGGTTGTTATAGAGCGCAGCTCTTGGGCGCCCGGTTACGGGCTCAGCGGCGTCGGCGTCGGCATCGGCGTAACCGCGCACGCTGCATTATGGGACGTCCCAGTTTCCCCGCTAAATATTGAGGGGAAACAAAATTGGTTTTGAGGTCATGTCACGTCAATTTCTCCGCTAAATTTAGCGGGGAATTTTCACTAAATGCCCCTCTAAATTTAGCGATTTAAGTTTCCCCACTCAATTTAGCGGGGAATTCCCGTCATATGACCTCAACACCAGCTCAATTTACCCCGATAAATTTAGCGTGTAAACTCACGTCACGTGATTTCAACACCAATTTTCCGCTAAATTTAGCGGGGAAAATTTTTGCTCAATTTCCCGCTAATTTCAGCGGGGAAATGTTCCCTAAATTTCTCCACTACATTTAGCGGGGAATTTTCCCGCTAAATAAGAGGGGAGCAGGAGAGGAGGAGGGAGGGTACGGAGGAAGAGGAGGGGCATACTCTCCCCTCCGTACCCTCTCTTCGTCCTCCTCAAAAGCCGCGCTCTATTTCGGCATTACAGAGACCTGTAAACGTCTTTCATTAGGGAGTTTTAGAATAATGCACGCAATTGTAGCGCCAGCTAGCGCTAAATTTAGCGCCGGCGTTAGCGCACGCGACGTAAGAGAGTTTTAGAATAGTGTTTCTCCGCCGTGACGTAAAAGCCCAAGTATCTCGCGCTTGCAACGCCACCAAGATAGAGTCACGACTTTTATTTCACACGCGAAACGCTAAAACTTAAGAAAATACAAGTTATTTGGTCCAGAGTAACATTTTACATTTGTTTAAGCGTAAAAATGCGGCGCGAGCGGTCGACCGTTCGTGTCCGCATGCGTCGCCTCGGCAAAGAAATGTCCCGTATACTGACCTTCGCCGAGGAATGTTCGCACGTCGCAAGCACCAAGTTGCCGGTGATCGTTGCCCACCTACTGTGTTTTCGAAACAGAGTGCAATGCCGTCTTGTATTAAAAATCGCAGTAGCCAGGGTGCCATTGAAAGTCGCGCTCGCACCGCGAAAGCTCATGAAATCGCCATTGTCTAACTGTGCTTGTCTTGGCTTCAGCCAACTTCTCATCACGAATCTTCCTTGGAGGAGCGTAAAGAGTTTTTGCGTACGCACACAATTTCTAAGAAATAGCCTACGAAAAGATACTGCACGCCAAACGCAAAACGTGGTTAGCGTTTGGCGCATCCGCAGTGGAGACGGCGTTATTCTTTGCGTACGCGAAGCTTTAGCGCAGCTCTGAGGTGTATCGCGCGTATGATGTACAACGAATCGCATGACAAGGCGCTAGTCATGCGCAGTGCGCACGGCGGCGCTATCGGATAAATACAACCGACGTCCATTAGGCTACGTTCTTCTTGCTCTGCATACGATCCTGTCGACTGCCTCTTTATCGTCCACGATACATAGGCTCCCGTTTCCGGCTTGAGCGGCGTCACCGTCGTCGTCGGCGTAAGCGTAACCGCGCGTTGCATTAGGGGAATGTCCCATAATGCAACGCGCAGTTACCCCGACGCCGACGGCGACGTTTCCAATAACGTGACGTTTCCCATAATTCGACAGTGACATTTCCCATGCAACGCGCGTTGCATTATAGGAAACGTCACGTTATGGGAAACGTCGCGACGTCACTCGTGAAGCCGCGCGTTGCATTATGAGAAACGTCCCATAATGCAAAACGCGTTGCATTATACCGCACGTCGCATTATTGGACGTTTCCCATAATGGAACGCGCGGTTATGCCGTCGCTCTCGGGAGGAGGAGGGAGGAGGAGGGGAGAAGGAGGAGGGAGAATATGAGAAGGGGAGGAGAGTAGGAGGAGGGAGGAGAGAAAAAATAGGGAGGAGAAGGGGAGGAAGAGGAGGGGAGGCGGAGGAGGATGTGTGGAGGAGGAGGAGGGGAGATGCCAGCTACCCGTTGCGCAGGCAAGTGATATCACCATTCATAAATTACAGGGAGGCACGTAGAAAAACGTGGCGTACTAGTTAGCCAAGTGGCCATCCACATGAGTACAGGTCTATGCTGTACCCATCGATCTTTGTGGCACGTCAGACGGAGCTCGTAAACTGTGTGCCGCCAAGGTCGCAAAGGCTTGCTCGTGGTAGCTCTGTATCACTCGCCTACAGCACTCACTAAATATTTCGTGCGAGATAAAGAAGAACTTCATACCAATCCTGCAGGAAAAGATCCCGTTGGCTCCGAGGGACGTGCACTCACTGTTCTGCTGTGCCATCTCAGGGGAGCACGCTGAGGAAATTAAAAACGCCGAGCAGTCTTCGACAGAGTCGAGAGCAAGTAGGACAACATCAAGTGCTTCGTCAAAGTGTTTACTCTAACGCTGTCTTGTTCTCCCGACTTGCTCCTGCTGTCCTGTTTCCTGCCACCGGCAGGGCTTAGATAGAGTGGAGCTTCCAGATGTGAGAACTATATTTCCTGTCTCTGGACAAGCGGTGAGCCAGAATGCCAGAATATATGTAAATATATCTTTCTCAGATTGTTTAGCATGGTATATCGCAAAATGAAAATACCTCAAGAGAGGAGGAGGAGGAGCAGGAAAGGGGGCGAGGAGGAGCAGAGGGGGAACACGGTAGGAGGAGAGGGTACAAATGTGGAGGAGGAGCGTACCATTATCTACGTATCCTCCCCTCCTCCTCAAGAGCTGTGCTTTAATTCGGCGTTACAGGGAGTTGTAAACGTCTTTCATTTCTTTTTTCAGACTTAATATAACAAAACTGAAGTCTCCTGCCGTTATGTTCCATAAGTAGTACAGTGATTGTGTATCACAAACGTTGTTGTCAGGTTAGCGGTTTTCCCTCTAACTTTAGCCGTGTTGAGAGTAGTCTCGTAGGTAACTGTTTCTTTCTTGCAGGCGAAAGTTTTTCCTAACTTTTTTTTTTTTTTTTTTTTTGGGGGGGGGGGATTTTTCTCTATTTGCTATTTCTGATGATCTATGTTTTATATCTATATATTTTATTTTTATTATGAATGGCTTAATTTTTGTATAAGTTAGAGCCATAGGTTAGAGTCACCTTTGCTTACTCATGGCAAAACTAAAAAAAAAAGGACCCGTGTTCCCACTGACTCCGGGGGCGTTTCCATCCATGCCAACATAATCCACATGTTTTACAGAATGTTCTGTGTTGAAATAGCGGCATCTGGATTGTCTGATGGTACATGCGGCTTTCAGTACGCAAGTCACTTGGGTCGTCTGATGGTACTTGCGACTTTCAGTACGCAAGTCACAAAGTTCTAGGTTATATAACCCCTTTTTTTCTGAAGTGGCTTTAGGAACCGAAACTTAGATACATGACTGCTGGTAGTTACAGGTGCTGTCAGACGAGCCAGATACCGCTACTGCAAAAGAGAACTATGTGAAAAATATGCGGATGACGTCGGAATGGTATGGCAGCACACCTAGACGCATTAGTAACAGATCACTCGGATGTGGATCGCTCACACCACATTGTGATGAATCAGGGAACATCTTTACTGAACAAATATGGTCTAACGAAACGACAGGGTGAGTGCGGGTGAGCTGGTGATAGTTCATTATTTTGTGTAACAGCCGAGACTGTGGTTTGCAAAAAGGTAGAAAGTGACACAAGGGGAACGTCTCTGAAAAAAAAGAAACAGGAGGTGTTATTTCTGACATTGGTGACCAAAAGTGTCGTGTTGGTCGGCATTCAAAGGGTGCCCAGACGCTCATTATGATGTCTTTTCTTTAATGATTAGGTTTTCATCCACGGACATAAGAGTAATGTCAGACTGTCAACTTTCATGGTGTTATGTTAAAAATGCGTTGACTCCAGCTTCCATCGTGCTTTTTACGTACGCCGTCAAAATTAGTTTGAAACTGATAAAACGTAGCCAAAATTACAGCTCGTTACGCCACAGCGAGGCAAATTTTTTCGTGACGTCACGAACGGAAGCCATAAAGGGGCGCCATAATTTGGCGAAGAAAGAGGAGCTGTCTTTTGAGAATTTTATTTATTTATAGTGTTTCTGCACTAATAAATCAATCAATCTTATTACCGTGTTATTCGTACGTCTTGTAAATTTAGCGGGTTTTTTTTTTGGTTGTTGATTTTGCAAAACTGATCGTAAATATGTCTTTTGTTTTAGAAACAAAAACTTGGCTGAGATGTTTGAATATGAAATATTACAGTATATTCATTGAGTGTGACTCCCTCTTTAAAAAGACTTTGAAATAAGTTTTCAACCTCATCCTCCTCAGTTTTAATCCTAAACTCAAAAGCGAATTGAGAAATCACGTGGTCGTGACGGGCCTGGGCACCGGAGGTGATGCTCCATGCTTCCACCGTGTTTTTTAAGCACGTCATAGAACTTGTCATTCTCAAGGTATGTAAAGTGCCGTCACGACTCTCATTCGTCAAAAACGCGAATTGAAATATTCGTCGACGGATTGATTGTTAACGAGCCCATACGTCCGAGTTAGGCAGTGCTGGTGTCCAATGCATGTGATGGGTTCGGCTGATGTGCTCGGACACCGCGGATGCATCACAGTGAAATGGCGAAAGAACTTTTAAAGGAAAAGAAGTGCAAAATGGTGGACTATATTTTAAAATATTTGTGCTGAAAATCAGGCTTTAGGCTTTTTACTCTCGTGCACTAGTTTTATTTTTCAGCGCACTAAACGAAGTAAAACTCCAATTTATCCCAGCCGAAAATTCATTACATGGTCCCTTTACATTTTCTGTACAGTGCAACACATGTACTGTGGAAAATTTATTAAATCAAATAACCTTGGGTTCCACCCAAATATCAGAGAATCCTTGACAAACACCTCGACAAAACATTTTTCTTTTTCTGAGGAAAATTATAGTATATGCATGATGCTCTGAATTTTGTCACTTTACTTTATAGTACCATACATCTGTCTGTTGTATCAACTTTTTTTCTGTTTAGAAAGCAAACATACACAGCCTTGTAAAGGAATTCAGTGGCACACGACTCTGCCTTTTACTTCTGTCGTCACAGAGTTCTCTAACAATAGAAAATATTAAATGCCATCTGTAGCTCAATTGCTCTCCGAGGCTGTGTGTATTTGCTTTCTAAGAAGTTGACACAACAAAGAAATATAGGGCCCTATAAAGAAGGGAGACAACATCCCTTCATGAGGTGTAACAACACCCATAGGAAGGTGTAACAACACCTATCAAAATGTGTGAGTTATAGACATTGAATAAATTGACGATTACACCTAGGTGTTTTGAATTTTACTGTGTATAGTGCATGGTAGAAATGACAGAACATTCTGGCAGTCTGGCAAACTTTCAACATTTTTGCAACCCGAGTCCGAGAAGCAGAACAGTAGACGACACACGCAGAAACCTTTATGTGTGTGTCGTCTTCGTTTATGATCCAGGACTTCGGACTTCAACAATATTGCATATGGAGTTTGTTTTGCTTTGCCCCTTTGTCAGTACCTCCGCTGTTCTTATAAGTGCAGCCTATGGTATTCTTTAATGTGGAACCGTCACAAAGTAAAAATGCTGCAACTGCATGAAAATACTTTCGCCACCAAAAGCACTGAGCCGTAAAGTTACGATTGTACCCATACAAAAGGGGCTACCGTGAAAGCGAGTCTAAGTTCAGTAGTTTCGACCATGTGTCTCCCTCAAGGTTTCCCACTGTCAGATCAGTAACGCCGGAGTCTGAGCTTACCTTGCCCAATGCACAGTTTCGGCACCGATCGTTTCCTATGTAGAGTGCAAGTTCGTCTGCTTCTTTTGCGGGGCTTGTGGTGACGTCAGTACGCCGAGCTCTGATTAGCTCTGATCAAAGGATAATGGGTAGTCCTCAAAGCAAAGCTGCCTTGCGGTCTACGCACTCTCCATCTATCAGAGTTAATCAGAGCTTGGCGTTCTGACGTCACCACAACCCCCCGCAAAACATGCAGACGAGCTTGCGCTCCGAATGCCCGAGATTCAATTGCCGACCCGCCACGATGTGAAATCGTTGCATTTCCCGGGGGTATGTTGTTTTACACACAAACACGCTGTTTACAAACAAGCCCGCATTTGCCCACGCCAGGTATGGGCACTTCCCTCGCGCGGAAACCAGATTCGATTGAGATAAGGCGCCTGCGCATGCGCAGTGCCATCAGCAGCGCCACCGCAGTGGCGTGACATCAGAAAGTTGAGTCGGCGTACAATCCCTGACACCTCCAGAAACGCAGGGCGTGTTCAGATGAGCATACTGTAGGTGTAAGAGTGCGTAACAACTAATGCAAAGAAAATGAACACACAACACAAGACGAGCGCGTGGGGAAACCCGAGGGTCGTTTTATCACACCGCAGTTAAAAAGAATCTGCATTTGCCTTTTTAGGCTAGCTGGAACAAGCTACCTTCCGTTATAAAGGGTGCAACCGCTAGCATCCATCCATCTCTCCATCCATTGATAAGAACATCTAAGAACGAATGACGAAACAAGGAGACTGAACTTTGTAAGCTATTATAACATTACCAATAAATGCGAGCGCATGCCTCCGTTTTTTTTTACATTGTCAGGTTGAATAATTTCATGATTGTACATAAGCGGCGGAAGTAGAAGTTTCAACCCCTGTCCACTGCCTGTTAGCAGGAAACTCTCTTGCATTACGACTTCCACGTTTCGTAAAGCAACGACGTCGATTTAATTGGTCACCCTATAAACAATCTCCCTTTTCGTTTTTTGTTGTTCTTTGTTCTTGGTGAAGCAAACGAGCAAGCCTCTCTTGAATTTGGTTCGTGGCTATGCATTGCGCGGTATTTTGATGTTTTACCCCTTTTTATGCATGTAAATGGAATTCGATTTGTTTAGGGATGCCCACTCGAAAACAGATGTAAATATTTCATTTTAAATTTCGATAGCGGGGAAGGACAAAGTAGGATATTAAACATTTCCAACTTTAAAGATTCGCTTATTCAGATTTTAAATATTTTAACCAACTATTAATTTTTTGTTGCTTTTTACTGCTCTCTAGTATTATAAAACTCCAGTAAATTATATTGTGCTCATAGTTGCCCTTATTTTTAATAACTAACTATAAAACGCAAGTGACGCATACCGTGACATCGTCAACAGACATATAACGAGGCAAAGATACGGATAAAGTAACACCGTGTTTCCCGTATTCAAGAAATCATTATGCCTAACAAAAAGGGAAAGAATCAGCCTTGATCATTGTTGTTTTTTTTTTTCAGTTAAAGATAGTCTCGAATAATATCGTTTCTTTAAGCATAATTGCCGTTACTTTACGTCTAATCGTGTTCTTTATTTTCTTGCTGTTCAAGAGATGAATCGTGTAGCTCTTGAAACACTCCGAGCGCAAACTATCTTTTTTTTGCACCTGGTATATGAGGCGTCAAAGCTCGAAGCTTCCGGATAAAAACTTATTTTTAGTCGAATATATTTTTTTATTATTTCTGTTTCGTAATTTATTTTGTTCTCAGAGAATAGCACCATTATATTTTCTTCGTGAAAGAGGGAACGCAACATTAATCAGCACTGCGCGTTCTAACCGCGAAACTAAACATAATTTAAGACAAACCCCTGAGACTGGGGAAAAAACGATGGACAACCCAACACGCAGAGTCTCAAGCACAGATGAATTTTATTTCACAGAAGTTCGTGTATATATAGGGTCTTTCTGCTCCCACAAACCAGAAGAAATGAGAAGAAAACTGAGAACACTCTTTAAACAGACGCATAAGAACTCAAAGGACTCGGCACAAAAACAAACATGCGGGCATGTTTCTAGATGGCATTCACGGTAAACATCTTAGCACCTTCCTGTGCGCCCGGAATCTTATGTACATTGCAATCACTCAAAAAACAAATGCACGTTATGCGAAGCACAAATCGTTGCAGGTCATGCAAATCACGATTATCCGTCCAGGGGGCAATATATAACGAGAAACAGTGGTTCCGAGTGTTGACGGTCTTGGTTTCGGCGGCTTCTTTTATTCTCAGTTGTAGCGCACTCAGCATCGAGGAATTCATTTTTTTACGAAGTATACGTTGTATACGTTGAAAGATTCTTGAGGTAAGCACGGTGATCAAACGGAACCGCATTCCTCTATACAAATATTTTTATACCTCCGCCTTATGGTACAGCGAGAACAACGAGATGCTTTAAATAACCCTTATTTAATACCATGCCCTTTAGGGATTGGTTCTCGCTCTGCTCTCGATGACTGTGCTTGGAGCACTACCAATTACTGGTCGCTTCATTATATGTAATCTTGCGAGGAATTTATTTGAATCGCAATATATTGTAACCAAACTATTCAGTCTGGCAGTTAAGCTTCCAAATTGGCGAGGGAATACATAGAAGGTAGGATGTATTTCAGAACTATTTCTTTTTTGTCGGGTTCGTACTCAATGTAAAATGAAAACCACATATTTCGCTCCGCTAAAGCATGGCTTGGAAAATAGTAGCAGTTTTGGTCTCCGTCGTCAAGAACTGAGATTGATGGAAGCTGATTATAGGCTCCTTCGTCGATGCTAGCAGCTGCATCGTTATTTTAGGCCACCACGCCGGAAACCACTCTAATAATCTTGGCTAAAATATTTTGTTTCTTTTTTTTTTTGTTGGAGAGATTCGAGCTCGAGACTAAGGTATTTGTTTTTTAGACACCATAAAACTTACAGTGCACATACACTCTATGATCGGACACAGTTGTAGCTTGTACAACTCGTTCTTAGCCCAAGTTGCAAAAATAAAAAAAGAAACACGGATCTTGCTGTGCTGAAAACGGTGCCTACTAGAGTTATGAACCCCGAGCTAGGGCTATACGAAACAGTATTGCTGACAAGGGAGCTCCAGGACTTAACAACACTCCCAAAGAAAGAGCCACGGAGAAGGGGAGTGGAGCGCAGAGAGACAGGAGGCGTTGTGCACCAGCTGTGTCTGATGCAATAAACCAAAAACGGCACTCTCGTTGACGGGAAGGGTGGAGGGAAGAATCTTGGGGGAGGGACGAAATAGAAAAGAGGATTCCGGCAGATCGGTCAAAATATTTAACCTTTCATCCTGCGTCCTTGCACCGTGAATTTTTTCTTTGCCAAAATGGAAGGCCTGGTTTGCGCCATGCACAGTTTATGACATTACGCGAGCAACAGATTGCCGTATTATTTTGCTTTTCTTTCATGTGTGAAAATCTTAAATCAGAGCAACTAGTGTGAAGAAATATGAGTATCATGCGAACCGTCTTAACGGATCAAAGTTGATACTTGTTAATACTACCTCTGGTTGAGCTTTATAAATGTGTTTTGAAAATAAGCTTATGACAAACAAATACTAGATATTATATGTAATTTCATTTTGAATGGAATTACAAATATAACTTCTTATTCCGCTGAAATCTCACGCTGTATTTTACCTGGGGCGTAATGTACTGTACATAAAACTTGATAGACAAAACTCCTTCTGTTTTTATTGACTGTTCAAAGTCCACCCAACCGCACTAAATTGTAAACGTACCGCCAAAATCTCTTCAGAAATAAACTCTCGGTGAAATGGGACGTTCAACGTTAGAATAATGCAGTCCGTCTGAGTCCAGACTTTGTTGATTTTATTCTTGGATAAATTTTAAGTACATTGAACGTTTCTTAATAACTGGTACAAGAGCTGTTATGGAACAAGTGAATAATGTCGGACCTTATCATTTTCCAAAAACCCACAGATGAGATGAAGTGATTTTTATGTTTGACGATAATTTTCGGTAGGCATACATTATATCGTTCTCTCCATCGGAAGTTTCACAAAAATTATGCCACGCAAAGTAAAATCGATAATTTTCTTGCGAAAACACTATAGAAGCCCATTGGCACTATAAACAGGCATATGTGGCAATCATAAACATTAGCACTGAATTGTATGCTGATTGTGGTGATTTTTTGCCGATCGTTGATAACACTCAAAGAAAAAGTAGCCTCCCAGTTCATGTGTAGGACTGCCCAATTCGAAAGCGCAAAAGCTCAAGCGCAAGCTCGTTAATTTTGAAAGATTTTAAATTCTCATGAGTTCGCGGGACCGAAGTGCCATCCTGGGTTACGCGTGCTGAGGCCTTACACGTTCGGTCCAAGTTGTTTGAAATATGAAGTTCAATATTTACATACGGGACTCTGTTTCAACTTACATATATTAAACATTTGGTAATTGGAAGAAATAAAGTTTTAAATCGGCAATGCATTATCTCGCCCGTAATTCCACAAACTTCACTCATTCGTATGTAGTTTTCTCAAGCTTGCACAATTCAATCACTGATTTGTAGCTCGTCTTCTAGATGAGTAACTGAAATTGTTATAACTTTGAAAATCAAATTCGTCAATTTAGTGGTGAGTTTCAGTCAGTACAGAATTCTCAGGGGGTGCACGCGTGATTTGTATCTACGCCTACGCTCTAAAAAAGGCCCGTGCGTGTACTTTCCCGCACAACACTCGGAGAGCCAATCACCACAACTTACGGAGGCAGCTCGGCGAATGACGATGCCGCAACATATGATCAGACGAAAAACGCAGTCTGAGTTGTGACATTAAGCAATGCAAGCGTGACGTTTTGTATTGCTTAATGTCATAACTCAGAATGCAGTATTTGGTCTAAACATATACGTTTCGGCATTGTCATTCGCTGAGCTGCATTCGTAAGTTGCGGTGATTGGCTCTCCGTGTGTTGGGCGGTAAAGTAGACGCACCGGCGTGTTTACAGTGTATGTGAGGCCTTCGAGGACTGTTTTCGGGGGAAATAAATTGAAACAAAGTCACAGAATTTATCGTATTGTCGCTTTGTGGTCAATGAAGCAAAGACATCCGCCGATTAAAACACCGGTGAACTGATCAGGAAGCAAGACTAATGAACATAGTAAGCAAAGTCCTATGTTTGTTAAGGTGTCAGTGACTATATGAGAAACCTTTAGAGTGCAGTATAGTCTAGATCAGTGGTTCTCAACCTTTTATATTTCGCGGACCTCTTGTGGATCCGCGGAGGGGATGGAGGACCTTGTTCGTGGTGAGGTGAAGGGAAATGTATAGGGCAATTATGATAATAATTTAATAAATGCATATACCTAAAAGCTAGTGTGAGGTAGACTTCTCTTCTTGGCTTACACACGAGAAAAGGTACTCAAAACGTTTCTTCTTAATCTGAAAAAAAGACAACATTTATTGTCAGGCTTTGACTGATAAAGCCAGGCCTCGTGGACCCCTATGATGCCTTCGCGGACCCCAAAGGGTCCACGGACCCCCATTAGAGAACCACTGCTCTAGATCATTAGTGTATTTTCTCGAGGACTAAAGAAATTAGTGAGTGTCGACCCGCCGGACGGAAGCCTGAGAACGTTTCCGATCTCTGCCAACACATGAACTAATTCGATATTTTCTGGAGTTATGGTTCACATCTTTATTTCTTCTTTCCGCTGCGCTTGTATATAAAGAGGTGATTAAAACTGTATGCTGTGCAATTAGTATAAGATGTAGATCACATATCATCTTCTCTGGGATAATGCTGGTTCTTCTAGCTTACACGATTACTTCGGTTCAATATTTTATCCTGTATGCAATCCCCCGGCAGCGGTCACAGCTGAGAAGCTCATTATTAATGGAATTATTTTCAATCCAAGCGGAACGCTTTAATGATGAATGGGAGCTTCGTCCTCTGTATCCTCGTTTCTCCTTGAAGCGTATCTAGTATGACCCAAAATGGCTTGACAGCCCTTCATGCATTTTCAAGAACTACTCATTTATCAAGGAATACCTTCTTTCTATTTTTCTTTTCGCTGTCCGTCCTGATATTTGTTTTGTGCATAAAAAAAGGCCATTGTTGCAAGTACTAAATGTAGCTTTTTGCACCAGCGCTGACTTGGATCGTGTTATTTGTATAAACTGTTTTATACGCCTTCCTACCACATTGTCTGAAAGAACGCACCGGTACGAATAAATAAATATATAACTAAATAATTAATGATGAGATGATTGGATGAAACATGTCCATCCTCGGGACCCAGGGTAAAATGAGATAAATAAATGACTAAACATATTCTGAAGAATATCCAGCTTCCCTACGGGTAATAAAGCGTATCGTCTTTCAATAGAAAAAAAAACTGATTTTGTAAAATTAATGTGGAGGGAAGTCGCTGTAGGGGTATGTAACAATGACGCCATTGTTTTGTTATGGCAACACGGAAGTTTACAAAAGCAAGTTAGAAAAAGCTATGTTCACAATTTCTGGCATTCTAAGTGATCCCCCAAAACGAGTCGTAAAACATTTTCAAAGTTAGTGAAAATCAGTAAACAAAAACAGGGTTATATAACATTGATTAAGTAATCCGAACTAAGTTGACACTGTGGCCAAAACAAAAAAAAACGCTCCTCAGCAGCTACGACCATCAAGGTTTTGACGTGACAATGTCTCACATGAAGAGGTGTATGTACGGAAACATGCAACGAAAACAGACCTCACTATAACAGTCTCTGTGACTATAAACCAGAAAGCAGTTGCTCTGATGGGGCGTTGTTATGCCGCTACTGTCCTTGACTCGGTGCCTCACGTGTTTGAAAGGAGCCCATACACTCCCCTCCCGCGAGTGCCCGGAATGAATAGTAGGCGCTTTCAGTGCAACGTCCGACTGCACGCTTAGTAAAATTTGACTCGCTGTCGCTAGCAGACTTGTGGTTTGATTAACTTGTTTCTGGCATAATTTTAAACATAAACACGCATACACTCTACAGTAGGTGCTAACACATAACTTATGACAATGCTGTGTTCGTAATTCCGCGTGAAAGTTAAAACTTGAGCCTAAGACTGACCGTCCATGCCACTGTCTACGTTCCTATTGTACATATATCTCCAAAGTGGCGTACATAGAGAGGTGGTATCAAGTCAGACCTGATTGAAAAGGCAATATGGAGATAGCTTCATCCGTTCAAGAGATATTCACCAAACAAGATGATCATAGTACGTCCAGCGCTGACATAACCTCACCCGCGTCGCCATCTTGTGACTCGCCTCGCATGTCCAGTGCGGCCGCAGCCATCCAGCGATCCAGAGCGAACGTTGTTTTAACGAAACAAAAGCGATTGAAACCAAAGCGAAACAAGAATGAGCAAAAAAAAGAAAGCGACGTCACAGTGAAACCGGACCAGCCCGCCGACCGTGACGTACCTGCCGAAATAACCTCTACGACGAGCCCGCCGGGCCCGCGTTACCGAGCAAAGGACGGTGCGGGCGCGACACAGGAAGGCCGGAGTGACTTCAACGGAACGCTCTTTAATGGACATGCGTTTCATTTCACAAAAGACTCGGCACGTAGACGTTGTCATGCCTAAAACTTTCGGCCGTGTCGTATACGCAGACCACCTTTTGTTTTCTTCTTTTTTTTTTTCGTCCCTGTTGATGACCTCACTTTGCTTTAACTTGTGCAATAACTGCGGAACGCCAGCTTTAACTCTTATTTAGTTGTTACACCATTGTTTAGCATTTTGTATCCCTCGAACTTAAAAGTCACTATTGAAGAGTTTCAGCGACGGAGTCGCCGCCCTGGTGGCCGGTCGCCGAAAGAGAAAGAGGGGGATAGTTTCGCTGGGCGTTGGCTTTGTGTAAAGGCGTCGGCCGCGAACGTAGGCTTAAAAACTTCGGCAGCAAAAATATTACGCGGCTCTAGTGTTCCGGTACGAGCAACGGAGGTGAAACGATCCGCTACGACTAGCTACGACCACCGGCCGCAGCGATGCCGGCGATGCAGGCGTCGAAGGAGCGCAACTGGCGCAACCTGTGTGCTATGCAGTCAGTCGCCGTCGCCCGACGCAGCGCGTTTGGCATTCAGGGCTTTCCGCCCCGGGTTCTTCGTTTGTACTTGGACCCGAGTATTATTTCCGGCAAAGAAAAAAACCGCCACGCACGGCTCCTCATCATCCTTCTTGTCGAGCTTTTCTTTTTTTTTTTTTTTTTTTCTCGAAGGCATGGAGAATGCACGCGCGCACAGACTGAGATCTGGGAGCAGGGGCGGCTCATAACTCGCAGAGCTCTGATAACTCGTTGACTCGCGCGCCGCCGAAAGATGATCAGTTATTGTTTTCCTATAGTTCGTGGACTGTTGTTTAGCAGACGGCCAACCCTGCTGCCTTCTACGTTCATTCGCGCGCACTCCTTTGAAGTGCGAAGTGTGGGTTTGCTTTGGGATTAAAACAAAGCGAGATTCATTTCTCTCTTCTCCTCTTGCGCTTTGCTCCGACGCTTGTTTTTTTATACTGCATTTTACGTGTAAGTCCGCCCTTTGCTTGGTCCTTGTCCCGATGCTTGTTTTCTGTGTTATATGTTTTACATTCAAGTGCGTTAGAGTTACAAGCAAGCTAGCGGATTCCCGCTCATTTCCTTTGACTTTGCATACTGTGTTTCACCTTGCGATGGACCACTGCGGACGCTACGAGTCACCCTAGGAAATCCAGCACCGTGAGCGGGACTACACGCACGGCGAGTTGCTGTGCCCCAGGGTCACGCGACACTCGGAAGGCACAGGATTGGTTTCGATGGCTTTCGTGCATGCGGTCTGTTGCGGTCCATCGTAAGGTGAAGTAGATCATCGTCACCGCTGTTGTCGCGTGACCGAACTTACTAGACCTGCAGAAAGCAGTCCCGCGCCAGTCGAGGCTCGACCGTTGCTGTGAGGGCCGCTGAGAAGAAGAGCTGGGTCGGTGTTAGCTGCTATTGAGGTTTTGGTTTGCGCGCGTCTCGGCTCTCCGGTCTGCATTCGTGCCCCTTGTCCTGGACCCTGTCTGAGGCGGTGAGAAGTCAGTTGGAAGGTGGTGTTGAGGGGAGACGGGGAATGTGAATTCGAACGGTGTTTTATTACCCCATTAATTGTATCTTGGTGTGAGCTATCTTTGTCGGCGCCGACTGCGCGACCCGTTGCCCCAACGTGAACCAACAACAATGAACAAACATATATTTGAGCCTAGCAGACGTTCTATTTATCGCCTGGAAAACACATAAAGAATTGAATTGTATATGATAAGAAATATCGAGATTCGTAAATCAAGCGTGAACTTGTGCGTTTTAAAACAGGTTTCGTGACATGGACTATACGGTCCCTCGTGCTGCACCGTGGAGGTGGAACTTTGTCAGAGGATGTGTTCTTACCGCTGCGCATGGATGTCGCTTCCAGCAGCGTACTATAGCCGTGTGCTGTGCAGATATTTGAAGAATACATTAATATAGCTTATTTCTGCGCCACGCATAAACTAAACATTTCTATGGTCTTATCAAACAAACACGCTGGCCGCGTCTGTCCTAAAAGTCAAATGCAAAATGTTTGAAAAAGAAAATGCGTGGATTCAAGCTTGGCTTTCATGTTGCGAGCCACGTGGTCGTGAGACCGATGTCTTAAACAGGCATCGGCATATCAAGGGGCTTTCTCAATGTTTGCAGTTTAATGTAAACAAACACTTTGTGCCACCAGCACTCCGCTTAGTAAAATCGGTGCTTTTTAAAGGTGTTTAGCATTTTATTTGCAATGGTCTATGCCTTTAATAATGTCAGCTTTGTGGTGATTATGCCGGCAACACAGTGTAGCTGTCAAGTGCCTATTTTTACGTTTAGGAATTAGAGGAATGGAATGGAACAATTCAGCCATTTCATGAGTGGGAATGGGCCTAGTGTCCCCATTCCTAGGAGTTGAAAGGAATTGAATTATCGAAATCTCTAATTCCCCGGAATGGAATTAGTGTAGAATGGGGGTGCCCATTCCGCAACACTGGTGTATTCTATAACAATGCTGTGCGTTATTTAAAGCAAAACAATTTGTTTGCGCCCCTTCAACGTTGTTTTCGCACATGTCTTTAAGTCCCAATTACGTTTCTGCAAATGTATCATGGCCTCGCATCCGCATACAAACAATCCACTTCGACAAAATTTACCTATCACTAGATTTCATTTTTTTTTTCAAAAATGTGTTCGTCATTGGTTTACGTAAATGTGTTCTCCTTAAAATTAACATAGCTACTAATTTTTTTAGACGACTAGCAGACTACAGAGGTGGTACAACCCAAACCGCGCTAACTAACGGCGAAACCTCCCTTTGTATGCCAAACACACCAGGAGTGACCCGAGTCATTGTTTCAATTATATGCTTATTTGCTGCAAATTGCTTACTTCACCGCGTGTTAAGTATGCTTTAAGAGACAACTGTGACTGTGCAGGTTGACACCAATCGCGCAATTCTCTTGTGTTCCACACTGACACCGAAACTGAGCTTTCCTTGGTATCATTTTGTAGAGGTCAAAAAAGATAACCCCCGACACACTAATAGGAATATGACTCCAAACACTCCTCCAAGGTTGTCATTGCAGGTAAAATATGTAAGCGTGCAATCCTTTCAAGCTTTATTGAGGGACCAGCATACATAATATGTGGCCTCTATTGCAAACCTAGCTGAGGCTCCGGTTATCAAACGCAATTTCAGTGAAAATAACAAACGAGGACTTATAAGCGATACAAGCGTCAAGCGACAAATACAAAAAAAAGGGCTCTTGCTGCAGAACTGCGTATATGGTGACCGTTTATTGCACTCTTACGCGACAGAAAGATGTAAATAAAGAAAAGGGGCTACTCTTATCCCTACGAGTGCTGTGGTCGCGTCAAGGTTCAGAAGCGTTGGATTCTTAAGTCCAAGACAAAAGTCCACAGTTCAACAATATAGCCATGCATGCCGCTGAATCTCTAAAAGCTATTAGACAGTTTCTAATGATTGCCACTGGGCAGTGACAAAAAGAGTTGAAACCCTCCTGGTGTGTCCTGTGGACTGCGTGATTACTTTTCCGTCCGTAAATTTTACGAATGTTTAACACGTTACCCGCTTACTCCTCGTACCATACAAATTCATTCTTTCGCTCTTACGTTTTAGTCTCTTACTTTTCACTACATTCTCTAAAATCCTTCGCCGCACTTCGTCAGAGTGCGTAAGCGATAAGCGACGTTTTCTCGTCGTAGGGGAATATATTCGCGATAACATAAAGGAACATAGCTTTTTAGTTAAACGACCTAAATTAACGGGGCAATACCCATAAAATTGCGCAATAACCATAAGAATTGCGCCGTAAAAACGTCGGCATAACAAAACAAGAATGAAAAACGTGTAGTAAGCGTGACGAAAAGAGGAGCTCGTTATTATTGACATATAGTGTAGCCTTTTTTTTTAGACCGTCTAACGGTGTTCAACGGCGTTGAATTACCCGTTGCATTTATGCGCGTACGTCTAACGCGGCGCTTTTTTGTATCAACGTTTTGTACTCATTTTTTGTATATAATGCTCTTCCTTTTATATTTTATCACCTCGATGTTTTAGCTATTAGATTAAACCAAAAATATTTAGCGTTCGCAGTTTAAAAAAAAAATCCCGGTAAATGGCAGTTCACCTTGACACCTTCAGCATGTTATCGTGCAGTATCTGACTACGTATTAGCGGTTGGAACTATAATAATTAAAGGAACACTAGATTCTTCTGATGCCAGTGTATCCGTTCAAAGAAGCAATGTGAACAATATGAACAACAAAAACAAGAAAATTAGGCTTGTTTTTTTTAAGTCTTGCTCCTTCTTTCATACTTTTTTGGCGTTCTAATGACCAATGTTGCAATTTCATTAGCTGCCGACCGATAATGAGATGCACTAATCGCCTAACCCTGCGTTTTCCAGGCTGTCATTGACTAAAGCGACCATCTTCACATCCCTAATCGTATCAGTTCAACATCGTTACCCTCTAATTTTTGTCATCTTATAAAGAATTCACCTTTCTTTCGGGCCGGTCAGCGCTTTGTTTCGTGCGTTTGTTGCTTTATCGTGCTCCCAGTTGGACACCCAGCACTTGGGGGGTCGGGCTCTACTCTCTGCTGCTTTGGCAGAGAAGTACATGTTACCCTCCAAAAAATAACCGAATACCATCACTCATTACTCGCTCAAAAAGTAAATAAATACGTCACTCGTTACTCATTCTAAAAAGTAACGGGTTGCTTTACCTTAAATGCATTGAGTTGCTTTTCTCGTTACTTTGACGACCAAATGCTTTATTGCTTTATTGTTTTATTTTTAGTAGTCAGTGCACTTAAGTAGTAGCTGCCTCCCCAAGTTTTTGTCAGTTATCTTTCCTCGCTTCCCAGAGTATACATCTCCGGTGACGCTGAAGAATCGTTCTACTGACGCGCTCGAAGAAACGTCAGTGTTGTGCATCAGCAAGAGCTGGTGAAATTGGGATTCCCCTCACTGTTTTGTTCGATCTGCTTCTAAAGTTTGAAGTTGACAGTGGGTTCTGTGCCTTCCCGTGTTGGCAACCTCGTTGTTTATATTCGGTCTCTCCTCGATTATAGAAGGTTCAACAGCGAACCTTATTCTGTTCGCTGGGTGAAGGATATTCCCAGCTTTAGAGTCCGACTGACGTGTTGAACAATAAGCGCTGCCGTACAGTCATACTGTTTAGTGTTTTTTTTTGTTGCCCATCTGCTTTTGTCGGAATAGACGCATGCTGAGGTTGGAATTAAAACCAGACTATTTAAACGGAGCTGTATGCGTTACTTCTCAAAAGTAACGAGACACCGTAATGCATCCTCACAGCATCGCATTGTTGGCTAGTATCTGGATATAACAAAGATAGTAGGTGCAAGTCACTTAAGAACACATTGAGAATGCGTAATGAAGTAAATGTACCCGTATATTGACTCAACACTGGAATAAAAAAACTGTGCTTTATATAGCTCTCCCGGCGAATACCCCAAGGCGGCTACTTCAAATTTTTCCACAAAGTACATGCCACTTGAACTCACAAACGTTATTGAACATTCTCAACGTTTCGTCGCTGGCTTAATTTCTTTTCAGCACTTTCGTTTTTAAAAATGAATTTGCAAATGTGTTCCAAAACTTAAATGTTTCTGTCAACGCCACTTTATACAGATCGATAGGCTAAACTTCTTTCCGTGTCCTAAAACATACAACACTGTTCTGCAAGAAAAAAAGAAACATAAAAAAATTGTTTTCGGATGCGCATCAACACCCATCAGCGGAGCCTGCCACAGGCACACACTACGACACGGTTGATCTCATGAGAGTAGCATATATTGAACAGTAAGCTTTGTATTTTTGTCGTCTTGGTGAGCCCCCGGGAAAGCACGTTTATCCGTATAGCATCGATTCACATTCGCCGTTCTTCCGATGGCTGGAACTACGCGGCGGGAGCGCATGCATAAGTAACTTGACCGAGCCACTGACGACGCTTTGTTCGAGCCTTTGTTCCTCGAAAAAGGGCTCCCGCCTCGACGAGAACAATGTGTTGTCCCAAGTTGTTTGCGGTCCCGGATGGCGGTGTTGCGCACGATATACAGAATAGAAACCCTGTTCAGCAACTGTGCTCTAAGGTTTCTCCCAAAGACGCTGCGCCTTACGGTGGTTTCTTTGTTTGTTTTCTAGCTGACGTTCAGATAATCTTTTTTGAAAGGAAGACGGGTATTTTAGAAGATAGTTATCGCAGCTAAATTCAATTAAGCTATTCTATTGTCACTTTTGCCTTTTTATGCTTTGTAGATCCTACAAATAAAATTGTTGTATTGTGTGTTATTTGTATTGTATTGTAACCAGTAATGGTCAATTATATTATATTTTACAGTGCTTAGTTAAGCGAGTTCACATTTCTTACCTGGCCTGGGCGATCATGAGAGGCCTTCGTTTTGAAAATAACAGAGATCAACCGAAATCGACGGGGGCGGCACCGTGACACAGTGCGTTACTAGTTTTCCAAAACCTTAGAGATCAAACTTTTTTTTTTACATAACAAAACAAGAGAAAATACATGAGCGTAGACCTGAATATAAGAAAGATTCGGCTTTTTGGTGGTGCGAATAAAAGGAAGGTGAAAATATGTGAATGCTCTGGTTGTCATCTAGAATTAAAACAGCGCAAACAAAAAACGGGGCACCTGCACACAGACACAGCGCTGACTAACAACTGGAAAATTTACTTGTGCACGGTACTGAAAGTAAATATAAAAAGAACAGGATAGACAAAAAAAACAATCAACCCGATCAGAAACGCCCGTCCCCCCCCCCCCCCCCCCCCCCATCATGCCGACGCACGCCTACACGTACTTTCGCGAGCGCTTACACACATGCCCGCGTCATAGCTAGCAATAAAAAAAGGCCTCGTCAATTTTCCTGGACGACTTGCTTCTGTGTCGCGCTAAATTCTTAATGTCACCAAGTTGCGGAGAACATGTACATCTATCACAATAAACCGCAAGGTGGTCAGACGGGGAGGAGCGCAAGGAAAAACAGTGTTCCCTCTCCCGGACATTTACGCACCTCCCTGTCTGTCAAACGTACACTCTGCCACAAGACAAGCGAATCAGGTACACCACCACACAGGCGTACGCGACATACCTGTTGCGGTGGTTGAACTCACATTGCGCTCCCGGGCGTCCACATCGATGAACAGTTGCACACAGTCGCGACATCCTGGATGGTGCCGAAATCACTACTGGTACCTTGTACTTACTGGCAACTTTCTTAATACCGTGAGACACCTTTTGCACATACGGCAAGACCACAGGTCTTGAAGTTGGTCTTTCTCTTGCCTCAGAATAAAACGGCCCTCTAAATACCTTGACCAAAGATTCCACAACACCCACGAAAATTTTTAAAAGTAAGCGAGTAGTAGACGACCTTTTGATACGCATCAAAACGCTTTCGCCACAACTATGATGGCACGACTTCAACAAGGCGGTGCGGAGACCAGGCACTGCACTGGCTCTCTTTACAAGCTTGGAGTGCGCGGAATCATACATAAGGATCCCCTTCTTAGGCCTAGGCTGATAGGGCAAACACAAATGTGAGGGTTCACACCCAAGATTGAGGTTCAAATACAAAAATTGTTTGGAAATCCTCAGTCAGGGTCTCCCACTTAAACTTTATGCCCGGAGAATATTCCATGAACATATATATGCAACATCGAGGAAACCACATTTTTACATTCTGAGTTTTCATTGGATTTCGGAACAATCTGGTAGTCATCGACATACTTAAGCACTTTCGCCACCCGTTCATCCAACCTCTCAGCAATTGCCCTAATGCACTTTGCTGAATAAATGTAACTGACGACCGGCGCAACATTCGACCCAATACATAGACAACTCTTATGCAAAAAAAGTCTCACCTTCAAAGGTAACGAAGGTGGACATGAAATAAAAACGCAGTTACTTAAGGAGGAAATCACTCGCAATCCCAGAGGAACTCGAGAAGCCACAGACCCGCACATGTCAGTGTGCTCCTCCACGGCACACACGAGCTCGTAACAGAGAATGTAATAAAATATATCCTCCACATCAAATGACACACGGCCAGACAATCTAAGGTTATCTTCCCGGAGATATTCAACAAGAACCTCCGAGCTGCACACAACAAATGTGTCGTCGAGCGTAAGTGATGACAGTTGGCGCTGCAGAAAACATTGCACATGCACCTGCCAGGAAACTTTCTGAGCGACGATGACTCTCAGTGGCATCAACTCCTTGTGAGACTTTACCGTGAAGAACACCTCTAGACTAAGACTTTTGCCGCCTACACAGACTTTCTTAGCGAACCTAGCCCCATGTCACCCAGAGCTGTGTACAAACACGCACCTTAGCCTTTTTTTCTTTTTTTTTTAATCAACCCCCAACAGGAGTTTAAAATGTTTCACCACCGACTCTCTAGCCTTGTCAAGGAACAACCCCTCAGGCACCGCGACAAACATTCCCCCCCCCCCCCTCTTTATCAGACACCAACAACTTTACCCGTGAAACATTTAAAAAAAAAGAAAAAAAAACACAACCGCCCTAACTTTTTTTTTTTTTTTTTTGCGCGCTGTTTTCTTAACCCCATAGGCCTGTCTCTCTCAAGTTTTGAACAGCGCCCTTGGCGAGAATTATCGGATATTTGTAGGTCGCGTTTCCACTGTGCGTAGCGTTGCGTCCTTTCAAACGCTCTGTTAGTGCGCGTGAACCATGAGCAGAAGCCGAGGGAAGCTGACAGACGCTAGTTTACGCCCGCGGAAGGTGCATGATGGGACGCTAGAACGCCGCTTCACGTCAGTAGTAAAGGGTCGCATCTCGCGGACGCTAGAGGAGGCGCCTCTTTTGTGGTCGCGTCTCGTGAACGCTACAGCTCCCCCTGGCCGAGAGAAACAGGCCTATTCAAAATCTCTTCCACACATTCTAGGACGCAACGTTCCCTGTTTTCCGGGGTCGGGTTTGGCGACACTTGTCGCACCAGGCCAGCCTCTTCGGAGGCCTGACAAACGACTCGGTAACATACTTGGGACCCTTCTACAAAACGTTCACGACCGCAGCAGAAGCAGAAGCACCACCTAAGAGCACAATGTTGCCTTTCCCATCCTCCTTTCCCTGGTGTTCCTTGGGGTGCTTTGGCAGCGAAGCACGAAGACGCTCCCATAAACTTCTTATGGGATCGTCTCTCGACGACACCGCTTGGTGCGCGCTGATGGAAAAACGGAGGCGTACATGAAACGGCACTATGCGATTATGGCAGCGGCGCTGTTAGATGCAGAAAGTGACAAACTGCTTTCTGCTAAGAGAAATATGCTTCTTGAATTTCCATCCTCCCCTCCCTGGAACACCCGGGAGGGGAGGATAGGAAAGGCAACATCAAATACGATATAGCTTCGCCAATACTGGAAACTCCTCCGAAAACCCACGGGAGCGGTGGCGAACGCGTCAGTGACGCTTCTAGCGGACTTGGAGTTTACGGAAGCAGATGACGCAACGGAAAAGTATAGGCTCCGCGACGTCCTCGAGCTTTGCAAGCCCCGTTTCGTCACCGCAACAGCTGAAACAATTCATTACGGTCAGCCCGCTTGAAAAGCAGAATCTACTGACCGCAACTGCAACGACAATCAAATAAAAAAGCGCGCAGAAAAAAAAAGATAGAGCAATTTATTTAGCGATCTCAAACGCCGCCACTCAGGGGATCACACGCGTTTGAAGTGCGTCTAAAAAGCGAAAAAAAAAGGCGTTTTGCTACTCGAACTACATCGTAAGAGGTTACTGTTGATCTTTTACAAACTAAGTTGTCACAATTTTTTATACCTGAGTAGCTGATCATTAAAACGTGCGCAAACAGCATGTTAATATTACCAGAGCGAGCGCACCAGCCGCTGCAGCATAACAACAAAACAAAAAGTAACGATAAAAATGACCGTACAAGCACTTTCCGAACTTTCCAGGAAAGATGGGATCGCCATCCCAGACGAAAATAAAAAGAAATGGGGCACAGTCGAGAACAACGGCAAATAATACAAAGAACAAAACGGAAGCAACACGACGAAACTAATCAAAAGAGAAAAGAGCTTCACTTACTTTTCTTTTTTTCAGCTGCACGTTACAAGTTTGTTTATTTGCTTTCGCATTTCTTTTCCCAGTGACTTTGGCAGGTTGTTTGTTTGCTCACTTGACGAAGCAGTTCAAAAGTACATTCACGTACTTCTTGAAGAACGTGTACAGGCAATCCTTGCACGCCGTACCTTTGTTTCGAGTGTCCATCAGCGCCTCAACTGCGCCTTCAGCTGAGCTCTTGTTTGGTGCGATATATCAGTCAACTGTGTGTCGAAGGCACGGCTGATGTTACCGGCTAGGTAACGAGCGAAGTCGTAAGGTGGTGTCATTTTCGCATGCGAGTATTTCTTGTTCTCCAACAGAATGTCTCTCGTGGTTTTCTATGTTTCTGATTACAGTTAGACCTAGCAAGCACGATGACAGATTTGACTGGCTGCCCACCCGGCTGCCATGGACTGGGTGTTCAGTTGTGCTTCTAGTCTGTCGTCCGTGAATTTATCCGCCACCACCGTGGAGTTCTCATAATCGTCTGTTTTGGCGTCAGTGTCGATTTTGAAGCCAGACTTGGATAGCTCTTCGAGTTTAATTTGAAGTAACTTAATTACTCACGTTTGTTCGGTCTTCGGGAAGCGGATGAAGGATTTTCCACCACATCGCAAAAAAACTATTTTTGCAGTGATAGGCAGGCAGCACGTGGCATGCAGACTATCTCCAAGTATGCGCAGGTGCATGCCCGAAGGCGGGCGGTTGATCAGCAAACGATGACCCACAACAGACGTGACCGCGTACTCAAATAAAATCCGAATAGAAACGTATAACGAGCTTACACCTTTTTAATAAATTTATTAAGTATCAAAAAGCACATATGAAGATTTCGGCTTAGAAAGTCAATCGAAGGCAGAAATAGGAGGTTATCGCAGACAACAGTAAAAAAACAAAAAAAAAATAACGACAAAGTTGAAGAAGGCCCTCCAGATGTCCGGGCATAGAGTAGCAGACGAACCGCGGGAGTAGCGAAGGAGAGAAAGTAAAAACTAAGCCAAACAAGTCAAAGCAATATACGTGATGGTTCGAACATCAAGTAAACTAAAGAAAGCAAAAAGCAAAAAAACCACGACATAAAAGCAGGAGGAAGAAAGAACGTGGCGGCGTAGCGTCGCCTCAAACATGAAAATAAAGTAGTCTGAAAAATGGAATGAGTTGCAGGACCATCCAACGGGTGCCGGCCTTTATCGTAGAAGTCAGAGAAGACGTTAGTCGTCCCGCCGCTAACAATCGCAATTTGTGAACCATATATAACGTGACCGAAATCACCTTTATTTATGCTACAACGCCCTCTTCTTCTTTTTTTTTTTTGGCAAGCGCGAGAAGTTAGCTTTTTTGTAACTCCACTTTTATTAGTTTTAGTAATAGCGTTAGATTTGCATGTGCACAATTAACTTCTTCCAGAGCATACTGACATCGCAGTAATGTAGGTGGTTCGAAATTGTTTTTTGCTTCATCATCCGAAGACGATCTTAAAGGGGCACTGCAATCCTATTTAAGCGTCTACCTTTTTTGCGGTTTCAACGTCTCTTGTTGTTCGGGCAACCCAGTGGGCGCGGAGAGAGTAACTAAATATCAGTGCGTCATGTTTTATTCGGATGACGCAGAAACCTCCTCCTCCTACGGGGGCGCCCCGTGGTGCCGAACGCGCGCGGCATGTGACGAAATCGTGACGTCTTTGGTCCTGACGTCAGCCGAGGAGAGAGAGCTACCCCGTTCCCGGGCAGTTTCTCTCATCGGCCTCACCTCCTTTCCCCGTCTTCCCCTCCCTCCCCACATTCCTCAGTCACCGCGGCAAGGGGAATCCTCCAGTGCGGGAAAAGCGGGGGGGGGGGGGGGGGGGGGGGACAGAAGACCAAGGACGTCATGAAGGAGGTTATTTTTGCATGTTTATGTAATTCTGTATGCCCATGCCTTTAAAAATTAAGCGAATTTCGAGAAAAGAAAAAATGTTCACTAAGGTACAACGTTCAGTGCGCTCAAGTTCGGTACAAATTAAAAAAAAGAGTAAAAAAGCCGTTGCAGGGCCTCATTAACGGGATTAGCCAGCTCACCTGTTAGACAAAACGGCTTTAAGCAATACATAATTGAGAAATGAAAATTGCAACAACAAAACCAATTGATCGATAAGAACAGTAAAGTTGAAACGTACCTATGATTTGAATTTTTTGTACATTACCCTTTTTCAAGAAACAGGCGAAGATACATTCGTGCTTTGCCTGGCTTACATAAGTTCTGACAGAGTGTTTTTTTTTTTTTTTTTTTTTTTTTGCAGGAGAGTCCTAAAATTGCACCCTGAAAGCTGTAGCATCTTTCCCACTCGAAGAAAATTACCTTCCCTCGTGAGGTAGCAACTATTTTTTAACATTCAAGGCAGCGAGTACCCGTGACAATATTTTTTTCATTAATTACCTCGCACGGAGATAGGCAAAACCAATGCGTTGTGGAGAATTCGTCTGCTTGCAGAAACTCCGAGCTCGCCAGGGGCGCTGCGATCACTTTTCGCCCGCGCTCCGCGGGAGTTGCCAGTATTGGCTTACATGGTATTTGGCAACATTGTGTTTTTGGGTGCTGCTTCTGCTCCCTCTGCGGTTGTGAATATTTTGAAGAAGGTTCCCAAGTATGCTACCGAGCTTTGGTCAGTCGCCCGGAGGGCTGCACACACTAGAGCGCATTACACAAGAGCGCCGACATTAGAGCGCCGACAGTAGAGCGCCACGTTGTTAGCGCGCGCGTCACGAGAGCGCCGCGAAGTTAGAGCGCGCGTCTTGAGAGCGCTGCGACGTTAGCGTGCGCAACTCGAGAGCGCAGTGACATTAGCTCGCGTGTCATTAGAGCGCCCGTCACGAGAGCTCACAAGCAGTCCAGCGCAAGTGGCCCGACCCGACCGACCACTTGTTCGGGCATCGCGTGTTTTATGTGAAATTGGCGGCGATTTACGCCGCTGCATTGAGCAATGACATTGCGAAATGAGTCGACGAAATCTTTGCGTGTGACAAACCAAGAAGTGTTACAAAAAGCTGACAGCAGAAAAAGAAATGAATACCTGTAGCGTCTATTTCCTCAGAAAAAAAAAAAGAAGAAAACATTGCAGCTGACCTAGCTTCATTAGTTCTTTGATTTTATATCTCACAAATCAGCAGGGGAGTTTTCCTGTATCCTTCAAAAGGATGGAAAGCTCTGCATCCGTTAAAATTGTGCTGAGCTTTCCTTCGATGAGTTTTTTACTGGTTTTTTGTTTTTCTTAGCGGTGAGATTTCTTCATTACGATCATGGACGTCACAATACTATTTAAAAATGTGTGAGGGACATCTAAATAGCCACCAAAGAGATCGGAGCCCAAATGCCTGTCAAGAATAGGCCAAACATAGCAAAAAAGTAAGCTATTTGTAGTATATCCGAGAGGCGAACCGCAGCACCGTAAAGAAATCTTAGACTCGCTGTTCCACACAACTGCAGGCATTCCCTGTACCTACATGCCCAACCCATTCCCCAGCCCCGTTTTCTCTCCGATGTCAGTAAGCAATTAGTTGGGAAGAGACGTACCCGTTTTATTTTCATTGGGAAGAGACGTACCCGTTTCATTTCCATTTTTTATTAAAGAAATATACAATCAATCGAAAAATCCCCAATGCTCCGATCCGATGAGTCGCACAATTTTGTTCTGACTGTGGAGCCGAGGGTACATCACACATTTGGCGGTGTTCGCTCAACTGGGTTGCGGTCTCGTGTCGCGCGCTCAGCTGATCGTGCGCTTAATTGGTCGTGCGCTCTCGTGTCGCGCGCTCAAGTGGTCATGCGCTCTTGTGACATGCGCTCTATTAGCCCCGTGCGCGACCGAAAGCGTCGCTGTGGTCGGCCTTCCACGATTGGCCGAACGCTGACTATGACGTCGGAAAGGGGATTTATCATCGACGGAAATAAGAGGAATGAAAGAACTTTAATTTTGACGGTGTTGGCAGTGTTCCTTTGAGAGCGCCATGATTTCAAGCTTCCACCATGCTAATAACAAACACCATCGAACTTGTTGTTTGCAAGGTAATGACGTCACAAGGGGGAACCACAGGAGGGCGCCACCAAAACTTCTCGCCGCTAAACGCGCTACTGTCGCAGACACCCTCCTGTCGCGTGCTCGAACGTCGTCACTGTAGTGTCGCGCTGGCCCAGGAGCGGAATGTGAGCTCAACCACCGCAACAGGTATGTCGCCCACGCCTGTGTGGTGGTGTTTCTGATCCCCCTGCCTTGTGGCAGACTGTACGGTAAAAAGACGGGGAGGTGCGTTAATGTCCGGGCGAGGGAACACACTCTTTCATTGAGCTCCTCCCCGTCTGGCCACCGTGCGGTTTATTGTGATAGATGTACATGTTCTCCGCTACTTGATGACATTAAGATTTTAGCGCGGTGCAAAAACAAGTCTTTCAGGGGAAATTGACGACGCCTTTTTATTGCTATCCATAGCGCAGGCATGTCTGCAAGCTCTCCGTCCATAGTCCTAGCGAGTGACGAGTTCGATTTTATTAGGACGTCCGGCAAGTACGTCTGGCGTGTGTCAGCATGATGGGGGAGGGGTGTGTTATCGGGATGATCGTTTTGTGTCTATCCGCTTGTTGTTATGTTTACTTGCTGTACCGTGCACAAGCACATTTTTCAGTTGTAAGTCGGCATTGTGTCTGGTTTCCTTCCAATAATGCTCTGTCTTTTTCTTCTTTTTTTTTGCGCTGTCTTAATACCTTTTCAGCAAGACCAACCAAATAGCCCAACTACACACCTTGTTTTCATCTAGAAATCAGTTCCATACACGGCTAGTTTTGAATACGCAGAAAGATCATGTAACTGTCTTCAATAGGATAAAAATAAAAAGGCAGGGTTATTACCCCTAGCGTTTCAACATACGAAATGTCCCCATTTTAGGCCTGTGTTGTTGTTCTTCCACAATAAGATAAGCTCCGCAGACAGACCGAGGTTCGCCATTTGCGGGCGACTGCTTATGCGAAAAGGATAGAAAAGAAACAGAAACCAAGCCGGCTTGCCCCATCGGACTGCACAACTTGACCGTAGGACTGACAGGCAATAATACCTCGGGGAAACTGTAACGTTAGACCGGCGCTTTTGTACGTTCCCTTGTTACACTAGGCATACTTATAATCTCATTGCAATAAATGGAGATCATTCTGACAATGCCAAATGAATAGACGTCTATTGTCACAAACATTTTGCCTCCTTTGGCCTCTGTTGTGGATTGCAAGAGACCACTGGTAGTGTAAGGAAGAAAAAAAGGAAGATCCGAGATCGGCAGAGGCACGAGAGAAACGGGTCGGTGGCGCGAGACGGAGCTCGGCGGTTGAGCTGCATGATCGGTGCTTCCCTTGACTGTATTGTACATATGTAAATATCTCGCTCAGTAAATAAGTGTTTTGTTACCGTTGAACGTTCTTGAACGACTGATTCCGCTAAAAACACTACATGGTGCCGAAACCCGGGAACTGAAGACAGCAGAACGTAAGCGAAATTCAGAACATTACCTAACGCCCAGACTGCTGCTGCGGGATACCAGACAGATACATGGAGCGTCTGAAGGGGAAGCGAGCCATCCGACGACGATCGCAGAACACCCGCATCATCAACGAGGCCACTGCAATTCTTGAAACTGCAGATTCGGCAACGCTAACATCGCTGCTGGAACGACTGACGACAAGCAACAGCGAGCTACGTCAAATAAACTCCGAGATGGAAGACTGCATTACCGATGGTGACCTCGTTGCAGAATACACCACCGTAGTTGAGTACGACGACTTGGCTACCAAAATGATCTCTTTGCTGGGTAGCAAAGCGTCATCCCTCCGGGAAAACGAAGTCCAACCGCCGCCACCACCGGTGTCGTCGCAGTCAACAACATCGGACCGAGAAAGAGCCCAAAATAACCGCACTGGCATCAAGCTTCCAAAGCTACAGCTCCAGACGTTCAACGGCGACATCGGTGAGTGGCAGAGCTTCTGGGAGCAATTCCGCAGCGCAGTGCATGAGAACGAGAGTGTCCCACGTCACCACAAATTTCACTATCTGCGGACCCTTCTCGCCGGATCAGCAGCTGCAGCGATCGCAGGGCTACAAGCCATGGACGCCTGCTACAATCACGCGGTCGACATCCTTTGTGCTAGTTTCGGAGACAGGCGACGCATTGAGCAAGATCATCTGGCAAAACTGCGGACGCTGCCTCACGTCATTTCATCTAACGACACCAGAGGTCTACGCCGGATGTACGATCACCTTCAACCAAACATTTGAGGTCTGAAGGCTCTTGGAATTGGATCAGAGTCATACTCCACAATGATGTGTGACATCATACTAAAGGTATTGCCGAAAGATCTGGTCCTGGAGTACAACCGACGAACTAGCTCCACGAACCCAACGACGTCATCCGAAGCCATACAAGAAAGACCCGAGAACGAAGGCGCTTCAAGCAGCGGCTCGACTGTCCTAGTCAACAACTCATTAACAACTGATCTAGTTGGAGGAGAGCTCTCAAAGGTCTTGAGCTTCCTTCGGGACGAAGTTGAAAGTTGAGAACGAGCTGGGATAGCTGAGACAACGAGAACAGAAGCTAGAGAAAATCATACCGACCACACACGACGATCGGCAAACTCTGCAGCTGCAGTGTTACAGACAAACACAGAACCCGGTTACTTCTTCTGCAAATCGAGTAGGCACTCAACTGATACCTGCTCTAATGACTTACCACATGAGGAAAAAAGAAAGCGACTGTCGGGTGACATGCGGTGTTTCCGATGCACTAAAAAAGGACATCGAGCAAAAGACTGTCGAGGAAAGGTTTCATGCTCCTCGTGCTCAGGAAGGCACGTCATGTCAATGTGTGACCCGAACTGGAAGCCGCGTTCAAAGAGTCCTGGTCAAGAAACTGTGATTACCAGTGTACAGAACGCCAGCTCCGGAAGTCTGGAAAGATGTAGCCTTGACAACGAGGTCCTCCTCCAAACGTTCCGGGCCTGGGCTGTCTCAGAGGACCAAAGCTGCTACTTCCGAGCCATCATCGACGGAGGGAGCCAGCGGACATTTATTCGCACGGATATGTCCCGCCTACTCAATCTCCAAGTTCTTGGACAGATCAGCCTCCGTTTGAACACGTTCGGGAACGAAAACGCCCAACCTCAGCAACTACGACTGGTCCAAGTGCGCCTTCGCAGTCAGTTTGACAGCACAGAGTGCTCACTTGAAGCAGTAGAAATTCCCTTTATTTGCAAGGATATTCCAAAAATACCAACCGACAGCGAATTTCCAATTAGCGTCAAAGAAAAGGGAGGGCATGTAGCAGACGAGTTATGGTTCCCAGGTGTAGCGTCAGTACCTGGCATAGTTATGTATGCTTGTCGGGTCTGACCAACTTTGGAAGATCACAAAAGACCAGGTACATCGATGCCCCAACCACGAAAGAATGATAGCACTCAACACAACTTTTGGGTGGACTTTTCAAGGTCCTACATCACTTCAGAGTTCCTTAACCTGCAGTACAACCAAGGAGGGCTCTATTATAAAAGATGACGACACCCAGAAAACCACCGCCAAGACGAAGCATAAACGTTCCGTCGGAAGCCTGATTTCCATAAACCTGCCGTGGCAAGAGAAAGACCACGAGCACGAGGAACAAATTCAAGGAGACATCACTTCCGCCGAAAAGTACCCTTACAAGCATATAGGCGCCAGCCCCGAGTTTAGTCACTCGCCGCGTTCGCAGCACTCCCCGAAATTAACCGATCAGAGGAACTACCGGCAGTATCAGCTGCCTTCGTCAAAACGCTCTGAAGTCATCAATGGGGGCCAGAGGATGGATGTTGCAGGCGAATCTGACAGTGTCGGGCCCGAGGTTGAAACCCGACTGGATGAGACGTCCGAAAGCCGCTCGAAACTAAAGTCGAGAGTATCCGACGCGTGGCAGGCTCCGAACATGATTGTGTCGTACGCTCACAATGATTTCGAGAAGGCGAGTGTCGGCGAAGAAGAGGACAACGACGAGCGCATCTTGCAGTCCGACATGATGTATTACAATCAGGCGTCGACAAGGAAGTCGCTCAAAGGAAAGGGAACATACCAAAGAATGGCCGACAAAGAGATCTTCGCTTACTCCGTGGTGGTGGTAGTTGCCGTCGTCTCACTTATGCTGGTCGTCGCCCTGAGCAGTCGAGAGATACATGGGTCAGGAATGGAACACCATCCCGTCTTCAACCATTCCAACCTGAAGGCTATGAAAGAAGATCCCAGCTTTCGGCATGCAACACCCACGAGATGCAGGGACGCACGTTGCTTGATCAGAGGGCGAATGTTTCTAAAAATTCTCGGACGGAACTACTTCCGTCGCGCGTGCCGCAATTTCTACAAGTTTGTCGGCAAGCATCTCAAGTTACCGGTCTGCCCGGCGACTGCATTGCAAGACGACCTGATAGAAGGGCTGGTTGCTGTCATCACATCAGAAGAAAGATACCCGGAGCTGATTAAGGCGCGGAAATTGTACAAGGAAAGTCTTCAGAAAGATGCGATCGCGGAACAGGGCGGGGACACGCTGGCAGAGCTTCAGACTGATCCCAGACTCCGCGCCTGGCCCTTCACAGACTCCGTCCTACAGCCGCTCGTCTGGAAGGCCGCTCATACACACTTTTTGACCAGAAACAGCCTCACTTCACTTCATACGTCACACGAATCGAGTTCACAGGTCCGTACCAAAGAGGATTTCACGTGCCTGTGGCAATATCATCAATTGCATCTTGATCTCATTTAAAGAAGGTGGCGTCACGAATACCTCCTCGAGTTGCGATCTGCGCACGAGTATCCAAGCCGCCAGCTGATCAAACTACGAGGAGGAGACCTGGTGCTTGTTGAAGTATCCAAGATTCCGCTACTCATGTGGCGAACTGTTGAAGAACTCTTTTACGGCAGGGATAAAACCGTAAGATCACGCTCTGGGAATTTACCGAATGGACAATGCCCACGCGACCTGTGCAACCTTTATACACCATAGAACTCGTAAGATGAATGAGCGTTCCTGAACTTGCTCATTTCGGGGGGAGAGTGTTGTGGATTGCAAGAGACCACTGGTAGTGTAAGGAAGAAAAAAAGGAAGATCCGAGATCGGCAGAGGCACGAGAGAAACGGGTCGGTGGCGCGAGACGGAGCTTGGCGGTTGAGCTGCATGATCGGTGTTTCCCTTGACTGTATTGTACATATGTAAATATCTCGCTCAGTAAATAAGCGTTTTGTTACCGTTGAACGTTCTTGAACGACTGATTCCGCTAAAAACACAACAGCCTCTGTGCCTCAAACTCGATCCATACCTTCGTTTTAGTTTAGTCCTACATCTTGTTAAAAAAAAAAAAAGAAAGATTCGATGAACAAACCTGAGCTCTAAAAACCTGGTACTTGGAGCAGTTAACTGGTCGGCGAAGTGGGTGACCCGGCGTTGGAAAGGGAACTCATTCGGCGCGAGAGAACAGAATTTTCCTGCACCAGCCAAAGATTTCTCGTTAGGCACCTGGGTCAGGCCTCCTCTCAGATATATAGACATTTTGCGCGAGCGCTCAAGCAATTAAAATTTAAAAAACTTACCTCAACACGTCAGGTAAAATATACTTTTTTATTTTTAATTTGCTGTTATAAAGACAAACGTACAAAATTCTTTTCAGTATTTTTAGTATCTCTTCTGGTGTCTTTCTTGGTTGTAACAATTATCATACCACTTTGTTCGTTGGTGCTGCTAAACGTACATATGAACATTTTGATGAACGATCTTAATGAACGCGGGTTGATACCAAACTAAAAAATTCATTACTTTTTTTCCCACGCGCTAGGTATATGCTATCAAAACAGCTACTTATAAAATCGGTTGATTAACATAAAATATTATGAAAGAAGAAGATGTGAGAAAGTCGCTGCCTTAAAATTTGCGTTATTTACAGTCGATTCTTTTACCTTGTGTTTGAACGCACCCACACAATCAATTTAAAATTGACTGATGTATACTTGCAATGATTTTGTTATTTATATATTCATTGATTATTTTTAGGCAATACCCAAAGCGCCTAAATCGTTCGCAGTGTATTAGTGATCATAACTGATAACATCCTCGATAGCTGATTGCTCGTACTTTTACCGAAATAGAGAAGTTAATTATCTGGGTAGATTAATTTGCGACGCAAATAAGGTCTCGCAATTTGGACTAGATTACAGATCGAAGCATACAATATCAGTCGGACCTCTGCTTCACGGCGGAGTAACCGTTCAAACACAGGAAAAACAAGTGCTATGGAAACAAACATATAAACTATGCAAGCAAATATAAGCTAATGCATAAAAGAGATTGAACAAGGTTGAATCTAACATAAAAAATACATCGTTTGATAGCTCACCGAGCACATACCGCCGACAATCGATTTTAGCCACAAATAGCTCTTGGAAAAAGGGACATACTAAATAACTTTGATTTAGACGAAAATGTGTCTACCTTTAAGACGGCTGAATCAAAACTTAAAATGGACCTCTCACGTTCAAAAATGAGTTAAACATGATCAACTCTACCTGCTGATGACAATCGAACGCTTGTATTTCAAAAGGATGACTGTAGTTTTCGTTCTAAATATACGCTTCTGGCGATCGCTTCAATATCAGCCATCTAAGAGCGCGTTGCGTCTCGTGATATCCGCCGCGCCCGCGACTTGCCGCGACGTCATCGGCCCGACGGCCTCTCTATACTCTGTTTCATACTTAGCGTGCAACGCTGTCAAAGCTACTGGCGCGAGCGCGTGGCTTCATCTATGGTTTTGTTTGCGCGAGAACGCGCGCAAATGATCAACGTGATCAAGCCCAAGCCAGTAGCTTTGACGGCGTTGCACGCCAAGTATGAAACAGAGTATAGGGCCGAGCATAGCGTAGTTTTGAGCGGTGACACATGGTGGCATCAACGCGTTACTACCTCGCTTAATCAGAATGGCCAAAGGCTGTGACATATCACCGGGAGATGGGGAGATTGCAGAGCACGCAGAGTCGTGCGCGCTATGACAACACGTAGTGAATCATTTGCTACGAGACTTGGCCGATATGGCGACACCGTCAACCTCGCACGAGGCGAGATGCTGGAAGATTTCCTACCTCATGTCTAATGTGACGACAGGATCATTTGTGACATTGGGAGGACAAGGTAATTGCTGCTTACCTGATTTACCACCGACTTATCCCAACGACTAGTCTAGGCGAGGGCGGCAGCTTCACGGATAAATAAATATCGCTTGAAGGCGCCATAGCAGTTCGCAGTTTTCAGTTATTAAAGCGAGCAGGGAAGCAGGTCGAGTCCGGTGAGGCACCATGGTGGTGGCATCACTCAGTATTTCACGCAGCGTATCCCATCGAGAGTGGTGACGGCAGCATTGTCACGCCACCACAAAGAAACGCGTACACCCCGACGATTTTGGGACATTCCTTGTCAGAAGGGCGAACCCTGACAGAAAGTGGGGAAGGCTTCGGCGTAGAGGAAGCTTGTGCAGGTCTCAACAGAACGCGATTTTCCAAGCGAAGGCGCAGAGCATAAAGAGAACGCGGCTGTTCAATTCTCACATCGTCACACAAAAAGTACCACCAAAAAACTCTGGCATCGCTACGATTTTACAACGCGACTAGTATCAATGGCGAACACTGAACTAATAAAGAGAAGCGACCGGCACCGCTTTCTTCGGTCTCGTACAACGAAGCTTACGCGATCGTCCAAGCCGGGGCACTTAGCTCGTCGACTAAGTTGGACGGCGACACGATCGCTGAATTCTCACATCGCCGCACAGAAACTACCACAGACAAAAGCGGATACCGACACAGCTCTGCGATGTAAACCCGGGTAACTTCGGGACGTCGGTGTCTCTAGGCGAGAAAGACGTTGAAAGCAGCGCGCGCCATGTTGAAAAGTATAGTTCATCAGCCCCTGACGACACTGACGTCAAACAAGGAGTGTAAGTGATTGGCTGGCGGGATGAATCCAAGGTGGCCCATTGTGCTTTGGCGTTTTTCACCAAACTTTCGGTATTACGTTCTCTCCTAGGTAATCTGTACTAGTGAGTGTGCTTCCTATGTAGTGGCGCTGCCGCTGCAGGTCAATGCCGTCACGACATTCCATCGAAGCTTCATAACCAACAACCAGGTGGTTTTTGGTTATCATTTATTTCAGCTTAAAATGTGCTTTCTTGCGTTTTCCAACGAAATGTTTATGTTCTAAGTTCTACTCGTACTTACGTCATGTTGAAGCAATGAAATGAGCTCCAAAGTTTGGTTTTCGTACCCCTTTAAAGTATTGTCAAAGGGGTATGACTGATAATGTTGCCGAGTCATTTACATGTCTCATTGTATGCCGACTGTTTATATAAAACAGGGAACAGCAACGAATTACTAAACGTTTAGGATGATTGACATAAAATGAAACTACTCTAAGTCGCCATATTATGCCACTAATTCCTGCTTCAAAATTCATTCGTAAATAATACTATAGTCACTGGCAGAATGAGAACGGTAGGGCGTGTCTTTCGAACGCCCGGCTTTCAGAACGCGTTCCATGGTCATTCCGCCAAACTCTGGCCTCTTGCACGCGCTCGAGGTGGATGATTCGCCGAAGCATTGTAGAAGATAGAAAGCTCGCACTGGAGGCTGGGTAACTGGAACTCCTTTGAACCGTTCGCACCGTGTTAGTAATTATAACTAAATAACATATTTGATAACAGATTGCTCAAATTTTTTTACCGAGATAAAGAAGGTAATTAGCCGGGTAGATTAATTCGCGACGCAAATAAGGCCTCGCAATTTGGACTAGATTACGGAAACCAATTTTCTTCAAATGTATATATTTGATGAAGTGCTTATTGTTTTATTTAAATATGATATTCTGGGCAGTGTCAATACTTCGTTTCGGCTTACGTCCACAGCGGCCGACGCTACAAGCTAATAGCACCAATCAAGCATCGTCAAAAGCGGAAGTCACTGGTCCTCTCCGGTTTATAATTGGTTTAGCGATGATAGAACTCGAAGAGAAAAAAGACGACCACCTTGATGTCGCGCTTTTGAGGCTGTCTGCTTACTCCGATCAGCTCGTACCGTCGGTTGCGTGGACTTAAGGTGAAAGAAGGTATAGTCCTAACTCAATAATCCCAAAGCAAAAAGAAGTCATCAGTGCTAGCTTGCTTACTTATTTATTTATTTACAGAGTACCTACATCGCCTCGAGGGCATTATTGTAGGAGGGGCAGGAAATAACACACATACATAAAAAACACAAAGTGATCACTTGTCCGCACAGATTAGATATACAGCCGAGAAAAAAATACACTGTTGTCCAAGGTGCTCACCACATCATCAGGCAGCAAGTTCCACTCTCTAATTGTCTTTACAAAAAAAGAATGACAGAAGCTGTTTGTTTTATAGGAATATTCAAAAACTTTTCTAGAGTTATCACACCTAGCTGAAACATACGTTGGCCCCAAAAGATACTCATTCTTATTAATACCAGTATTATTATAATAAATGCGATGGAAAAACTTCAATCTTAATTTTTGCCTTCGAATGCTCAGCATGGTTTTAACCTCTGTCATACTAGCGTATGGATCGTAGTTGTTACTAACAAATCGCGCTGCTTGATTTTGAAGTTTCTCTAATCTATCGATCAGATACTGCTGGTAGGGATCCCATATAACGCACGCATAATCAAGCATTGACCTTACGTGCAAGAAGTAAAGAGTTTCTTTTACGTCTCGGGACGCGTGTTTGAAATTTCTACGGATAAAAAACAACATTTTACTGGCCTTATTAATTGTGTAGTCAATATGTTTATTCCATTTAAGTGATTGGTGAAAATAAACGCCAAGATATTTACATTCAGAGACATTACCGATTGTCAGGTTTTTGATAGTATAACTTGTAAAAAATTTAGAGACGTTTCTAGCAAAATTAATGAGGTTACATTTTCCAATATTTAGGCTCATGTTCCATTGGTTACACCAGTATGCTACCTTATCTAGATCGCTCTGTAGGATCTCGATGTCTCTCGTCGAATTTATTTCCCTGTAAATAACGCAATCATCAGCAAAAAGTTTTATTGTCGACTGAATATTTTGTACAATGTCGTTAACGTAAATTAAAAATAGTAACGGTCCAAGAACACTACCCTGGGGGACCCCTGAAGTCACGGAAACGACTGAGGATTTACTTCCATTTAAGACAACACATTGCTCACGGTCACTTAAGTAATTTCGTATACAATTTAGTACCTTACTATTAATATTTATAGAGGCTAGTTTTATCAGTAGAAGGTTGTGTGGTACCGTGTCGAAAGCTTTGCTGAAATCTAGAAAGACTGCGTCTACTTGCGTATTTTTGTCATTTGCTTTTAATAGGTAATGCTGGAACTCTGCTAACTGCGTGTTGCATGAAAATCCACTCCGAAAGCCATGCTGGGATGGAGTAAAAAAGTTAAAGCTATCAAGATATTTGAACATTGCGCTATATAAAATATGCTCAAAAAGCTTAGAGCAAACTGACGTTAGTGATATAGGCCTATAATTTTCTACAAGTTTCTTATCTCCGGATTTAAAAACAGGAATCACATTCGCCGTTTTCCAATCTATTGGGACCAACCCTGTCTCAAGTATCGTTTTAAATATAATAGACAAGTACTGGGATACAATCTCGGAACACTTAATGAGAATAACAGGTGATATACCATCAGGGCCAGTAGCCTTTGACTGATCTAGGCCGCGCAAAAGAGAGGCAATACCATGAACATCAATATCAATATCCGCCATCATGCCAGTAAAACAACTATTCGGTGACTCCACCACATACCCAGAGAATCCCGGAGAAAATACCGATTTAAAGTAGGAATTGAAGCATTCTGCCTTCTCCACATTTTCCTTTAACATTTGGCCGTCAACATTAAGAACTGGGATAGAAATATCGTCTTTCCTGCATGTCTTCACATATTTCCAGAATACCTTTGGGTTTCGTTTAAGATCGCAGTTTAGCCTGGTAAAAAATGACTGCTTAGCTAACTTTATTGTTACTTTTAATTGATTATTAATATATTTTAACCCTTGCAAATTAAGGACAGAGTTATCTTTACAACGTTTTTTGTAAGCCCGCCTTGCTTTCCCCAGTAGTTTCCGTATTTCGGCATTAAACCAAGGTTTTTGTTTACGCCTTTGCCGCAAAGTTCTTGAAGGTACAAAAGCCTCAACTAAATCCAATATTTTATTGCGAAACAAAATCCAAATCTCCTCTGTTGTACAAGACTCAGATAAACATGAAAAAGTTAGAAAATATGTCTGTAATGCATTATTGATGGCGTCAAAATTACCCTTTTCATAGATGAGTACTCTGCGTGGCTCTTGTTTCTGTTCAGGTACGCCTGATACATTCAACTCGGTAATAACAACATCGTGATCACTTATTCCAGGATATACCTGGGCGCTAGAAACAATATTTGGGTCATTGCATAAGACGAGATCTAAAACTGCCGTCAGTCGAGTCGGCTCCATGACATACTGAATCAGACCAAATGTATCTATCAATTCTGTGAACATAGAATAAACACGCGATTTGCTTCTTGCCGTCGTCCCAGTTAACCACGAAAAGTCTGGCAAATTAAAATCGCCTCCCAGAAAGACGGTGTCTGGTATCACTGATAACATATCTGAGAGTAAAGAAATGCTTGTTTCATTTCCGTCTGGCGGACGGTAGATAGTTCCAAACACCACAGTCATCCCTTTGGGAAAACGAACGCGACACCACACCGACTCAGAGTCATTCTCAAATTTAACTGCACAGCTACTCCACCAAGATGAAACCAGCAAAAAGACTCCTCCTCCGTGTCGATGTCTGTCTTTACGATATACCGTAAATCCCGGCGGAAAAACCAAGATTCGGTCCCCATAACAATCTGTGGATTCAAAGTCATTATTAAAGATGCAAGCTCATCAACTTTATTCATGATGCTACGGCAGTTCACAACCAGAACCGTAGGTTTCTCTGGCATATCAACAATGTCATCTTTGCTTGGTCTGTTGATAGGAGGTAGGTGTCGTCATTCTGCTACGATCTCGGAATTAGTCGGACGATGCAGGACTGGTTGACACGTGTCGCTGTCCCAGATAAACGTCTGCCCATTTATTACTAACTTATCATAGTTCAAATAGACCCGGTTTTCTTTATTTTGCCTTTTCTCTTTTGCGTAGTTCCAGAGTTGCCGCCGTTTTTCTTGAACTGGGGGACTGAAGTCTTCCGAGACGCTGATCGGGGTATTTTTAAACCTAAATGCATTTCGCTTCACATTTTCTCTGGCTTTCCAGCCAGCAAAATGCGCAACGATAGGCCGATTTTTTCCATCTTTAAATGCTCCCACCCGGTGGGCTCTTTCGATCTCAACATTGTCGATAGATAACGTTTCTTTACAGATGTCCCTTATTAGTTTCTCAGATTCTTCCCATGTCTCTTTTCTGGAGTTGTCGGGAACACCAAAAAATACTAAGTTTGATCGTCGACTTCTATTTTCAAGGTCGTCTAATTTGGCTTCAAGTTTAAACTCACTTTCTTCAACATGTGCCACGCGTCTTTCTAGTACCTTTGTCTTTGAAATTACGCCATCAATCTTATTCTCAAGATCAGCTTGCCTTTTTTCTATGCCTGTTAGCTTTGCCAAAACAGTTGCTTGTCCAGACTGCAATTCTAAAAGTATGGTTTCAATTTTTCCCCACTGTTCAGCTTCAGCCTTAGACATGGGACCGGGGTTTGATTCCACGTCCCCTGCCAGGAGGAGCAATGCTTCCGTGAACAAAAGACAGGAGTCGAAGAACAGGAATGTTAACCCATCAATCACCCCGACACCAAAAAGATAAGAACACCAGTGCAGCATGCGTTTGTTGATAGGGCACGACACTCTCACAAGCAGTAGATTACTTGTTCGATAGCATTTAGAGCATTTCAAGTAACCAACCTGATACATGAAGCAACGTGAGTACGGGCCGAAAAGAGTGCCGTGCCCCAGTGGTGCCGGACGAGGTAGCTCCCTTTTGTGGCTGTGGTGGGGCGGATCCGGAAGTGTCCCTCGGAGCCTAGCCATCTGCCGGTCTTCAAGGAAACCCAGAAAAGTTTCTGTAGCCTCCGCTGGCTCGAAAGGGCTGCCGGTTGACATTGTCGCAAATCCGGATAGTGGCGTCCATGGCTCCGAGATGGGAAACGCCGCCGCCCCGTCGAAGTTCGGCCATTTGTTTCGTTTATTATTATGTGCAGCTTCTCAACAAACCTCTCCTCCGATATTAGTATTTTTTCAACCCGGGAGACCTATTCCAAAACGTTTACGTTGAGATATAAATAATTATCATATTTTCCTTTTTTTTTTTTTTTTTTTTTTTTTTTTTGGGGGGGGGGGTTATATTACCCCACAATATGAAAAACGTTTACAAATTCGATTTTGAGCTTCATATGATTGGTAGATATCTCTCCGTTTTAAATTTTGTTCATTATTCCAATGAATTTCGGCTTACTTTAAGTTTACTACGGGCATCAAGGCGCTAAAAAAAGGTCCTTCGACTTTGCAATAAAAAGTCAACTTGTAAACAAAATGGAAATACATATCATCCTGATTATACTAGAGACAAAACAAGGACGACTGCACTCTAGTGTGTGCGTTTTCTCGTAGTGTACAGTCTTGGAGCAATACGGGAATGCCCTTTTGTACACTTATAAAACTCGCTGTCGAACTGAAAACATATTTTTTGTTTTTCAGACACGTTTCATTTCTCTGATACAAACATGTAATACTATCTAAATGTACGACATTCATCTGTATCATTTTAGGCAAGTCAACGGCATTAGTCTCAACTTACGCATGATGTATGTCGAAGTCAGCGGGCAGGCGCAGAACATTTCATGACGTTTCAACTGCAGGGTATGACGGACAGCCGTCACACCGCGCCGCATCACCCAACTATGGGGAATATATACCAGAACACGAAAAGCTCCGGCATCTCTCTGAAGGTAACTGAATCTTCCTGCCGCATTTATCGGGAAAGAAAGACGATAGAGAACGCGAAGCTCGCGTTGTCTTCGGGTCGCTGAGTGGCGCAGTGCAGGGGGTTTGGGACAAGCATGCTGAGATTCGCGCAAGAAGACTGCTTATCTAACGATAGGTACGATACGACTAAAATGAATTTGGCGGATCCGCCGCCCAGGACCGCACGACCACTCCAAAAATATATGCACCATAGAGCTTTGTGCCCACGCCATTTTTTTTTTCTCGTGACTGTGATTGTCGCAGCTATAGTTCTTGCTTGTTTGTGCTACTTAGGTTTGACATTGTTTGGAATTTCTTTGTCTTGTCTTCAGACTCATGGCTGACAACAATAAGCGTTGGCAAACTACAGAGGTAGGTTAGAGAGTCATATGGTGAGTATAATGTAATGTTCACAATCGTTACTGTGACGCGCGCGCTAATTCGAGATTAACGTACCGCGTATGGAGATCGTATATATGAGGTCGTTATTCGAAACTAAATCGCCCTTTAAGGATATTTGTCCCTCTCTCTCTCTTTTTTTTTTTTGCACGTCAGCCATTTACCGACTACAATAATCTTCCCACTTAGTTGCTATAGTTAAACCGGAAAAAAATTCATGTACGGAACTTGCGATGCTAATCCACATTTATTGTAGTTATTATCTTTTGGCCCAATCTCCGATTTATTGTGTTGACTTTCTGGGTATTCTAAATTCGCATATGAACCCAAGAACTGTCAAGTTGTCCGTGTGACACCTGATATAGAGAGGAGTCCCGATTCTTTCATTCTGGCATTTGACTCTCTTAAGGAATAGCACTCCTGACATTCCAGGGCTCACCTCATATTGTGGGGCTATGCCCCAACAGATTTAGGGACGTGTTGGCATGCATCTCCACTGCGATATCTTGAAAGTGCGAAACAAAAAAGGGGCCGCCGTACACAAGGTTGTGTTCGTGCGGTTTATTTAATTTATTGTATTCCTCAGTTTTCGGTTACCGCGATGTCATTTCTGCAGTGACCTAATTCTTACCCACATACTGATGCGCCATTTTTCTAAGCAAACATACCTTTTTTGCCTTTTGGTAGAGTTATTTTCTAACGTGGCAGATCTACTTCGTTCATTCCATAACTGGGTCAATGAAAGTGAGTATATTCGAGAATATTTTCGGCCCGAGCTCTGTTCTCTAAATAACATCAACACAGGTGGATTGAACAGTTTTATGACAATGTAGCTGATTGCTTTCACGTATTTTTTTTTAAATCGACAAATAAGCTGTGCTTTACAAATGGCATCGTTTGCGTTTAGGTAGGAGAATTCAAACATTCTTATATGTTATAGCAGTGCTGAATTTAGTTTTATTTTAATATTGTTGACAGCCACGAACGATAATATTGGCTGTAATTAAGTATTGTTTAGAGCATAATACTCTTCTATTTTGCTACTCCAACGCCTATCGTCATAGAGAAGACATCTCTAATGAAAACTGCCCAGACTCATTACTGCAATATAAAATATGCACTCCGCATCAACCAAGAAATACCACCAAATGCGTTATGCTCAAATTAACCAACTAAATATACACTTTTTATTCACCGCGCCTCTAAACCTTGGCAACCATTATTTACAACAAACAGAATTATTATGTTTTTAGGCTTAACATATTTGTTTAGAAAAAAAAAACAGTGAAGTTTACACTAATGCTCTGTGAGGTTGAGTTATATGGTCGGGGGGACATAATATAGGAGGCTAATTCTCAGAATAAGTTGGATAATCACCAAACTTTGCTCATTAACTTTTTATTAGTGAAAATAAACATGATTTTAATTATAAACTTGCTGAGATTTATTGGAAACCACATTATGAGTAAAGTTCAGCAAGATTTGGAGCGCGTGTGAAGCACGGTAGTGCTCTAAATATACAGCTCGTGCAACGGGCGAGAAGCTGGCATTGTCCGAAGAGCGTATGATAAGAGACGAAAAAATCGCGCGAGCGCGTTTTCGTATGTGCAGCCTGGTGCCTGGTGCACGAGTGATAACTTTAGCACGCTACCTTGCTTCCCGCGAGCACCAAGTCTTTCTAAATTTGACCGATTCATAAACTTTCAATGGCGCTCAGCAAGTTAGTAATCGGAACCATTTGCTTCTCTTAACTAATTAAAAAGTTAATTAAAATTAATGGTAATCAACCCGCTTATGGCGACGATTCGACCCCTATATTACGTCAGCCTGGCGCCATATAACCCACCTACACAGACCGCAATTGTGTAGCCTTCACGGCTTTCCAAATATAGTTTGTAAAGCCTAAAAAAACACCCTGTATATTTTACAAGAAATGAATATCAACACATTTACAAAAGTCCCCGTATTTTGAAACAAGGGGTTGCGAGGAAACGAATCTAAAGAATTGTACTAGGGCATTTAGTTCCTTGCGTTTGTACTTCGGATTTAAATGAAAACTTCAACAAGTTACGCTAATGTCTAAGACGGAATACGAGCGTTATTTCACAAGGTGAAGTGCTGAGAGTATTACGAAGACAAAAAGACAGACGGATAGTCACTATGAAGTCATCGTATAAAGTGTGACCGGAAGTAGGTGCTCAAATATAAACCTTATTTCGCAACTAATGTTGAGTTCGTAGCTGCGTAATTGTGGAAAAGCACTCTAAAATTTTATAGTTCACGTTAAAATCTGGTGTCAAGCGTTTTTGCATTGAAAACACTAAGACATTCTGCATGTATGCCTATATAACTTGTGCAGCAATTATCTCAAGGTAGAAATGGAGAAGTTAAACTTCTACAAACGAAATGTTTATTATAGAAGTGCTGTGCGTGCTTAAATCTCTGCAGCAATATGCAATAAGATGTACCGCGCTTGATGCCGTGGAGTAGAAATGAAGATAAGTAACCTGCTCTAATATTCTGCCTTGAGATGTGAATAGAAATGTATTAACAGCTTGTAGTCATGCATCGCAATAAGCAGCTTTTTCTTTTGACGAATATATTCTTTTAGAGTGACATCCACTCTATAAATAATAGAATAAGGTTCATACAAGAAAAACGTTCATACTTAACCACCCTCGACTTGCAAGAAAACTTTAACCTCTAAGACACACTCACTGCCATGGTAGCGAAGCAGCGTAGTGCCTCTCATGGTATATCACTCTGACTTCCGCGTAGGTTGTCACAAGTTTACGGTTACAAAGTAAAAACATGTTATTTTTGCGATATTACACTGTGTATGATGTTATGTATAATGACGTCTCCATCCGTGTCATTTTTATGACACGGATAGGTGACGAGCTATCAGCGTACGCCGCAGGGCTTGGGTCTCCATGTGCCCTGTAAGAAAACACACTCAGGCACAATTTTTTAGAGTGCACATCGACCTCACATGAGTTTTGTAGCGATTGCCGTCGCAAGCCCCGAAATAGTCAATGCCAAAGGGGTCTCCACTCTACAATATTAACTGAGATCTCTCCTAAAATTCAACAGGAACCCTTTTAGAAGAACATCGATCAGCAGTTGGGATACAAGTCTTCTATACACAAAACAAATAGCACTGATGGCAGCATGAAAGATAAGTTACAGTATGAAGGTACCGTGCAACGATATTGGTATGAAATGTGCCTCTCTTTACGCAAGCTTACGTGCACTAGCAAAACCGAAGTATATTCGCGCGCAACGCCACTGACGAAGAGGCTTCTTTCTCTCAATGTAATTCCAAGGATGACAGCAGACTGCCTTTTAGCCTCTTCTTTGAAAAGGCTGATGGCGAAGTCAATGAGATCGCTGTGTTGACGGTGTCATTAGCATTGGCACACGAAAAACATATTTCAATCCAACTTTATTTTATTTTTTTACATGGCTAAACACTACTTCCTTAAACCTACAAATAAGCTGATTTAATACACTCGCAAACAACAGGGGATCGCAACTTTATTGTGAAACTTTTTTTGTCAATCGTACGTTGACACAAACTCCTCATGTTTTGTGTAAACGATAAATTCTGACCACATAAAAACCCAATGGTGAATGTTTCACAAATTACAATCATAACAAAATAAAGGCGTCTTCCATATATCTTTTTAGGTGAAGCACAATTTCAGGGTGTTGCGATATCTTTGTTTGGTTAAAATACAATTTGAGAGTGCATCGTGCGATATTGAAATATTATAAACGTGAACTTAATGTGCCGACCCGACCACTGAAGTTTGTCTTACGTGCGTTTCAAAAATATTTTCAAGTTGGAACTGCTTGCAAAATGTGACGATGGCCAGTTTTGAGAGGTACAGCGTTGCGATAAACAAAGAGCTTCAAATGTAATTTCACTGTTCACCGATGAATAGACCCTTCCACAAATTTTGCTCCATCTTGTGGCGGCGTTTCAAAACTACACGCGGGCGCTGTGGTTAGCTACACTCGACCGAAATTTGAATGACGAGAGTATTTGAAGCACTTTTCTTCGCGCCGTTTCCCCAACGCTACTCGTAAGATTCCTTTCCATTGCTTCGTATCACGTCATTGTACGCAGAGAGTAGTGAATGGCAATAATAAAGACAAGTTGAGGAATCATGATTCCCGAATCAGTCTGAATAGCACGATTCTGTCACTTTGAGCAGTGATGGTATTCATACGCGAACCGTACGTACGGGCGGAACTATAGACCAGTGTCCGCGCCAATTCCAGGGCGCCGCCTAGTTTATCTACGCTCGCGCCACCACGCGGAAAGAACTGGCAGGCAGGAAAGGGGAGGGGGGGGGGGGGGGGGCTGCGTTGGCGGCGTTGCTTTGGGGAGCTGGATGCGGCAGGCTGTCCGAATGCACCGACACATCCTGAAAGATGTCTTCACCAGAAGCTTCCGTGGCCCGTTCTTCAACAGGTGAGATGTCGTGAACATTCGAGAACCCATCTCGATCAAGAAAACAAGGGAAAACCTTTCTTGTCTTAGATTTTCTCGGTGTCTGCTGACCCTTGACATCCGCGTTTCAGTCCGGGTTCATTGCGTAGTAAATATTTCGCTACCGCTTTCTTGTAGCTTTCAAGTGCTTGATTGTTGGCTTCTTGTATACGACATTACATTCGTGGCACGTTTGAGACCGATTTTCGCGATCTACTTGCCTTTCTGCGGCAGCGCGGCTCTGCCGAGCCTAAACCGAAACCAAAACGAAGGTGCCATTCGTAGCTAGCGTACGTACACGACGCAAACGACCTGCCGACTGATCACGGAGAAGTGACCACCTCTGTTGTATCCATCACGCACGCCAAACGTACGCATAAAAAAAAATTATTGCTACACTGGCCCTCACTCTTGAGTTCTTGCTCGGAGTGAAGTGTTTTCTTCTGAGTGCGGCTGTCCATTCTTGCCGAGAAGCTGCATGGGACGGAAACTTGTGGAAGCCGTAGACGTCGCATCCGCACTTGCTTCTTAGGCAATTGTGCGACGGGCAGTGCGTGTGCAAAAGAACCCTGCGTTTCCTCTGGTTGTTCGTACAACCAACGGCACAGTGCCGTCCGGACGAATTGCTCTGATACATTACACGGCGGTAAACAAGACCGACGCCGGCAACGTGCTAGTACTGGGAAAGGTCACGGTCTATCGCCCTCCCCCCCCCCCCCCACACACACACACACACACAAACACAGGCTGCGAGCGTCTGGGTTCGAAACTATTAATTGCCAGTTCTAAAGGATGGTACTTACTTGAAGTGGGAGCTGGAATTCTACGAGGTACCAGGAGACACTTACTACCGGGCAACGAAGCAGGGTGCCTGTAGGGGCGGAGTCTAGGAACGCTACCGATTAATATTGTGGCAGGCGATCAGTTATGGTAACAGACGAAACTTCGACTCGTTTGTTCAGAAGTTCGCGGTGATATTTTATTAGCAAACCAAAGATCTTAGGCTGTGAAATTCACATCACGCAGGCTCGTGCGTCGTAGTCAAATGAGCACAGTCGACGACGAGGTGTAATGGGCTACTAAGCTTCACAAGAAAAATGCGCGCGAGGAAGAGTTTTGAGGCAGTCCAAAACACCGATCCAGCAGACGCACGTACGTACGTTTACTCTGGACTCCATGAACCCGACGGCGCAAGATCAAAGCGATCAAAGAGCACCGCCGCCATCGCCACCCGGTTTTCTCTGCACTTTTCACGACAACGGCACTGCAACGGAGGGCACTTGCCTCGGCGTTAACAATCCGCGAAATCGATTAATTTGCCATTCATGAAGCCATTCCAAATGATAAATGAAAATACCTCGGCGTTGTAGAACATCTGACGACACAACGGTGCCGAGCGCCTGCTAGGCATCGTCGTTGCTCGAGAAGGCCTGCTTATTTGTAGTTGAGACGATGATTCCACATCTTTCGTGCAACTCGTGGTGCTTGCAATAACTTCGAAGGGCAGGGGAATCTTCTCACGAGGACGTTGAAGACACGCAACACCGGAGCCACCAAAGCAATCGTACGTACAAACCGTCGCCATGTTTGCCTTTTCTTCGTCACTCGCGGCGCGGTAAACTCGTCGCGAGATGTTTTCTGGCTAGGCTAGATGGAAACCAACAGCAGCAAAGTGGCGTATGGACAAACGGCTCTCACATTACGGGCACTATACTCACATACCGCGGTAAACAGGACCGATGCCGGCGAAACGGCAGTCGGCACACCAGCGAAGAAGCCCGCGGCGGGAAGCAGCGGCGCAGGCCGACGCAGCCCCCCCTCGCCGTGAGCGTCTGGGTTCGAGATTATTGTTCGCTTTTGCTCCTTGCAGTCGAGGCTAAAAAGAGCACTTCCGGACAAAGAAAGGTCTATAGAATGCACTACTTCGAAGGGGCAAACGTTCATGGGATGTTGTTTGCACGATCGAAAGTGTGTTCTAAATAGTTTAGCTGGTCTACCAGTGCTGTCACAACAGAACCTTCAAAAGCTGTTTGCATACACGCGCTTCTGCAATACTCATGTTGTGCTGCAACGACCATATTGCCAGGCCCGTGAGTAATGTCATCAACATCAGAACGATTTAGCAAGGGATCATAACTGATAAGCTCTGCTGCCTGAAGGTGCTGTTTTTCTTACGGTATTTGTGTTTGCGTTTCGAAGATTCCGGTTACGCGCAAGAAATTCTGATTGCCGTAAAACGCGACGAGGGCAAGCTCTTATTATACGAAAGCCAAAAAAAATGGAGGGGGGTCATTAAATTATAATACGTATAACTCAAGGCAATCACTAACTCAAAATTGGGGATTTATCCACCAAGAAATTTGGCTGCTTTAAACGGTAACGGATCGAGGTTGTTTTCGGTTACAAATTTTAACGACGCCATCGTTTACTGTCGTTCGTCTTTAGGGCGGCATAGTAATCATTAACTCCGCCTATTATCAAGTCATCCATGGCTGCCAAGCTCGTACTCGGTAGAAGATCGTCGGCGGTGGCGTCACTCGCTGCGACGACGGCCGAAATATTCATAGCAGCGTATCCGGTAAAGAGAGTTGCGTATTGTAGTATTTAACCAAGTCAAACATGGCAGCTTAGAGTGGCCGGCAGCAGTTTCAGAAAGGCTCTAATATTGTCTATGCAAATATAAATTGTATAAACGCCTCGAATGTCCATACCTATGCACGAGGAATTAAAGATTCTTCAATGCACTGTCATAATTTTCTCAACAAATAAAGCATTCAAATATGATATCGTGCTGTCCCAAACAACACATCCTTGAACAATTTCAAACATCTGCCGCAACATTTTGTCTTAAGACTCAATTTGAGAGTTCCGAAGGAAACATTAGACTGACAGGAGCACACAGAAATTTACGCATGCAGTGGTAGCTATTCTCGTTGAATCAAAAAAGCAGACTCTTGGAAGACGTTGCCTTGACGAAGCAAACAAACATTGCTCAAGTCGAGCGTAAAATTACTTTCGCGGCAAATATTGGGGCTGCCAACACATTCCTAAAACTTTGAATCACATATTAAAAATCAAAGCAAACACAAATTAAATGTATTCAAAGTAAGTTACTACGCGAATTTATCGTTTCTGAAAGGGCCAAGCGTCCTGAAGCGTGGGCGCACTAAAACATAAAAGAAAAATATTGAATACGTAGATCAGGCATCGTAGTGAATATCTGTCGAAACTCCATACCCTTAAAACACGCGTAGACGAAATTCTCTAGATCAAAGCCCAATCTGGGTAACGAAACCTTCGTAAGGTAGTTCTTGAAATTATAACAAAAGAAAAAACCTCTATATTTCCGGTTCTTAACTGGTATAGAATAAACCTAAACTTCGAAACCTGCTTCACTCGAGAATGTCTGTAATCAACGAGAGCTGCCTTTTTTGTTTTTCTAAAGATACCATTCGTTACAATATCTGGCTTTAGAGGCCTTGTGCAGTCCTCTTGGGTCTACTCATCCAAAAGAACAGGAAGTGAGCCGACGTACCAACGTAATACAATAAAATTTTCAGCGACCGAAGTAGTTCTAGCGATGAGGAGTGCTCAGATGGGCATGGATACGGCGCAAATTCAATTAGCATCGCTCCAGTGTGCCTTTTTTCTTTTATTTTCACGGGGTCTCTTTGACTTAGCGGCGCAGTGGCGATACTCTGGAGAAAGTTAAGTTCATTACGAGCACCTCTAAAGTATCAGAAGGCATTCAACGTTCCCAAATGAGGCCCAGCGTCCTCAGCCGCAGCGCAGTCCATGAAACAGGCGCCTACTCTCGTGCTTCTCAGCGGAGGGAAGCGGCCGCGAGTCTGCGAGGCTGAAAAGATCCAGGCACCATCTAAGACGCCTGCATACCCGCTACCACGTCGCTTTCGATTTCTTCCGACGTCCACCGTCGTTTCCGGCCTCCGCGTCTACGCCCCTTGATGGGACCCTTGTGTCCCGGACTTCTACCGAGAGAATGCGGTGCCGGAAGGGAAACCGCTGAACTGGGGATTGGATGCTCGCGGAGAGTCGTGACGATCGGTTGCAAGTCTGAAAGAGGATGATTGTACCGCTTTCTTTTACTTTGTTCTAATGTATATAATCGGCGTCAATGTGTCTAGTCGTTTCGCGGCACACTAAAGCTCGTTCACACTTTTGCGACCGAGTAAGACCGACAGAGATAAGACCGGTTTTTAATCCTCTTACGATGTCTTGGGACCGAATGCGCTGCAGCGGAGCTGGTCCTAAGACGTCGCAAGAGGCTTAAGAAGCGGTTCTGTCTCTCTCGGTCGTACTCTGTCGCAAGAGTGTGAACGAGCCTTAATGTTTACTTTTGTCGCTTTTATTTTTTTTTTTTTTTTTTGCGTGCAACCGGCATTGGTAAAAACAAACGAAAATGCCGCAGCTGCTCATATGGTATCTTATACCCCTGTCAAACGGGAAAGTCAATGTCATTTTGATGGAATGTCATTCACCGCTCGGCGAATCAGCTCGTGATTCTGGTTCTCCACATCAGCGCGTGCACGCGCCGCCTGGCGTATTAAACACGCGGATTGGCCGAGCTGTTATGTCATTTTGCTTAAATGTCATTTAACGTGCCCGTCTGACAGGGGCATTATAATGCTTCGAGAACTAACACGACCAGGCACGAAAATACGTAAAACATGATATCTTAACTAAACCTGTAGCTTGACATGCTCGGAAGCTTAATAAATACATATATGTATATACACTATCAGTCAAAAGGACAGTGCATTTTCCGAGCAACAGAACTTCGAAAAAAAAAATCACGGCTCAAATGAATCTTTAAATTGTGTCAATATTTGAGCCATATCTCGAAATAGCAACGAGCTCACAGATGGCCGACTCCAGGCGACTGTATTTCAGCTTCAAGTTGCCACAAAGGTGAAATCCTGATGAAAACTCGAATATTTGAATACCCTGGTATTAGGTAATGTGCGACTCAGCACTTCGCCTAAATCTTGAAAACGCTTCGTCGCCCGTGACGCTTTTGTTTTAAACATTCCATTAGATAATATTTGTTTTAAGTAATAAATGGAAATAAGAATAAATTGCTTCAAGTACAACAGCTAGGGTCGTAATATCCAGCCTACACGTCACGGGAGGAAAACAAGAGTCTCATAACCCAGTCAATATTATTCGTTTTGTCGCTATTGACTGATGTCTAGTGACAACCAAGAGTCCGGTGCAACATTTTAAAAAAGATCGCAGTGTCTTAAAATTTATAAATATGATTTTCTCATCTCCTCCGGGTTATTAACTTACTACACAAGAATGCAGCTGTTACCAACGAATCTAAAGACAGAACTTTTCTGCCGCCGATTTCAGTTTCATTTAAATTAATTTATGCTCTTTTTTTTTACCTTGGATAAATTAAGTAATTCATTTTACGTCTGAAGCAAAGTTATCCAGAAAAATCTGACTAATTTATCAAACAGCCGCTTTTCCTTTAAAGTTCACGCGCGTTTTTTGGTATCCAGGAAACAGCAAAGCGGCGCGTTTTCGGCAGATTCATGTTCATCAAAAATTTAGGGTCCCCCAGATGTGAATAAAACATTATCGGGGAATACGCCACGCGTAGTGCGTTGGAATCCTCCTTTAGAAAAGGGCGACACGCTACATTTATCCCGCGGAAGGGCTCGCAAGAAAAATGGTCGTAGGCTGGAAGGGTTCCCCGAGCCTCTAAAATAAATATAAGAACACAAGCGTGTACGCCGGCGAGCCATCTCACGGTAGAGAGCGAATTACCTTTTAGATGAGATCTGCACGAATTCCGCCGCCAGGCAACAACAAAAATAAAAAGATCACGCGTCGAGGAACGCGTGTCCTGCTGTGTTTACTGTGAGCCTCGTACGAATCGTGTTCAACATATCTAGTATTTTTGCCTTCCCTGCCAAGGCGATGGAATCTGCATTCTAGCCCTATGCGGTGCGCAAGTTCGACTGCTTCGTTTGAAAGGATTGTGGTGACAACAGAACACCGGGCTCTAATCGGCTCTGATTGAAGGATAGTGGGTGGACCTCAAGAGAGTTTGCTTCGAGGTCTACCCACGATGCTACGATCGAAGCCAATCAGAACTCCGCGTCGTTCTGACGTCAGTGCGACCCCTGCGTAGGAAGCAGACGACTTGCTTTCTGGATAAGTTCAAATCTATTGGGATTGAAGGCATCGTGCGAGTCTTTCTCCTCAAAGAAAGAGGCCCAAGTGTAAAGCTTCGCCGAATGATGGGCAAAGCAGTTTCTAGAGAGACCATGTGCACACCCATGACTTCGCAAACAATGTATCGAACTTTTGAAAAGACGTACAAAGTACTTAACATCGCTGTTGCTGCGTACAACATTTACCCAACGTCCATATGTATCTCATGAGTAATGTAACATAAATCATTGTTACGTTCGAAATACGAAGGAGCAAAAATAATTATCTCAAAACCATGAAAATGTAGCATCTTGTTTAAACACGTACATAAGAGGTATTCAGCATGTTTCACGAAAACACTTTCTTCACGAAAACACTTTATCTTCTAGAGGCCCCTTCATATTATGGAACGATGACCATTGTTGACAAAAGATATAAAGCAAAGATAAATTACATACAGCTAAAAAAAAACACGCTGCGCGAGTTTTTGTTTTTTTCGGGGGGAATTTTGATTATTAATTGCATGCAGCTGCTTCTGAGAAGGTCGACGTTGCGAGCCGGAATAGTAAATATTGAATGCTTTCTCAATTACACAGATTACACTATAGACACTATTATTTACAGATATGCCATCATCACTGCCAGCTTCAGAAGCGCAAGGAGTAGCGAGTCCCAAATGCCATTGCGCAGTTAGCCGAAAAGAACAGCGAAGAATGAATCAGGAAGAAAGAAGAAAGAGCAGAATAAGCCACGCCTTGTGCTTCTGCATTATATCTGTCAGTGACTATAGATGCATCTCGATTTCCACTTTCAAGAACGTTAAAACACTTTTTACATATAAGCATATCATGTAGGTTATTAGGGGAAACATAACCAGCAGAAATACTTTACACAATGACCCTTACAATTCACCACAAAATAGCTCGTAGCGTATTTTCGAACTTCGTCTCTCTATACTGGGAGCAATAACATATGCTGCGTCTTTTAGTTTAATGCGCCTCTCCGTTTATGCGAGAAAATAAACCAGTTGAATGGGAGGCATACAAAGCATACGTCTACCCGGTTGGTGGGGATCAAAACACAAGCTGATGCGTTAAAACCACGCAATTTGATCTCACCCTGGTTGCGATAAGCGGCAAGTAGGAAAACAAACACCGCGTCGCACCACGCATGCCGAGCGGCGTAAACATAACGACCGCCGCTGTTGCTACGACGTAACGGTGCCGCATACTGCCATGTCATAGCGTCAGCGGTGGTTACTATGGTCAGGCCAATCAGCTGCTCGCTGCGATGCTGTTTTTGCTCATATGTTTTTCACCCTTTTAGAGGAAGAAATATTTCGGTTTTAACTGCTCCTTCAAAGACCTCAACACACATTCCGCCTGGAACCGTAATTCTCAAAGCCAAAGTTAGCGGGTTTAAAAAAGTAGAGAGAATACATATATAAAACAGTGAGTAAAAAAACAGGGACCAAAGAAGACACGTACGGCAGACGAGCGCTCACGTACGACGTGCGAGTGCTCGTCTGCCGTGCGGGTCTTCTTTCGTCCTTGTTTTGTTTTGTTTTTTGCGGTGCGGTTTATAGAGAATCAGTATACGCACTGGCCCAGTTATCACCACGTCTGCGAAATCACACATTATTTACGGGGGAATCGGGTGCCGATTGTGTTAGCGAACAGCAGCTCGGAGCGCGTGGAGTGAAAGCTCCGCTGCATAACCCAGGGATCCTGGGTTCAATCCCCACCCCTGCCCGTTTCGATCTGGATTAGTATCGCACCGGCGTGCGGTCGCGTAACACTACTGCGAGACGCACGTTAAAGATTCCAGGTTAGCAGTGGTGGAGCACTGCACGGTCCTACTTTTTGAGGCCCGACCCAGCCCTCATCCACTGACTTTCGGTCCCACCCAACCCGAGCACTGCCCGGTGGGTTGTTTGCCCGACCAGGCCAAGCCCGAGCCCGGCCCTGACGGAAGCGCGCTGTCTGTGGAAGATGAAACACGTCTTAGCCCGGCGAGTTGCCGAGGCGTGCTTCATCTCTAAAATCCGAAGTCGCCTTTGGGAAAGTGTTAGTGCACTTAATTCGCCCAGAAAAAAAACAATGGCAGCGGACTTTCCCTGTAAAATCCTACGATGCATAAGATGAAGCCCTGCAGGGGGCACCTGCGTTGGTAGGTGTTTGGTGAGTGGCGTCACCACGGTCCCTGAGCCATATTGGTTCGCCCGCACACGTCTGGCTGTACGTGGCTTTCCCCGGTCCGGAAAAAACGGCATCGCAGTAGTTGAGCCGAGCCCGGGGTAGGTTTGGATCCTTCGGGCCCCACGGGGGAGGCAATTCACCACTTTGGCCCCCGCTTCTCGTGGACGGGTGTCCTGGCTTAGCCCGCCCAGGATGATTCAGTCAGTCGTATTCTCTTCTACTATCCCCTCTGATCCTACGGTTTTTTCAATTCTTTTCCTCTCACTTCCCTCTCACATTTGTTAATCCTGTTTCACCTACTTTGGCGGCAAGGGCTAACCTTGGGTGATAACAAATTTCATTATCCAGACCCACACTCTTAGTCCGGTAACGGCTATTTTGGCGTGAAAAAGTGCCTCTTTTTTAACGGCTACTCGCGGCGTTACATGTCACGCCGATATTGGCGTTACAAAAGTCACGGCGATATTGACGTGACTTCTGCGGCGCCGTATAGCCGTTACAATTTTAGTTCGGTAACGGCTATTTTGGCGTGAAAAGGTGCCACTTTTTAACGGCTACTCACGGCGTTACATGTCACGCAGATATCTGCATTACAAAAGTCACGCCAATATTGACGTGACTTTTGTGACGCCGTTCAGGCGTTGCTACACTTTTAGGCTTAAATTGACGTACAAAATGACATCTCGCAACGGCTAATAGCCAATTGGTCGCAATAAAAATTGGTGTTACAATCAAAAATACCGTTGTGCGTATATACCTCTTCTGAAAAGCAAGACGGTGGCATTTGATGTCTAATCTGTTCAAAAATGCTAATGTTGGTAAACGCTTTCGAACCCGAATTGCGAACTGCAAAGGGACAAATGACTAAGTATTATCCCCGCGTGCTTTGCGCTTCTTGAGCAAAAAGACATCACAGTCTCTTGCAATTGCTTGTTTTTCTTTTTTTATGGCGGTTGGAGCACAAATAAGAGACTATATCCAAAAATCGTATGCCAACTCGAAATAAACTAACAAGAATCACAAACGAGAATAACTGAGTTTCAACAGTTTATTGCGGACGTTTAAAAAAAAAAAAAAAAAGCTTCAATCCGGTGATTAGTGGTGACAGTGGGGTACATCACGGCAATTTCTTTCTTTATATTTATGACATGCTTATGCCTTTTGTCTTTAAGGGTGAACAGAATGCAAACAGGAAACGACGCTCTATCTCTGAAGAAGGTGGAGTTTCTGAAGGATGTTGCGGAGCCTCAAATTCATCCAGCGAAGTTCAAAGTTTTCGGCGGTTTTTTTTTTTTTTTAAAAACAGCCAAACGCTCACCTAAAAACTCAAGACGCCCAAGGCTTGCAGGCGCGTGACCACAGTATAAGCACCAGCCGAACGGAGATGCAACGTTCCCACTTCCACTGGGGCCACCTGTCTCTCTCATAAACTCCTGACAGTCACAACCTTTATGGCGACAATGGCCGCGCACTACGCCACGAATGTCTGCGAACGGCAGCGAATTCGAGTCTGACACTCCGTTGCGCGCCTTTTCGTGGCGAAAAAAGAAGCCGTGGGTTGTCCAAAAATCGCCGAGTCGCCGACTCCTCCGCCCTCTCCTTCCCCCTGAAAAAGTATAATGGAGAGGTCCCTCTTAACACGTTCCGCCATGTTAGCCGTCGTTAAACCAGGCGCTCTAGCGCCAGACCTTCAAGGTAAACCGTGCTCGGGCCCCGGGACCGGCGCTTTGTCGGTTTGTTTTGCTCGTAGCACTGCCAACGCACGCTGCCTCCGGCGAGACCCGAACTTTGAAATTGTACGTTTATTATTTTTGTGCTCTGAATTTAGCCGTTACTCGTTCTATCGGCGTTACATTATCAGCGTGACAAAGAGCTTGTAACGCCAATGATGTGAGGAGCTCTTAATGTCACGGCTGTAAATGATGTGGTAACGCCTAAGCGGTCTAGGATGACGTGGAAACGCTGGACTGTCATGGCTACTTTCAGGGTCACTCTCTTGTCATGCCGAAATCCACCGTATGTCACACCTAAATAGGCTGTAGCCGTTTCATTAGCCGTTACTGGACTAAGAGTGCACTCATGGTTATAATTGCTAGATAGCACTGGTAGTGTAGAATAACCAGCAAAGCCATATTTGCCTCCTTGTTGTGCTCGGTCGTGGGCGGTGCACCACAGTTTCTGAACATCATCCCATCTTGTGGGTTCCAAGCTAAAACAATATGATCGGCCTCCGAAAAGAGTCCAGACCAAAGCACTTTCCGCATTTTTTAAACTAGAAAACTTTAACGACCACTTTATAAAATTTTTCATCTTACACTCCGGCGACACTTCTAAGCCGCTCTCAAAACTGTCTCCGTTCATTATTGCCAGAGTTCCTCAAAACACACAAGGGGCCAAAATGTGACGCGAAGACGCTTTTTTTTCTGTGACTTTCTTGTCGGGATTCACGAAAGGCATCAGGCAACGGCCTTGCTTAGTCTGAATGTGATACATGATCCCAAAGTAACCATATCTGCACGCCGTACGTTGAACATCATTCGTAGTGTGATATCGAAAGATAATCTCGTAACCAGTTCTGAAGAGGAAATCATGGAGGGTCTAAGCGCCTAAAGTGTTGTGGCCGCAAAACGAATTAAAATCCGTAAGGATGGTGAGGAACGACCCACCAAACATGTTATATTGACATTCGAGAAACATTCGTTGGCTCTACCGTAAAGGCGGGTTACATCAACTGCAAAATGCGGCCTTATGTCCGGAACCCACTACGCTGCTTTCGCTGCCAGCGGTACGGCCACGGTTCACGAGCTTGCCGTGTTCGTGAGACCTGAGCCAGGTGCAGCGGCACTGACCATACCGCTGACGACTTCAACCTAAACTACAAATGTGCAAACTGCAACGGCGACCACCCTGCCTGCTCACGATCTTGTAACCACTTTAAAAAGCAAAAAGAGATACTTGCTCTCAAGGTGAAAGAAAATATCACCTATCAGAATGCAAAGCGCCGCCTCTCTGCTTTCTTGAGAGGCTCTTTTGCCGAGGCGGTGTCCTTCAGAGGACCTGCACTGTCTAAGGTATCAGTGGCTACCCAGGTGTCCTTTTCAGACCACGGGAAGCCATTGCAGTCCTCTACGCCCAGGCTGAAGCTTACGCTTCCTGGGCATTCTCTCTGCTGCGAAAGCAGTAGATGCTCCTAGTCGCACCGTGGACCTAGGTGCCGCGGCGGCGACGTTGGTGATGCCATTAAGTCTCTGCCTCCTGGTTCCTCCCCCCTGGCCATGGGGCGAGTCCCTCGCTAATCCTTCCTGGGGAGAACTTCCCCGTCTAGGAAGCAGCACGTGCCACGTGCAACAGACGATACTTCCTTTACCGTGGGCCGACCGTGCATGTCGACCACTGCCCCATCATATCAAGGCAAGGGCCGTGGGCTGCTCTCACGATCCCTAGACAACTCTAAGGCCTCCGGCAGGCCTGCCAAGAAGTCCCTGGAAGCAGAAAAGACTGCAGATGCAGGTAACCTTTCTGCTCCAGAGCCAGATCCAGACAAAATAAAATAACTGAACCAGAAAAAAAAAAAAGACCAGTATATTTCCTCCTAGATGACATCATCACATACACAACTCCCTTTTTCTTCACCGCTCCTCTGATAGTTAAATTTCCATAAAGAATGACGGCGATCATCCAGTAAAATTGCCTAGGTCTACTGAGAAACGTCGATGATATTGAGTGTCTCCTGGAGGAACACCGCCCACTTGCCTTTGTTTACAAGAAACCTATCTCAGTTCAAAGTTTACACATTTTTTTAGACGCTACCGTATTTTTAGGGAAGACCGAGAGGATGCGTCGGTTTCTGCGGTAGGAGTTGGAGTGGTTGTCCTAAAGCCCCTTCCCTGCTCCGAAATCGCTCTTAATGCTGCACTGGATGCAGTAGTGGTACGACTTCTCCTTCACAAAGTGGTGATTGTATGTTCCTTGTACATTCCTCCTTCTTTTACTTTTTCGACAAATGATTTTAATGCGAATTTACATCAACTTCCTGAGCCTTATTTTACTTGGAGATCGAGTCAATTTTAATGTCGCATGCACTTTGTTGTTTTAACACTGGAGAACCGAACTATTTTAACCCATCATCTTCATCATCCCAATGTATTGATCATTCCATTGGTAGCACATTCATTTTTACTTCTTTTACGTGGGTAGCAAGCACTAACCCATAGGGAAGTGATCACTTTCCTATTTTCTTAAAGAACACCATTCCCCCAAAGTGCATGCCAACGCAGACTGTCCGTTGGGAGCTTGAGAAAGCCAATTGGTCTGTTTTTACTGAAGTGACAAAACTTGCATGTACGTCACTTGCTAGATTTTCTGTCGACCAAGTCCGAGTTGTTAAGTAATTTTATGCTTCAGGCAGCGGTGCTTGCTATTCCCAGGTCTTTTACGTATCTCCCGCGGCGACCTAAGCCGTGGTAGACTGAAGAGTGTACTAAATCACCGAAAAAACAAAGCAGAACCTGGGGTATCTTTCGACGTTACCCCACGCAAAGTAACATCCTTTGCTTTCAGCAAATGAAAGCTCAGGCAAGATACATCCGACGTCAGTCAAAACGGAAAACTTTCCAGGGGTATGCCTCTTCCGTTAACAGTAGTGCAACACTCAAAGAAGTCTGGGATAAAGTTCATTACATTGAAGGGTGATATCATTCCTTCTCATTCCCGCTTCTCTCTCACAATGGGATTAGCCCGCAAATCTTAGAGGAGCAAGTGGATCTTCTCGGGGAGCATTTTGCTTTTGTATCGAGCACCGAACATTATTCTTCCGGATTTCTCGCATACAAGGGGCATGCAGAATCAGAAGCTGTGAAGACTACAGGAGGTGCCCATGAAGACTACAATGGACCTCTTACAATGCGTCAACTTGAAATGATCCTTCACTTAACTAAGCCTTCAGCTCCAGGACCTGATGGCATACACTACCAGATGTTAACACATCTTCATCCTTCTACGTTACATCTTATTTTGTACCTTTTTAATCGCATACGGCATGAGGGCAGATTCCCTTCGGCATGGAAGGTAGTCACTGTCATTCCTCTTTTAAAACCTGGCAAGGATCCGTCCTCTGAATCTGCCTATCGCCCTGTCGCCCTTACCAGCTGTCTGAGCAAGACTTTTGAGCGTAATGTAAAAAAAAAAAAAGACTTGTGTACTATTTAGAAAAAGAAAACATATTGGGTAAAAATCAATGTGGGTTTCGCTCCTGTCGTTCTACAGTTGACCATTTCGTTCGTCTTGAAACCACAATTCGTGAAACCTTTGTGAATAGACAGTTGTGTGCATCAGTGTTTTTTGACATGGAGAAGGTATATGACACAGCATGGCGTCATGAAATTCTTCGTGATTTGCATAAAGTTTGGGTATGAAGTAGGATGCTTCCTACGGTAAACAGTATATATTTCTAATCGGGCCTTTTTTGTGAGGTTGGGAGCGTCTTTCCCTAAAGAATTCGTCTAGGAGATCGGGGTCCCTCAGGGGTGAGTCGTCAGCGTTACTCTCTTTTTGGTACAGATGAAATCAATAGTTCGTTCCCTACCTCCCTCTGTGCAATACCGTAATTACTCTAGTAATAGCCGCTCTGTTTATGAAGAAAACCTGAGGGTTCGCTTTTCCGCGGAGCACGAAGATTGCCAATCGCCGCGATCGACAGCATGATTCCAGCTGTTTACAGGACAGAGATAACGTCTTCGCGCGAAGATACCATCTGTGAAGATTGCATTTGCATGGAGAATCGTGTTATCGATCTGGTTATTCGCTATGATATGTATGCGCAACACAATGATTGGCTGTATATGTGTTCTGCAGACTTGTACGTAACGCGTTACAAGTAATGGATTACTTGTCATCGATTACATTTTACTGTGATTTTGTAACGCTTCAATTACTTCCTTTAAGAAGTAACGATTCTTGTAATTGAATTACTTTTTTTTCTGTAATCAATTACAAAATTACCCATTACAAATTTTCTCAATTTCTTTTTTTAGAGGGGGGGGGGGAGGAGGAGTTAGATGTGCTCGAGTCACTTCGCTCTGAGCAACGGTCAATTTTTTTTTTCGAAACCATTAAGCACGGTGTTTTGAGGGTTAGTAGGCCACTTCACTATGCTTCGTTTCCTGCACTCTAAAAAAACCCCTGCGTCTACTTTCCCACACAACACTCGGAGAGCCAATCACCGCAACTTACGGACGCAGCTCAGGAATTGACGATGCCGAAACATATGTTTAGACCAAAAAACGCAGTCTGTGTTGTGACATTAAGCAATTCAAACCGTCACTCATGCATCACTTAATGTCACAACTCAGGCTGCGTTTTTGGTCTTAACATATGTTTCGGCATCGTCATTCGCTGAGCTGCCTCCGTAAGTTGGGCTGATTGGCTCTCCGAGTGTTGTGCAGGAAGAAGACGCACGGTATTTTTTAAAGTGTGGGTACATTTTGTTTGGTACACCGGAGATTACGTTTGGGTATGAAAAATGACCTTATTCAGCCTCTTGTGAGTAATGTATTTAAACAGCGGCTCTTTCTATTTATTTATTTATTTCACGAGAAGGATTGATGTTTTGGCGTCACTGACACAGCTCTAAGCAAAAGCGGTGCAGACTTTTTTTGGGAACAATTGAGTGCGAGACCCCAAGGATCATGCTACCGTAATAAAAAGGTCGAGTGAAAAGTAACGTAGGGAGTAATCAATTACCTTAGAGTAATTTCTGACTACTTTTTGAGGCTGTAATTGTAATTGTAATCGGTTACTTTAAACAGTGAAATAATTTTAATTGTAATTGGTTGATCTTTTTCAGTAACGTGTAGAAGTCTGGTGTTTTGTGGGAAAGTAGACGCAAGGACAACGTTCATAAATAGTGCGGCTATTACTTGAGTAAATACGGTATGCTCTCTATGTTGATGACCTCCAAATCTCAGTCTCATCATGCAATCTTCCTATATGCAAACGGCGGCTTCAATATGCTATCAACAATCTCCTAAAGTGGGTAGATGAAAACCGCTTTAGTTTGTCTCCGGAAAAGGCTGTTACTGTCTAATACTCCCATATAAGGGGAAGTCTCTACAGATCCTTCTCTATGTATGCGCCAGCCCCCCATCCCTGTAAATGTAAATCATACGTTTTTGGGCCTCACTTTTGACCGTAGGCTATCGTTTGTGCCTCATATAAAAAGTCTGAAGTTAAAATACCGGAAATCACTGAACCTCGGCAAAGTCTTGTCCCACAAAACATGGGGTCCTGACCGTCTATGTCTTTTGCGAATCTATAGCTCTGTAATACGCTCAGGTCTGGACAACGAAATTTTGTGTACGAATCTGCAAGACCATCAGCCCTTAAAGCACTGGACCCTGTCGATCATCAGGAACTTCGGTTGGCAACAGGAGCCTTTAGGGGGCGCCACCGGTCCTTGCCAGAGGGTATATAGAGGACCCGGGCAGGACCAAGAGGTCAGTCTGTTTGGCAACAGCCTAGCCGTACGCCAAACAGGGTTTCACTCTGAGTCACCATCGTCGCACGGGTAGCCCCAAAACAGTGTGAGGACGTCTCGCTCATGCCTCGTGACTCGGACGAAGCAACCGATGATGGCGTGGTGTTTACCGAGCATCGTCAACAACTTGTGAACCGCCATTCTTCACAGCTCGAGAATCCTCTCGTTGAGGACCGGCGCCACCAGGAAGCGAACATGCAGCAAAAAACAGCTGAGTTCAGGAACATCATCGCCACCAGCCCCGAACGGCTCGCGGCGACTTTTGCGGACGCCATCACGAGAGCGCACGGCGCTCAGCCCGCCGGAGCTGCCCAGGCCCCAGTCCACCTCAACAACGACAACTACAGTCCACCCAGTGGGACAGTTCAGGGAATTCAGCCTTGGACCAAGTACCTCTTTCACCCAGAATGCCGCCCAGGCCACCCAGACCAGGCCTCTCCCAAGCATCTCTCCGACGTCAACCTTACCACCGACGCCTGGACGACGGTGGCTGGCCAGCCCCACGAGTTTGGGATTAACCAAACCACCCAGGCGGCCCTCTACCCACCAGCCCCCCAGCAGCAGCAGCAGCAGCCACAGCAGCAGCAGCAGCCACAGCAGCAGCAGCAGCTGCAACAACAGCCATAGTTCCAGTAGGCTGACCACCAGGCTCAACGAGCCCAAGAGCCCTTCCAGCCATTGCAGCAGTACCCAGGACCCTTTCCCCAAAGACAGCAACCTTACCCACCCACGGTGGTCACCCCCGCTGCCTTCAGTGAGCAGACAACCAACTCCACAAGACCCGCGCAGCGTGTCTTCACGGTCAGCGACCTCCTCACCCGAAAAGACCTCGCAGAGGCCTTTCAGCACGCCCAAACTGCCACCCGGCAGTCAACCTACTTGGGACGTCGCGACATCATTGAGCTCCATCTCCTGGAACACTACGTCGAAGTGTGGGACTGCGTGTGTCTCAGACTCTCCACCCGCGCAAAGTTGCGGATCTTTGATCGGGTACGACTACTTTACCCCATCGCCCAGGGTGGATGGACCACCGCCCTCGAGGGATTTGCAGACCCCTCAGCTACCTACCTTCTTAAAGCCCCCAGCACCAGGCCTAGCCGACCCCAGCGACGAGACTCCCCGCAGGTCTCACCTCCAAGACCACCCAACACAAGGTCCACAAGAGCAGCGGCTTCTACTAAAAAGAAAGGAAAGAAGTGAGGTGAATGACGCACCGTTAGTCGCCCCCCCCCCCCCCCGCAGTTCAACCGCCCCAAGAGTGCCTTGCACTCCTGCAAGAACTTGAGGCAGAGCAAGGTCGTCTAAAAAACTTTCGTTCATAGCGGGACCAGCTCAGCAACTTGAGGCAGTTATCGATGGAGTGCCAACGTTTGCAGCCGTCCAAGATCTCATCCCGCGGAATGACATCTTGGCACAAGCGCTCGCGGAAGTAGGACTCCTTTCCCACGCATTAGATGGCAAACCGTCCCCTACTGATTCAGAGTCCCTTGAGACAACACAATCAGAGTACGACACACTCGCCTTAGGAGCACGCATCCTTAAATGGCTTGAAGCCCAAGATATTCCCCCAGGTTCTGAGGACACCGAGCATGAAACACCAGAGGACGACGACACGAGACGTTCTGCCACGCGCCCCTCCCCCCCCCCCCCCCCCCCCCGGACCGCCGTTCCGGCCCGTTAGAAAAAGTCTCCCTCCTCTGTCTGCCAACTGGACGAATCTCGGAAATGCCATAGGCTACCATCCACCCGCAGGCCCTGCGAGCTTACACAATGCATGGACCAAGTCCTCGGTCGTAAACAACCAAGCACCAAACGGGACCAGCTTCCAGTTTTAAGAGAAGCAGTAGCGTCCATGCTGGCCTCCGGTGTAGTCGAGAAAACAAATCGCGAGCCTACTTGAACCCCATACAGGTAGTGCCCAAAAACACAACCGAAAGTAGGTTTGTACTCAACTTCCAGCTTCCTCCCTTACCAGTCGCCATTCAGATTAACCCCCTGACTAGACACGCTTTCTTTACGAAACTGGACCTGGCAGAAGCCTACTATCACTTCGGGTTACATCCGTAAGCACGCCAACTCACGATATTTCGACTGGATGGCGAGTACTACCTCTTTACAGTCCTACCTTTTGGAATAGGGCCAGCGCCATTCATTATGCAAATGCTGGCCAACGCCATCTCTCGCTACATCAGTAGTAATGGACTGTGGGCTTGGAGCCGTCTTGATAATTTTCTGCTTGCGCACAGTCACCCTCAGATCCTCTGCGATCTCACACACCACCTAGCAAACCTCCTCCAGACAAATGGACTATGTTTCAACATGAAGGACACTGTACTTACCCCTACCCAAACGATTAAGTTCTTGGGCTTTATGCTCAATGGACAAGACGAGACACTAGCGCACACCTCCAGTTGCCTACCAGACCTAAGTGCGACACTCCCCTTTCTCGCAACACCGGAACACAAGAAAACCTACCAACGCATCACCGGTCATTGGGCATTTTATTTTTCATTATACAAGGCCCGCTACCACGGCCTCAAGCCGATGTTCAGAGTGGCAGCGACGGGCCAACCGGTGGACTACCAATGAACTCTCAAGTTCAAGGGGATCTGGCAGGAGCTTCCTCACACAGTGCCGTGGCGGACTCCTGAACCCCCAAAGACTGCTGCAGCGGACGCCAGTGGCACTGGGATTGGGGTTTGTTTAGATTCCGGCAACGTAGCGATCATCAGTCCCAAGTCTCAAGGGATCTACTTAAGAGAACCGGTTTCACTTTAGAACTGCACGGCCTACTGCTTGCAGTGGATTATATGATCCAGACAATCAACTCCCCCGTCAGTGATATACGCAGACTCACTAAGTGCCTTACGAACTCCGACGTCGCTCAAAACCCCTAAAATGTTCTCATTAATTTACTTCAAAACAATATAGTAGCAGCAACCAGGAAGGAATGTAACATTCTATTTTGATGGGTGCCAAGTAATGTTGGGATCCCTGGGAATGAAGAGGTGGATCGTTCTGTTTTCACTGTAGAACTGCGCGGCATACTGCTTGCAGTGGATTAAATCATCCAGACAATGGACTCCCCTTCAGTGATATACCCAGACTCACTAAGTGCCTTACAAACTCTGATGTCGCTCACAACCCCTAAAATGCTCTCATTAATTTACTTCAAAACAATATAGTAGCAGCAACCAGGAAGGGATGTAAAATTCTATTTTGCTGGGTGCCAAGTCATGTTGGGACCCCTGATAATAAAGAAAAGGATCGTTCTGCGAGCACCTGCAGTACCCGTGCTGTATATATAAATAGCCTGCCGTTCAGAGATTAGTATGCTTCACTTAAGTACTACGTTAAATCTCACTAGCAAGCTGAACGCAACCTACAGGTGGAAAAAAAGCTGCATATGATAAAGCCCTTTCTTAGTGAATCGGAGAGCGCCAGGTTCCATGAGGTCGTGCTCTGTCGTCTGCGCGACGGGCAGTGGCGTCTTACGCATGAACACCTCTTCCGAAGGGAAGAGCCTCCTGAATGTCAACATTGCCAGGAAGATTTTAGTGTTATACATATAGTACTTCTCGAGTGTCCAGCCTATGATAAAAAGCGACCCCGCTACTTTCGCAGCTCTACAGGGAACATGCCGCTTAACTCGTAGGTGTGTTACTTGTAAATGAACCACTGCTCCCACATTCTCCGTTTTTTTTTGTTCCTAGAGAGGATCCACCTTTTACACGATATGTAGTTTATTTACGCCAATGTCATGGTCATCTATTGCAGACATTTCATGTTCATAACTTCATTAACTTCGAGCTCCTATAGCTCTTTTCCTCCTTATCCCTTTTCATGCAATATTTAAGTTTTTTGGTGCATCATAGCCTTAGTTGCTTTTGTGTCATAAAACCTCAATCTACTACATGAGATGAAGTACTCAATAAGCAATCGTTTCAATTCGTTGTGAAGACATGAACTAGTGGTTTCGGAGAGTGAAGAACCTATGCGGAGAGCAAGTTGTCTGCTTCTTGTGCAGGAGTCGCGGTGACGTCAGGAAGACGCCGAGCTCTGACTGGCTCGGATTGAAGGATAATGGGTAGACCTCAAAGCAAGCTGCCTTGAGGGCTACCCACTATCCTCCATTGCGAACCAATCAGAGCTCGGCGTTCTGACGTCACCACAACCTCTGTAAAAGAAGCAGACGAACTTGCACCCCACATATCTTTTAACTATTTTCACGCTTACTTTAGCGTGGAAGTTGAATTTGTCTTTAGGTCACGTGACGTCAATTTTTCTGCTAAGTTTAATGGGAAAGCCGAATCGGTGTATACGTCACGTGATATCAGCTCACGTTTACGTTCAAGTTCCCTGTTAAATTTGTCGGGGGAATGTACGAAAGGACGACATTCCGTTGGGAATAATTCCATGCTTTAAAAACTTTCGTTGCTTCGTTCTTCGGCTTCTCTCAAACTTAAAGGGGCAGTGCAACGGTTTTAATGCTGACAGAATTGCCAGTTTGCCTTTTTTATATTGTTTATGCAAGCCCAAATGACCAAACACGCGTCACCTTTCTCCGAAATACTGTTATTCTGCTGCGTAATCCCAGGGCCAAAAACGAATTATTTGCCGATCTGCAGCCCCCTGTAGCGGCTACGGTAACTAAAATGACGGCGTCTCTGGGGGTACGCGGAAGTAAAAAAACCCTGTCCCCCTCCGCTGCTACAATCGCCGTTAGCCCCGTGGCGAACCGTCCTTTGTGTCTACCGCTCGCCGTGACCTTCGACGAGGCTAATCCTTTAAAAGTCGACAATCGCGGAGGAAGCAGCTGAGGTCTCTGGAGAGAGGGCCCAAGAGGGGAAACCACGTGAACCCTCAGAGTACGTCACTCGAAAGTCGGCGTGGAGAGTTGAGAGGCACTTGGACCTTCGATTTGTTTCATTTTTTTTTTTAAGAGAAGAACTAGTGCTCGCAAGAAAATGCGGTTTTTTGTTTTTCGTTCCATAGGTGACGCAGATTAATTTTGTGGGCAACCTGTGGATTCCAAGCGGTTGGCCCAGGTTGCCCCTACGACAATCATGAGTGGTCATTTTGACCACGAGAGGGCCAAGGGCAACTGGCCACGCGAGCGGCGCTCCGCCGCGGATAAAGGGCCGTCGCAGCGTATGCGCGTGGGCTGTTGGGATCGCGCCGCAGGCGATAGCGGTCATTAAATGTTCACGTGCTGTTGAACCGGTGTGCTCTGTCATTCGTCGAGACGGGTAGCAGCAAGGGAAATCCCACAATTTCCAAAGTTAATTGGCCAAAGTCTGAAAATCTTTGCACTGCCTCTTTAAGAAAACACCGTGCCCACAAGACCCCTACTTTGGCTTGCGAAACATCTTATAGAGGTCTGTGCTTAGGCACTTCCTTTGCTTCTTATGAGTTGTGAATGAAAAAGCATGCAGGCCGCTCGTCCACTTCCTTTTTCGTCTGCTGCGTACTTTTCGTCGCCGGTCAGCGCGCGTCCTCCCCTGGGCATGCTGACCTTGGACGCTCCCTGTTAACGGCGCGATGGATGGATGGATGGATGAATGGATGGATGGATGGATGGATGAATGCATGGATGAATGCTCACCCTATGGTGCTGCGTGCTTGGACACGCAGCGCCATGGGGTGAGCGGTCGTGGAAACTGACGAGCGCAGCCGCCAATGGGAGCCCCGTCGACGCGCGCCAGTCAATGGAACCGAAGGCGAAATCGCGGAAACTAGGTGGCGTTTTCGAGCTTCAAACTGATGACGTCAGCTCGCTCCATGAGACAGTCAATGCTTTCGCATTAAAAAAAAATAATAGGCTTGCGATTGCAGTGTATAACTGCACACTTGTATTTTTTTAAAGTAAAACTTCAACACGCGGGTTGAACGACTCATGGCATCCCTTGTCGTTTCAAGTACTTTTGCAACAACAAATAGTGGCTCAGTTCCTCACAAAACGAGCCAAAGCTTGCGTTAAGGAGCATACTTGTGCAGAGCTTGACAACTGGACCGCGAATCAAATGACAACGATTGCAATATGTTCACTTCCAGAAGGTAATTTGAGCAATTTACATCGGTGCGTTATTTTACGAGGCAGAATAAATTGCGCCACAATTGACGAGCACTAACTACCTTACTTCAGATCTCGTAAATTTTGGAAGATGAGCCATCAAAGGGATTCGGTGGTCTGCCATTTTGGGGATTCACATAAAAACAAAAACGAAAGACGTTTACAATTACCGGTAACACCAAATTAGAGCGCAGCTCTTGAGGAGGAGGAGGGAAGGGAACGGAGGGGAATTCACTGTGAAATTGAGACAATTTCCTGGTAAATTCCCCCGCTAAGTTTAGCAGAAATATTTCTGCAATAAATTTGGCGGAAATATGTCTCCTCTAAATTTGGCGAAAAACTTTTCACGCTAAATTTGGCGCAAACACTTTAGCGGGAAATTTTCTTGCTAAATTTAGCGGAAAAAATTTCCCGCTAAATTTGGCGGAAACATTTTCGTGGTAAATTTGGCGCAAACACTTTAGCGTGAAATTTTCTCGCTAAATTTAGCGGGGAAAATTTTCCGCTAAATTTAGCGAAAAAGATTTCCGCCAAATTTAGCGGAAAATTTCCCGCTATATATAACGAGTAAATTTCCCCGCTAAATTTAGCGAACAAATTTTCCGCCAAACTTAGGCGCCGTATGACGTCACCGTTGTGACGTCATTATGGGAAACGTCTCATAATTCAACGCGCGGTTACGCCGACCGCGACGGCGACGCCGCTCAAGCAAGAAACGGGATCTTAAGAGCTGCCCTCTAAAACGCTGAGAGCGTCGGCGAGGTATTGATGAGCGGCCAACGGACTACATTCCATGTTACCTTTTAACTCTTACTATAGTACTGATGGTTCTTGGCGAAGAAAATAGCAAGGAAATAATATATTCGCACTATCATAACAATATTACAAGCCCTCGTAATGGCAGGGGTCTACACTTACATTGCGAGTTTCTCTTGTACCTAGTGCTTCATTATTGTGCCACTCCTATTATATTCCATGTTTAAGATACCGTATTTACTCGAGCAACAGCCGCACTATTTATGAACATTGTCCTTGCGTCTACTTTCCCACAGAACACATATAAAGTCAATCATTGTATTGCGCATACATAACAAAGCGAATAACCTGATCGGGAACACGATTCTCCATACAAATGCAATATTCACAGGTGGTATCTTCGCGCGAAGACGTTATCTCTGTCCTGTAAACAGCTGGAATCATGCTGTCGATCGAGGCGATTGGCAATCTTCGTGCTCCGCGGAAAAGCGGTCCCTCATGTTTTCTTCATGAACAGTGCGGCTATTACTCAAGTAAATACGGTAATGGTATTGATATATATATAAATAATTCTGACCTCAAAATTATTTAGTTCATTTTTTTATTTTGTTGCATTGATTGCTCGACCGTAGCATCTCTTAAAAATCTTAGAGAAGCTGACAAATCAGAGATAAAAGATTTATGAAATGCTTTAGCAGGCAGTGTGTATAAAAATATTCCAGTGAAACAGTTTACAGCACTAGCGGATTCGAGCGATGAAAGTGTCAGTATACGTTGACACTGCTCGATCGTTTCTTTTTAGAGCGCAGCTCTTAGGCGCCCGTTTCCGGCTTGAGCGGCGTCGCCGTCGCCGTCGGCGTCGCCGTCGGCGTAACCGCGCGGTGCATGATGGGTAATTTTCCCCGCTAAATCTAGCGGAAAATTTTCCCCGCTAAATCTAGCGGAAAATTTTCCCCGCTAAATCTAGCGGAAAATTTTCCCCGCTAAATTTAGCGAAAAATTTTCTCCGCTAAATCTAGCGAAAAATTTTCCCCGCTAAATTTAGCGGAAAATTTTCCCCGCTAAATGTTGCAAAAAACTTTCCCCGCTAAATCTAGCGGAAAATTTTCCCCGCTAAATTTAGCGGAAAATTTTCCCCACTAAATCTAGCGGAAAATTTTCCCCGCTAGATTTAGCGGAAAATTTTCTCCGCCCCCCACTCCTCGAGGTCACGTGACCCCCCCCCCCCCCAACCCCCCGTGCCTTCACCTCCACCTCAAGAGCTGCGCTCTGATTCGGCGTTACAGGGAGTTGTAAACGGCTTTTTTGCTTGTTTTTCAGCGCACCAAATTTCCGCTGCCTAAGTTGACTGTCGGCTATTTTCCGAACTTCTCTTAGAACCGTCAAAACCTGTCGTAAATATTAAAAGCGTCTTCGAAGCAAACTGAGCGCAGCTTTTCACACCAGTCGTCGAGTGTCGTTGGGTCACATTCAGAGTGCCCGGGAAGTAGACGGCAAGAACGATCTCAAATCGACTTTATCGGCGTGAGTCAACGAAAGACGAAATCTAGAGTTGCTTCGTATGTGAAGACTGTCGAGGGTGCTCTCAGGTGCCATGATCCCGTTTCAGCGAGGGGAAGCCTTCGTTCGATCGGTCGCCTTTAATTAGTTTCGGGAACGGGGCGCGCGCGGTGTACTCGGCTTCCTTGCGTCGCACTACAGCTTACAATGATTCGCACCGTCAACCCGATACGCAAAAGGGTGAAAAGAAGCTTGCCTTGACGTATCTTTCACGCGGAGGTCGACTGATATCCGGAATCTGTTGACTCGGCTAATTGAATTGAAGCGCAAGCAGCCCGCACGCTTTGAAGTGTTACGGGCTTTCCGGGCTTCCTCCCGGAACTCTACAGGATGGCGGTGCCACTTGGGGCGACTATTCACCGTCCGCATTTGTGTACTGGGATGCGTCTATGGCTGCCGTTTAATTGTCAGACTGCCGAGTGTTCCGTCGAAACGCGATGGCTCTCTGAAGAGACTGAAAGACGTCGGAAAGGCGATTGAAGCTGAAGCGTTATTACTTGCTTAAGAGATGAGATTTTGACTTAGAAAGAAGTAGGTATGAAGAGTTTCTTCTTTCTCCTGTTGCTTTCTCGTGCGTTGTTGGATCTATTTCCAAGATAATGATGCATATCCTCACGTTCTGCGTAGTCTGAGTTTATAAGATTGACACCTTCGCCTTCATAATAGGATTTATTTCTTGAACTCGCAAGCGCTGTGCTGAAGGAAGAAATATTTCGTATCAAGGACTCCCAGTGACGACTTATTTTAAATGTGATAGCCTTTCTTTCGTTTTTTGTACGAGCTCTTAGTGTCCCATTTTCTGAAACATCCGGATTGACCATGGTCTCGTCTAGCTAAAATATCTAGGTTAGGTAATATGGTGTCTGGTATAACGTTGAGAAAGTAGGAAACCGTTTTCGAAATCGGAGTTTGCAACCTCGTGGCGTTACCGTATTTATGTCTTCCAAGCTAGTAGCCTATTAACTCCTATGGTGAGGATCGAACTTTTCTGTATTAAATTGTACTTGACCTTTCTGACGCCGAGCACGTTTAGGGGTTAAAAGCGCTAAAAACGACGGACGAGTAAGAGAGACACACACCACAGAGCGCTACTTGCAACTGGTTTAATGTTGGAAAAACACACGTACCGCGAAACCAACAAGACACACCTCCGATTCAGTTCCAACCGCCGCTTATCACATTTCGCTTATCACATTCCGAGCACGCTCTTCAACACTGTTGCCTGCTACTGGCGACATAGTTTTCTTTGTGCTTTTATTTAACAAACAAAAGAACTTAGAACTACAAGCCGGAGGGAATGTGAGGACTTAGTCCGAGGAACTATCTTGGCGTTGGAACTGGTTGTTCACAAATGCTCTGTAAAAGTCGAGTTTAAAACAAAAAAAAAATTCCCAGCTCGTTGGCGGGTCATGCAAATAAATTGTGGCGACCATAGCCTTATTGTTGTGTACGCTAAATGTCCAAATGGTGCTAGTGTCTACGAGACTTGTGGTTTCAAATTGAAGCAGACTGCAACCAGTCCACTTTTGCGGTGCTCCTGTGCGTTATTATGGGAAAAGGCGCGTGCTTTTTGTCGTTTCACCGGGGAATAACAGACATCAACTTTGTTACTTGTGTCCTAGTTAATAGTAGGCAGTCATGTACGTAACACGTTATTAGTAACGAGTTACTTCTACCTAGTTAATTTTGGTAAGGAGAAACGTATTTAGTAACTTTTTATAGAAAGGGAATAAATAACGTGCTTAGCTACTTTTAAGTCCAAGTAACGAGTAAAGGTATCTCGTTACTTTTGAGAGTAACGTGGGCAACACCGTGTAAACAGTCTCGTTATAATTATAACCTGATTTTGCGTCTATTGCGTCAAGGGCATATGGACAACCCGAAAAACGCCTAAACAGTATTGTCACGAATGACAGACGATGAGACAGAAGAAAACGGAATGAACTAAAGATTCAGTGGGGGAAAACTGGCGAACTTATGCCGGAAACAAAACAAAAAGAACACGTCGAGAAAGCAGCAGCTAGAGCACTATATAGCTCCTACGGAGCAGAGTAGCGCAATCCATTGATCCGCGTGTTTCGCCGACAACATGGCCGACAGAGCAGCTCGGCGCGAGTCACGTGGTGCTCAGGGTTCCAGGAGGTAGCCCGTCCTATTGGAGAATACATGGAGATCGACTCAACACGGCTGATTAAAAAATAAACGCCAAGTTCACACTTTTCGAAACTAGTCTGTCGTGAAGTTGGTAACGCACTAAACACTTTATCAAAGTTTTAATAATATTGTTGGCGTCTGAAAATTTTGAGAATGCAAATTCCAAGGCAATGGCGTTTGAAGCAGACGATTGTTTTATGCAGCGGAGATGGACTTTATGGATTGGCCGGAGCGGGTCACGTGAATGGTGTGACGCCGCCGCGTCGTCTGCTGCATGATGCCGCTCAGGCAATTTAAAAAACAAAAATACGTTATTACATGGCACACAACTTAGTGCAAATTATTGTAAACTGTTCCTTTATTATGCCAAAAACTATGGTCGTTCTGTACATCCCCAAAATAATCAAGAAACAGCGATTTTCTCACGTTCCCCATGCATTTGTGACCGCAGTTGGAACCCCCGGGATTTCGCCGCTAGTCGCCGAGGGATGGCGTTCTAGATTGCGCTACTCTGCTCCGAAGGAGCTATATAACTAGTGCTCTAGCAGCAGCAAGCGTCGAATGCGGCAGCAGCAAGCGACGGAACGTTGGCGTAACTTGCTAATACCCCTGAATAAGAAAAGTAGCGACATCTTCTCCCTCCTCCTCTGACGCGCACACCTTTTATCTTTATGTTTTGCTTTTTTACACCTCCGCGTCGACTGTAGCGCCGCCTGGATCGGCCCAAGATAGCAGGCGGCGTTCTTCAAAGGATGTCACTACTTTTCAGTATAAAGGGGCTTTAGCTGTCGCTAGAGAGAATCGGTGAATGAATAAGCAATACGGTGCGCAGCTCTTTATCTACTATGTTCGTCATCTCGAATATTCGACTTAAAATCTTTGGGAAAGGACTAGGGCGAGACTGCCTAGGCAAGGTCACTCTGGCCTCCTTATCGTTTACGCTCGGGGTTAAGAGTGTACACGAATCTTCTAGATGAACGGAGAACCGTACATCCTCGATCATTCGCGCGACATTACTCCCGTCTTTAAAAGCGCATCGCCCCGATGTAACACAAAGCAAAACAAAATACTGGTAGGCTCAAAAAGATCCTCTCGAAAACGAAAAGTCCTCAGTGCTACCGAGCACAGAACGAATTGAGTCTAACGGCGTGAGCCACTTTCGGGTCCTGGTTAACGTCGCGATGATGTTTGCATTCTGTCGGGTACTACTTTGTAGTTCAACTTCCCGAGGCAACGAAGCACGCGCACCTTGTACTGTCCGAAGTACCGTTTCAACAGTCTTTCGCTAAGGCCGCGACGGCGAATGGGTGTCCACATCCACACACTGTCTCCGGCCTGGAAGGGATCGTCCCGACGACGTAGGTTGTAGCTGCCTGCGACGACACGCTGCTGGTCTTGAATCCGGAGTCGGGAGAGCTGGCGTACTTCTTCGGCCCGTTGAGCAACCACCTGGGCGTCGTCGCTCCAATCGTCAGTTGGCTCATGGAATAGCATGGCGTCCAGCATGGTCGTTACTTTCCGACCATGTACCAGCTGGAATGGTGTAACTCCAGTGGTCTCATGAACTGCCGTATTGTCGGCAAACGTGACGTAAGGGGAGATCCCGTCCCACGTCGTGTGCTCCACGTCGACGAACATGGCGATCATTTCGGCGATGGTCTTGTTTAGCCGTTGCGTCAGCCTGTTCGCCTGTGGATGGTACGCCGTCGTTCGAATATGGCTGGAGCTGAACTGGAAGATGGCTGGAGCTAAGCCCGAGGATCTCCTGAGTTAGCTGTATCAAAAACGACGACCCTCAGTCTGTAATCAGCACATCGGGGGCACCATGCCTGAGGACGATGTCCTCGACGAACTTGGCTATTTCGACAGCTGTTTCCGACGGCAATGCTTTTGTCTCGGCGTTCCTTGTGTGTAATTGGTCTCGACGATGATCCACCGGTTTCCTTGCGTCAATAGTGGGAACGCTCCAAGCAAAACCATTCCGATCTGCTGGAACAGCGTAATCGGGAAAGTGATCAACTGCAGGAGTCCTGCCGGCTTCGCCGGCGGTTTCTTGCGTCGTTAGCACTTGCGGCACGATCGGACGTAGAGGTGGACAATCTTCGGGAACTTGGGCCAGTAGTAGTTTTCTGCTCTAGCCCAAGTGCCCCGCCGTAAGATCGTCGTTGCACGCTTGGAAGACTTCCGCTCAAAGACTCGCAGAGATAACCTGCACCCACGTCGAGTTTGTGCCGTCGAAGGTTTCTTCGTACAGTACACTTTTTCGAACAGCAAAGGTTGTCAGAAATCGTGCGAAGACTCGTGGAACTGCACTCTCTCGTCCCTGCAGATGCTCGATGAGTGCACGCCGCTCAAGATCGTCTCGTTGAAGTGCTGCCATGTTGTTCTCGGTCACCACACCGACAAAAACGTTGTCGTCGCTGTCGTCGGCTCGCACAGACGCGAACTCGACCGGTGGCCTCGAAAAACAATCTGCGTCACTGTGCTTGCGGCTGGACTTGTAGACCACACTCACATCGAATTCTTGTAGTCGAAGTCCATCGTGCGAGACGTCCTAAGGGATCATTCAGGTTTGCAAGCCAACAAAGCGAGTGGTGGTCTGTGACCACTCAAAACGGGCTTCCGTACAGGTACGGGCGAAATTTCGTGATGGTCCAAACTACGGCAAGACAATCCTTCTTGGTCGTCGAGTAATTTCGTTCCGCGTTCGACAACATCTGACTAGCGTAGCCGATCACGCGCTCTCTACCCTCTTGTCATTGGACCAGTACGCCTCACCTCCACCGTAAATGTCAGGAATGACAGTCGAGGAGGCAGAAGAAAACGGAATGAACTAAAGATTCAGTGGGGCAAACTTGTGCCGGAAACAAAATAAAAACTCACTCAAGACACTTAGGACTGCTTATTTCGCATTCCTACACGCAGCGCGCCACGTCTTCCTTTTGCACAGGCGCTACGGCGGTGTCATCACGCCCCCCCCCCCCCCCCCCCCCCCCACTGCGCAGGCGCGGCGAACCCCGCCGACCTCCCCAGGTAGCACGCCAGAGGAATGCCCAACTTGGGAAAAGGTCTGGCAAACATAAGGGCCCAACTTTGGCGCAGTTAGGTTTTTCCACCATGGCAATCATCAGTGCCAAAGTACGGTGCCTAACTATAGCCTTAGTTGGGCGATCCTAGGGCATGCCAAAGTTTGGCTCTTCTCTGGTACGCCAGAGGAGTGCCAAAGTTGGGGCCATACTTGAGCCATAACAGCCATAGTAAATCCTAATCTGGAAATTCGGGGCATGCCAAGGTTTGGCGTTTCTCTGGTCCGCCAGAGGAGCGCCAAACTTGGTGCCATACTTGAGCCATAACTGCCATAGTAAATCCTAATCTGGGAATTTGGCGCATGCCAAGGTTTGGCGTTTCTCTGGTCCGCCAGAGGAGCGCCAAAGTTGGTGCCATACTTCAGCCATAACTGACAGAGCAACGCCTAATTTCGGTATTTGGGACGTGCCAAAGTTTGGCTTTTCTCTGGTTTTGACCCAAAGATGCCAGATGAGAGCCGAACTATCAGAAAATGAAGCCTAACTTTGGCACTTGTTTGGCGATTTTGCCCCGAAAATGCCAGATCTCAGCCGAACTACAAGGAAGTAAGCCTAACTCTGGCACATCTGTGGCAATTTTGGCCCAAAGGTGCCAGATGACTGCCGAACTATAGGAAAGTGAAACCTAACTTTGGCACTTGTTTGGCGATTTTGGCCCTAAGATGCCAGATGTCAGCCGAACTACAAGCCACTAAGCCTAACTCTGGCACATCTGTGGCGATTTTGGCCTAAAGGTGCCAGATGACAGCCGAACTATCAAAAAGTGAAGCCTAACTTTGGCATTTGTTTGGCAATTTTGGCCCAAAAATGCCAAATATCAGCCGAGCTACCGGGCAGTAAGCCTAACTCTGGCATTTGTTAGGCGATTTAGGCCCAAATATGCCAGATGACAGCCGAACTACCAGGCAGTGAAGCCTAAATTTGGCACTTGTTTGGTGAATTAGGGCCAAAATACCCAGACTCTTGCCAAGGAAGGTCAGGTTTGGCTCTACTTTAGCTTTTTCGGGCTTTTTAATGTCCTAAACTCCCAGACAAAAGCCAAATTTCGGCCCAGAACTCGGTGCTACCTGGGTCACGACGGCTTCCGTGACAAAGCATCTCCGCTGCTGTCCATTTCTTTGTGTTTTATTTCTCAGGCGCGCCCGCTTTGACCTTAGCGTCCCGCCGGCTATCGTGACAAAACATCTGCGTGGCTGTGCTTTTCTTTGTGTTTTATTTCTGAGGCGCGTACTTTATGACTTAGTTTTATGATTATCTTTCAGGGACAACGCCGACGGCTTTTCGCGTAATGGGACAAGTAAGGCTTTCGCTTTAAAAAAGAACACATTGAGAAAGCAGCAGTGAGCATCGACGGCGGCAGCAGCAAGCAAAAGTGCGTTGGCGTAATCGCTGGCTATCGCGAGAGAGAATCATTGAATGCATCGGCAATACGGCGCTCGGCTCTTTATCTAGTATGCTCGTCAACTCGAGCATTCTACTTAGAATGTTCGGGAAAGAGCTAGGGCGAGACTGACTACGCAAGGTCATTCTGGCCTCCTTATCGTTTAGGCACGGGGTAAGAGTATACGTGAATTTTCTTGATGAGCGGAGCAGCATATCTTCTCGATCATGCGCGCGGCAGTATGACAGCATACACACTAAACACTATCACACCCTTTTGGGTGTAAATGGCTTGTCCTATAACTAACGCCCTTATGGGTGTAGCAAAACGCCCTAAGAAAAGGGCGTTTTTCCTAACACCCCTTAAGGACGGCGTTATTCCGAACACCCTTAAAATAGGGTGTGTGATTCCACTGTACACCGTTTTATTAGGGTGTTATGACTGCGCAGTACGCCCTCGAAATTGGGTGTACCGCCGCCAGAAAGGTAAGTAAAAAAAACGCAATGACCAACACCCATAAGATAGGGTGTAATAACCCAAAAGTCTGCACGAAGAAATGACTGCGAATGAGTCGAAACATGCCTGGTTCACTTTTTATTTTTCGATCAAGATCATACTAGGTTCTACTAAATTCTCTTTAGACGATTGCAAGCAGGCCATCTGGCCGTAGCCATGTCTCTGCTAACTACGTTCACAAAGACGGAACGACCGGAAGTTACTTGGGACGCAAGCGGCAGTTCATGTTTGTAAACAGTAAAATGGTCTATTGAGACGGAGGCAGGACTACTATCAGAAGCATGCTTGCAGAGTACTTACATATAAGGAAGCGATCTCATGTAATCCGTGATAGATGCATAATCCGATTCGAGCAGCACAGAACAATTCGCAAACACAATTTAGGGGATGAAGGCGGTAGCTCACATCCAACGGAAGTCTCGCGGTCACCGATGAGCAGCTCTCTGTCGTGATAGATGCACAGTCTGATTCGCGCAGCACGAAACAACGCAAACACAATCTTGAGGATGAAGGCGGTTGATCACATTCAACGGAAGTCTCGCGTCCGCCGATGCTTTGCCGAAACGCGTTCTACAAACACAGCACACTAATTCCATAGACTCCGACGAAGTAAACGGCCATTATAAAAAAGTTGGCATGGATGTATTCCGCCGTTCACGACGAAAAACCACGGTCGCGAAATGGAACTCGTCAGGACCTGCTTGCACGGAAAACAGGAGAGCACTGAAGGACGCTTTTCGGAAACCGGATTCGCGTGGTCCCTACAACTCACCATAACCTGGCAAACGGCGAAGGCTATGACCCCGGTGAGCCCATCAGCGCGTCAGAAAGGGTCGCGTGACAACTTTTCGTCCAAGCGTTTTTGTCCTACGGAGAGCGGTCACGTGTTTCGCTCTACCCCTCTGATTCGCTAGAAGCGGCCTTCGCAGTCGCTCACAACCACACGAAGACACAAAAGGAGGTGTGGAAGCTTATCAGAAGACGAGGTCAAAGGGGGTGGACAACGCAGCTAATCTCCCTCTGCTGCCTCCTGCGCTGCACAGGGAGGGTCGCCTTGCGTGCGGGACCTTGGGGTTGCTGTTCGAGTGGCGGCGGTTCCCTTTCGAAAACTGTGGAGCCGGGGAGTGGCTTATGCTGTCTCGGTAGAACTCGTTGATCGTCGTCTTGTTTATGCGTTTGAGTTCCTTCTTTGCCTTTTTTTTTCTCCATGTGTTTGGAAGTTTACTTATTGGTCCAGTCAGGTGAGGCTGTACTACCCGAAATAAGGGCGCCACAGCTTCTTCAAAGCTTCAGCGCAGTTAAAAAAAAAAAAAAAAGATTAAGCAAAACGGTATTTGCTTGCTGTTAGCCCGAGAAAGACTTCTCGGGCTAAAAGCAAGCAGATTCCGTTTTGCTTATTTTTTTTTTTAACGTAGTATTTTAGGCGGTCAAGAAATAGAAATACCTCTCCGGCATAGCCGATTCACGCAGGATATCTCTCAACACTTAACCAAAAACGGCGTCGCGTACGTTATGTCAGGATGGCGTCGGCGCGACTCATCCCATTTGTTAAGTATTGGCTAAACCAAAATGGTGTGGGCACAATCGTTTCGATTCGATCCAATATCGGCGCAATACGGTGTGTTTCCTGGGCTGTATATTTACACGTCTTCGGTCACCTTTTGCGAGCGGAGGTGATTTTTTAAATCGAAGTTGAACTGATAAAACTGATGCACGCGCGACACGTAATTTTCGGCTCGTGTCGGACGGAGAGTTCGATCGGAGTTGCAAAAACTATTCTCTAGCACTTCCTAATCATACGCGCCTTCGTGTGGCGATTAATCATTCTCGATGTTTGTACCGCCGTACATCAGCAACCGTTTCAGCAAAGCAATAAACATGAACGGTTATGAAATCATGGGTGTTTTCGACAGTATCAACATTACGCCCCTCTCACACCGTGTGAATGAAGGGCGTAAAATTCGCCCATACACCCTTTTTACACGATTTCAGAAACCATCGCTACAAGTGGGGCGTAAAAAGGGCGTGTAAGGGGTGTAAGACGTCAACACACCCTTTTTACACCCACTGATATTCAGAAATCGTGTAAAAAGGTTGTAAAAAGGGTGTTTTTCCTAACTTGCACCCTTCTTACACCCTTTTTACACGATTATGGGTGTTACAATGTTTAGTGTGTACATGGCTTGCATTGACGTCACGTCAGCCGCCATCGCTCCGAACCATGTTCCTGTGTCCGTATCGTTCGCAGCATACGTTTGGCATCTTTGAACCTGTTCTTCTCCAGAAGGCTTGCCAAAAAAGACAAATTCGATTTTGCAAGATGTATGCTGCAGAAGGTATGTGCTCAGGAACGAGGTACGGAGCAATGGCGGCTGCTATGGTGCCATATGACGTCACATACAAGGCATGCATAGCAACGTTTATTGTTGAACACGACAGTCGAACTTAACAACTCGGAATGTCTTTCACCTAGCAAACACAGTAAGGCTCGTTGGTTGAACATTCTAGAATCGTTCAGAGACTGAATGTGAATCCGGAGGTTGAAAACAGGGGGATGCACAGAACCCATTGTCAATCTTCGAACTATAGAAGGGGAAAGAATGATAGAGAGAGAGGATTCCCAGATTCACCAACTCTTCCTAAAGCACAGCACTGTCTTTCCTTCTAGTGCCTCAGCAGTACGAATCTTCAGCGTCAACGTAGATGTATTATAAAGAAAGAGGGCAAACATAACTTATGAAAACTTGGAGAGGCAGCTACTGCTTAAGTGCCATGACTTCTGAAAAGAATACAATAAAGCATGAAACAAAAGCAGTTGTGTATTTGGTCGTTAAAGTAATCGGAAAAGTAACTCGTTATATTTGAGGTAAAGTAATGAGTTTCTTTGAGAATCGGTAACGAGTAACATATTTAATTATTTTTAGCGAGTAACGAGAAATGGTATTTAGTTACTTTTTGGGGGTAACGTGTACATATCTGATAGTAGGTAACTTTATTGCCATTCTAAAGTCTATTTTTTATTTTAGTATATTTTTCTGATCATTGAGCTTTGTTTAATTTCATAGTATTTCAGGCCCAAGCCTTGATTCTAGAGCAGGTGTGAAATGACAAGCGACGAATTTAAGCAGCAATATCAGTTGAAAATAACGTAGCGTTGTTCAAGGAGCTCCAATATCCCGCTGATGTTATTTAATATTGATAATTTCCGAGGTTTGTATGCCCTTCTAGGATAATGACCCAGTCTTGCAACTAGTACAAGCGGTAAAAAACACGTAAAACAACAAAAGTATGTCGACTATCAACGATGTTCCCTTGTTTTGTTTTAGTATTTTATATACTGGACCGGTTTCATCTGGCGTCAAACGTTTTCTGGTCTTACCCTATTTTCAACGTTTGCCAGCAGGCGGATACGATGCTTTCACATTATTAAACATGAGGAGAGAAAGTATACGAACACTTTGTATGGCAAATTACACTACTGGTTCAGTGTTAGTGCTGGACCAGTAGTGTATCGGTGCTTTGGCATGCAAACAAACCGTCCTGTAGAAAAGCGCTGATGCTGTATTTGCGCTCGCAAAGTCGGACAGTCTACATGGATACATGAACGAATGGATTTTGCCCTGTTTTACAGCGGTAGCTGTTAGTGCCCCTTCCCAGCAAAAAAGAAATGCTCACGTACAAACGCAAAACTCCTCTCTATAGCAGAGGCACTGCTCTCCCTCTCCCCGTCGTTCGTCACATATACACGGCAAATGCGGTAAGGCTTTCTCTGGCTCCCCCCTTTCCTCCCTGTAGGCTGCCGCTGTTCCGAAAAACTCGCATGATCGCATGATCACGGGGACAGCTCTCTCCGCCTCCTCATCGTTTCTGCTACATCCACGTACCCTCCGGCGACACTCTCCGTTCCACGCCCCCCTCACTTCCTCCCCCTTCCGGCAGCCGCCGTTGCGAAAAACCCACGTGGTTGGGCTGCGGTGACACGCTCTCACGCCTCCGCAATTCCGCCGCCCAGGCAGAGGAGTGAGACTTCGTATACCGCTTAAAATAGTGCATTGACGTGCTAGTTGGTCGTTAACATCCATTGTAAAAAAGTAGCGCAAAAGAAAAGAGACGGGCAACAGAATAAGTATGGATGCTGTGTCGTCTTTACTCATCAAGATAGCTGTGACGTGCCACGCGTGTCTGGCCGAGATACGCTTTCTCGGTTAAATGTTTCAATAAACCTTTTAGCCACAACTTAGCGCTCGTCCTGTGTTCTAATGTGTGAGCGGTGTTTGGCAGCTTCCGGTTCCTTAGGAAATTTTGTTTTACTGTTTACAAACGACGACAATGACCTGCAAGCTTGTGCAAGCATATTTCTGAAACCTCCAGACTGTAGCTTCCAGAACCATGCTTAGACAGGCTTGCAGATCATCGTCGTCGTTGGTCAACAGCTAAACAAAATTTCCTAAGGAACCGGAAGTTGCCAAACGCCGCTCACCTATTCTTCTGTGTCCCGTCTTTTTTTTTTTTTTGTGTGTGTGTGTGGGGGGGGGGGGGGGCTACTCTTTTACCATGTATTCTATTCGCGACTGGAACTGTTTGGTGCAGACCGTTTTCCAAAATGGCGGTTAAAATAGAGTCAGAGATCAAAGTCAAAAGTCAAATTGGACGTTTTAGTGATTTATACAGCGTAAGGTTGGTCTGCCAGTAGGGGCGACACTGGTTTACACTGTAGATGAGCAATTTTGCCAGTGCAGTACGACTGCTAACCTGGGGTCTTTAACGTGCTCACGCAGTAGTGATACACGACCGCACGCCGGTACGATGCTCATCCAGATCGAAACGGGCAGGGGTGGGGCTCGAACCCAGGATCCCTGGGTTCTGCAGCGCGAGCTTTCGCTCCACGCGCGTCGAGCTGGGTGTGCGCTTCAGCCCACTCGGCCACCGTTCCCCCCCGAGAGTCAGAGATGCGTGCTCGTATAGCAGTTCTTGAGCCTGTCTTAGTGTGCAGGCTTTACTGAGTGACACAAATTATGCCCGCTTATACGAGGAAGCTATAGAGTGTTATGCACGCAAATCATCTCTTTATCCTGAAAAAGAAAAAAATCTGTGTTTAGCGCAATATTTACGCCAGCAGGCACGTTTTAATTCACGAACGAAACCGAAAGTAACTTTTATTTGGACTTGATTTCAATATGTGCTAAATTCGGTTTACCTTCTAACTCGAAATGTGTCTCACAGCTGAATTCTTGAACTAAATATATTGTCCGCTGAAACTTTATTTTGCGACATACCTGCCCAATCCAAGCACTGCGAAATATTTTTGAGAGTTTAGTGTCCCTATAAAGACAGGGTCTTTCGCACACCTTAGAGGTAACACAAAATACTGTATTTGAAAAAAAAAAAAAAAAAAACTGTACGTGTTCACAGCATGAGCTGCTGCTTCCTTAAGTGCTCCAATACTTATGCGTCGTGCCTCGCGGAGACTAAGTTTCATAGTTTTCCAACTCTGATGTTTTGTGGAACAGCGATAATGATAGACTCGTGAAAGTACGGCGCGAGAATTTTGGTCCTCCGGCCATTTCTGCCACTCTGTCGGCACGGCAGACATATTTTACACTGTCGAACGCCAGCTCCCCCGCTAGCAGTGCTACGTACGTTTTTGTAAAGCAGCGCCCCCTATAGTTCCCGCACGGAGTGTATATTACATACGAATTATTCGTGATATTTGCTCATAAAATAAAGCGCAGGGAACAAATACACTTACTTTTTTCCATCGAAATGCAATACCAGAAGTCAATTTCAAACTGGTTGCCGTTTGCCTTATTGCCATCGAGTTATTATAATGTACGCTAGAGGTTCAACTGACGCTAGTGTCTATGCGCCTTCCGGGAGGCAAATTGAAGCACACAGCAACCAGTCAACTTTTGCGGTGCTCCTGTGCATTCCTATGGGAAAACGAGCGTGAATTTTGTCTCTTCGCCGGAAAATGACACGAATAACTTTTTTTTTATTTCGGTTGTACCGGATAGTATGTACCTTTATTAATATTGTGAAAGTGTAATTGCTATAGTTACCGCATTTTTCTTTACCACTGAACGATGTTAAACTTCGCTATATTTCAGGCCCAAACCTATGTTTCATGGCAGGTATGTAAAAATGAGCGACAATTCTAAGCAAAATAACAATCAAAAGGAATGTAGAGTGCGTTCAAGGTTCGCTAGCATTCCGGTGGCGCTTATATATTGCTAATATGCCCGTTCTGTCACTATATTAAAATGACTCCGTCGTGCATCTTTACGATCTATTAAAAATAAAATGAAGTATGTGGGCTACGAAAGGTGTCTTTTTATTATTTTCTATGTCGGGCAGTTTTAATCGGGCACCTGTTCTCTGGCTTCTCCATATTTGCAAAGATTTGGAGCGTGCGGGTGATGATTTGAACCCAGAACAAGCATCTTCGCACATATTCAGGAGCAGAAAGAATAAAGCAGTACTTATTTATTGCAAATCCGACTATAGTACGTGGCTTTCAATTTATTTTTGATCGTCTGCATGCCCAAGGAGTTACTTATCCAGTGTTACTGCGTAGTTCTTGCCGTCTCTCTTGGTTTTCCACATGTCCTTCGTTCGTTTGGCACGCATATCCCCCATGCTGGAAAGCGCCGACGCCGTGTTCGCGTTAACAGTGTCCGACAGTTCACATAAATACACGTACGAAGCGGTTTTAGCACCGTTTTTCGTGCCACGAATTGCGAATAAAAACGCCGTAACTGACCAATCATTTCGTCTGCTTAACTGAGAAATGTTCCAAGCTACCTACTACGTACGAATTATTCGTGATATTTGCTGTTATAATTGAGCGCAGAGAGAAAATGCACTCGCTTTTTCCCATAGAAATGCATTAGCGGAAGTCAATTTCGGACTGGTTGCTGTGTGCTTCAATTTGCAGCAGCACACTAGTGCCAGTTGAACCTCTAGCGTACATTATAATAACTCTCTACTTATTTCGAAACAGCACACTAGCGCCACTTTGACCTCTAACGTACGTTATACTACTTTATCATGGCGACAGCCGATGCTCCGCACACTCCCCTGTACACTCTTCTGCGCAGTCTACACAGACAATCACCACGTGCACTAACATGACGTCAGGCGACGTCGCCGTGTCACGTGACGGCACAATGTCAAGTGACTTCGTGGCGTCGCGTTGCTTAACGGCATTCCGTGCCCTGATATTACGATGCCACGTCATGGTGTAACGGGGCATCACAATGTTACGTGACTTCACTAACACTGTGACGTCATGCCATAAAACGCATGCCGGGATCAGCTCCGATGCCTCGTGAATAGAAAGATTTAGTAGACCGTTCTGATGACTCCGATAATGATACCCGATACTCCGTCGCCACCTTCGCGCATGCATTGTGTCGTTATTGGTTGTAATTAGAGAGTTTTCGTGAATTGTTTTTGCACCTCCGATACGGTACGAACTGTGCATGTGCTATGACTCAAGTCTCCCATATGCGCAATTCATACCGAAGTGCCCATCGTACCCTATCAGATGTGCAAAAACAGTTCCCAAAAACTCTCTATTATCGGGAGTATCGGAACGATCTACTAAAACTCTCTTATAACTGCCGCCACCTTAACAAAAGCGTAGATTCCGTTGTCGTAATAGTTGTGTCTTGTGCACCTTTGGGCTTTCTATCAGAGAGAGGATGAAATCCACCTCGATCAATTCGAAAAAGTGCCGCAATTTTATGTGAAACAAAGACGTGAACTGACTTCTGGTTTCTTTTGTCTTCCCGCAAAGTGTCCTCACGAAATAGTCGTATGGCTCTCACGGGAGCGAGGCCGCCTCCCTGGTATTGTACAAAGTGAATCTTCGAGCCTTACATGGGCTCCTCTGCAGGTCATTACGACGCTGTTTTTGGACAGGGGGTCTCTAGTCGCTGCTGTCGGCAATCGTCACAACCACGTTACGAGCCACCGAGTAGACGTGCTGAGCCTTTAAAGCGGAACGACGGCAGCGTAGATTCAAAGAAAACAAAAGACCAAATAGCTGAAAAGGTAATGTCGCATGCAGAGCAATATGGAATTAATTGCATGGAGCCGTCGAAATATTTTTTCACAAGCGGGTACATCACAAAATGGCGTCATTACTGTGTATTCGAACTTGCCGTTTTATTTGTTTTTTTTTCAATTAAATTTAATATTTTGGGCGGTAGAATACGACGGTCACACTACACCTTCAGGGGATCGTCGTAAAAAGTGCCAATGTACCTATAGACCCATTGCTCTGGGGCAGGGGGCGCGAGCCCGTTCGGAAGACTTACACAAGACGCGACCATGTAATGCTGGTGGCACCATCCGTGTGGCGCTGTAACGTTAGATTTTGCACGTGCCATGTTCGAATACAAGCATCTGTCAGCGTCTGTAAGTGCGCTGTAACAAAACGTCTAAAAAATTTATTAAAAAAAAATTGTGCAGCTTGCAGCCGTAGCGTCCCAATAAACATTCCTTTCATCTTTGCTTTTTTTTTTTTTTCACAGCTTCCGCGAGCACGTATGTTTCACTTTATGTGATAGCGAAGCCGAAGCTACTCGCAAAAGCACGTCCTCCTGAGCGATGCTCGCACTGCACGAGCGGGCATGCTTGGCAGGGACGCTGAAAGCTAGAAGCTCGCTCTTGTATTAGCCCCGAGAGCGAACACAAGCGTCGCTGTGGTCGGCCTTCCACGATTGGCCGAACGCTGACTATGACGTAAGAAAGGGGATTATCATCGACGGAAATAAGAGGAATGAAAGAACTTTAATTTTGACGGTGTTGGCAGTGTTCCTTTAAGAGCGCAATGATTTCAAGCTTCCACCATGCTATTTACAAACACCATCGAACTTGTTGTTTGCAAGGTAATGACGTAACAAGGGGAAACCATAAGAGGGCGCCACCACAACTTCTCGCCGCTAATATCTCTGCTAAGCTGGCAGTTAGATTGGAACGGAGTATAGAAAACTGTAGTGGGGAAGCGTATTGACGCATGTTCAAAACGCGAGCCAAAAATTATATTTTGCTCGCCTGGAGCGCTGCCAGACCTTTTCTTTAACGGCGCCGCCATCTTGAGAATTGCGGCGCCGACGACGCCGTCTAGCGGTTTAGAAAAAGAAATACCGGCTAGTTCTGGCAGCACAGCTATCTGGGTAGGCAACGGTGTGGGTATGGGGGGAACTTGACTAGACTTGGCTATGCTGGGCTGCAATAACTTGGTTGGTGCTTGTCCGGTTCAATCCAGCTTGCTACTCACAGGCCATCACCTTGCTTCCTCGAGAGAACGACGACGAAGACGGTGGGGTGTTTTGATTGAGTTTCCACAGCGAAGTATATATGAGCAGTTTAATGTAGTCTATGCAGGTAAGCTCTCGGCATTTGACAGCTCCATCTTCAGTGGTGGCATGTAGACTTTTTCATACCTTTCACATATCATGGGGCTTGCAGTGATAACCTAATTGAACCACCTGCACCGGGAATAAAAATCGGTCCTCTTGTCGTAGACGGAGTGGTCGTGAGCTTAAACGTGACGTTGAGTCTGATACGAATCTCTCGCGATTCAAGCTCGCAATCGACTGACTTCATAAATAAGGATTCTTGGGGAAAATGCGAAGCTCGATAACATTGCAGCCACACTCGCGCTGCAGCTTCTTCTGCTCATGGTACACTTTCGGCTATTGTTCTGATGCTTTTTAAAATTATTTATCCATCCGACGACCACGCAGGCGTAGCCAGACAACCGTAGATTTTCGGAAATTGCAGCACGGTAAAAAGGAGCACTCGGAACTACCTCATGCACGACGTCCGTTTCTAAGCCTTTTCGCCCATACCCTTGGCGGTTGCATACCCTGTGTCAGCGGGCAATCCAAAAATGCACCAGGTTGAGGGTACGTCAGTTACTGGCTGGTTTGAGGTTATGCGAAAAAGGTCTATTAGCGGCGAGAAGTTTTGGTGGCGCCCTCCTGTGGTTCCCCTTTGTGACGTCATTACCTTGCAAACAACAAGTTCGATGGTGTTTGTTATTAGCATGGTGGAAGCTTGAAATCATTGCGCTCTCAAAGGAACACTGCCAACACCGTCAAAATTAAAGTTCTTTCATTCCTCTTATTTCCGTCGATGAAAATCCCCTTTCCGACGTCATAGTCAGCGTTCGGCCAATCGTGGAAGGCCGACCACAGCGACGCTTTCGGTCGCGCACGGGGCTAATAGGGTGTATTGACTGGCGGCCATATCTGTGTGCGCTAATGCTGAGCACGTGCTGATGGCGAGCTTCCACAGTTATTTTGCAACGTGCACCCCGCACCATCAAGATTGCCGGTCTTGGCAGCATATTAATTCGAGCTCGCTCTGAGCATGCGCTCTAAACAGTGACCTCAAATATGGCGGCCAGTGAATACCCCCTATAGGCTCCCTACGGGAGCCAGAGTTGCGCGTTTGATTCCACGTGCCGCGTGCCACCCTCGCCGCTATTCGCCGAGATCCGATCACGTGAGGAGCCGGATCAAGTGCCGTGCAGGAAAGCAGACGTTGCACGCGCCTCGGCGTACGTTCCCCTGCTTTTGAGCGCGCCGCGCGCCTCGAACGCGCGGCGCTGCTATAGGCCCGTAGCTCTCAAGTTTTGAGCAGCGCTCCAGGCGAGCAAAATAGAATATTTGGCTCGCGTTTCGAACATGCGTCAATACGCTTCCACACTACAGTTTTTTTCTATACTCCGTTCCATTCTAAGTGCCAGCGTAGCAGAGGCTACAAGAGCGAGCTCCGAGCTTGCAGTGTCCCTGCCAAGCACGCGCGCTCGTGCAGTGCGAGCATCGTTCAGTGGAACATGCTTTAGCAAGTAGCTTCGGCTTCGCTATCAAGTAAAATGAAACATCCGGGCTTACGGAAGCCATGAAAGAAAGCAATAAAAAAATAAAGCTGAAAGGAATGTTTAATGGGACGCTGGAGGCCGCGAGCGGCATAATTGTTTTTGTTTAGTTTCTTTTTTTTAAACGTTTTGTTATCGCGCGTCTACAGATGCTGAAAGATGCTTTTATTAGAACGTGGCACGTGCAAAATTGAACGTTACAGCGCCGCCTGAATGGTACTGCCAGCATAACATGGTCGCGTCTTGGGGACGCGCTCGCGCCTCCTGCCCCAGAGCAACGGGTCTATTCGCCGAATTCAGTCACGTGAGGAGCTGGATACACATACCATGCATGAACGCACAACTCTGGCTTTCGTAGGGAGCCTATAGACGTTTCCACTGTTTACAAAAATCACAGTCCACACGTGTTAAATCACAGTCCAGAACGCGCACGTTCGTCGCTTCGGAAAGCGAGCAAATCACGCGCCATACGCACGAACACTGAAAATGGAACCTGCCAAGTGTCCTTAATTGGAAAAGGTCTATACAGGAACTCTACTTGAGAGCAGAGCCGTATATTAGGAGAGTTTGGACAATGGGCGAAGCAAAGGCCGCCGCCAGCGCCGAATACTCCCCCCGCGGTTGGAGCGTAAACTAAAGGTACGACACAGCGTCGACCAATCAGGAGATCGCGACGTCACAATACTGCAAACAACATTTAAAGCGTTAAATAGAAGCGTTCATTCTCGGCCTCTGTACTCTGTCTCACAAATGTCTGCAGTAAATACAAAAGCACAGGCGCGTGAACATAGCTCAGCGAAATGCTTTTGTTTGTACGAGAACTCGTGCATTGATGGCACTTTCCAAAGCCACGCGCTCATCCCCTTGCCTTTGTCTGCACTGCTGATGTTTGTGAGATTGACTATCGGTGACAGTTTGCTCTGGGCCCACTTGCTAGAGTAGCGCCTCAGCTGAGACTGGCTGAAAGGAAACAGTGCAAAGGGTAGGGCGCGCGAGCGGCTTGAGACGTGGAGTCCCGCTCAGCTCGTGCGCTGGCTTTGGCAGTGCTTTCTTTCCCCGTCTCAGCTGAGACGCTGTTTTTAGCAAGTCGGCCCCGGTTTGGAGCGCACGTTTGTTTATTCTGCACTTGAATATTGGCGTGACGTAGACCTGACCTGTTCCAAGTTTTCAGTCAACAAGAGTTACACTTTTTTACTCGAGCGACGCTAAAACGGCTCAAATTGGTCGAGTCGCGTTTTTAGAGCTCATGATCACCGCGAGGGTCTTTTTCGCGGCCTGTGGTGACCCCGAGATTCTCGCCTATTCAAACCAATGTATGACCAAACTCTCCCAATACACGGCTCTGCTTGAGAGCATCCGGCCTATTAGCCCCGAGAGCGAACACAAGCGTCGCTGTGGTCGGCCTTCCACGATTGGCCGAACGCTGACTATGACTTCGGAAAGGGTTTATCATCGACGGAAATAAGAGGAATGAAAGAACATTAATTTTGACGGTGTTGGCAGTGTTCCTTTGAGAGCGCAATGATTTCAAGCTTCCACCATGCTATTTACAAACACCATCGAACTTGTTGTTTGCAAGGTAATGACGTCACAAGGGGGAACCATAGGAGGGCGCCACCAAAACATCTCGCCGCTAATTGCAGAATTACCTAGTGCCACTAAATAAGCTACGCTTCAGAGTAACGACACTTGGCCATATTGTGGCTTAAAATCATGGTTGCCAGTCATCTGAAGCTTGTGGGTCTCCTTAGGGCCACTGCCTTTGGGAGTACCACGGTCGCGGCGAGACGCTCTACCGCGAAGCGGGTTCGTGCTCGCGTGGCATGCTGCTCGTCGAGCGCAATGAGACACCAGTCACGTTGGTAACGGTGATAAACTCTGTTTATTTACAATCCAAACAAATAACAAAAGAGACAGCGGCAATCAGCTGGTGAACGCCGTCGGTGTGGAGATCGCCCACGGCCGAACGGTCGTTCACGGAGATACAAAAGACGGGGTAAACGCTCACCGGTGCGCCGGACGGTTCCCCGTTGTCGCCGCCGCCGAAATCCCAGGAAGAAGAGGAGCCAGATCCCGCTGTCCGCTGGTTTTAAGATAACAGCGGGGGCGAAGTGGCCAATCAAGGAGCGACACGTCGATCTCCTTTGTGCGGGGGTTCGTTACGGAAATCGCCCCAAAGGGGGAGAGGAGGAAGCCACTCACAGTGGTAAGCAGCGCCACCTCTCGCTACGTCAGCGCGGCCGCCACGGCGCGCCGAAACACTGACGCGACAGAATGTTGAGGGATCACAATCCCCACAAGCTTTATCTGAAGTCGCAGGAAACGCTTTTTTCCGTTCTCCACAAACGTTTAAACAGTCCGCGACAAAGAAAAGCAATATTACATGAGCTTCCTAACACCGAATCGAATGCTGAGGAAGTCGCACTTTTGAATCATGACGATCTGCAGTTGCGTCTGCCCTGCACAAGCACCAATATGGCGGCGCCCACAACAATGTCGAAGAACGGAGTGCCGATACTCTAAGCGCAGCTCATTTAGTGACTCTAGAATTACCCAAGCATCAAAAAGAATGCATGAAATGCAGACCTACGCGCGGCACGTGCTGGCGGGCGCAGCAGTAACTGTTCTAAAGCAAAAAAAAAAAATAAAGCAAATGGAATCTTGCAAGCGCGTTCGTCAACGACTTAGTTTGGTTAATTACTTCGAATCTTTTACACGGGCAAGGCGGGCGCGTGAGGCGCGTTAACCTACATTCTGAGCATTCTCCTTGATGAATCGACTCTCGGGAACATTTCGAAGAGGACCGTGTTTAAACGTAACGCAGCTGGGAGAACGCGGAGCGAAAGCTCATGCCAGAGAGCTCAAAGATTCCGGGTTCGACACCTGTCCGAGGCCGTTGCGATCTGGATAAGCATCGTACCGATGTCCGGTCGTGTATGGCCACTGCGTGAGGCACGTCATAGACCGCAGACTAGTGATCGTACTGCACCGACTAAGTTTCTCCTCTGTGGGAGGAGACGTCGTTCGAACTTTTGTACTTCAAATTATTTTTACATTACTGCTTGGGGAAGGTGTTGGCCGAACACAATCAAGGGCAAATCCGTCAAGTTATAAAATTTCGGCAGAGTTTTTGTTTTCATGAACTAAGTGCTTAATAAACATAGAAACTCATTCTTTTTTTTAATTTACGTTTTTCTCTTTGAATCAACGTAATATAATTTGGGTAGCACTATACAAATGATTTTACGTTAATTATAATTTTCCCAGAGTTACTCAATTTGTACATTATATTGTCTCTATTTATTTCAGAAAACGATTACGCGGACTCTGGAACATTAATACGGCAGTGTAGTTACACCTCGGCCAGTCGTATGTCTCCAAAAAGAAAAAAAATTAATGTGCAAGTGGCTTTTTAACAAACTAATCGGGGAAATACAAGCGCGAGCCTCCTTGCGTTTTATCAAACCTCGGTGATAAACGGGCTCCAGTAGCGGAAGTACCAGTGAAAAGCAGCCGCTATAGTGCTTGCAGCCTTTCTGGCCTGTTCTTGTCAATGTGCTACAAAATATAGCCGTTAATGTCAAAGGTGGACTGCAAAGAGTCAACGACATAGACGCCCCTTTCCTCGTGTTGGTAGGTCTTGAACGCCAATCACAGCATTGCAAACGCACTCTTCACATCTTTCAGACTGCCACCGCGCTTCTTTTTTGTTTTTTGACACGTGCTTATTTTAATATAACTAACAAAAATCTATGTGAGAGTCTACCAATAAATTTCACCCTCGAAGTAATATTTTGTCTTAAGAAAAAAATGCAGAAACACTTTTGTTAGTATTATTATTTAGCTTAGAACAATATGGTACAACTAAGTATTTTTCTCGATTTAGGAAACATCTAGCCTAAAAAAACATGTGGTTTTGATTTAGATAAATAAAAAATAATGGAAAATTCATTACTGATTTAACGCACCACAACTCGGCAGCACTCGGGAAGAAAGCTCGCACCGCCAACTCAGGGATTAAAAGTTGAAATCCTACTCCTACCACCTGCATGCGATACAGACTGGAATAGTACCGTAATCCGTGTTCGCCACCACAAGTTAGCACTTATACTAGATGAGACAAATATCCTCTCTACGGAGGAAATCCCGGAAGCTTTCTTTAGGGCAGGCTAACTTAGAAGGAAGGAACCAAGGAAGCAACTCAGCAAATGACGATGCTCACATATGGTTCGTATGCCGAAACTTATTGATGCCCACTTCCCGTTCTCACGTCACAGCTCCGTTGTTACGTGTTCCGGCTTTATTTTTTGGAGTTCAAATATTTCAACTTTTACGGCTGCTCGTAATAATGATGTAGGGGCCCGTATTGAGCGAGTGGTGAATCATGAAGCGCGCTTCCTTCCCGCTGCTGATCACGTGCTATTTGCGTGCTTGACAAACGAACGCTCCCTCCGACGCCGGCAATGCCGGTGTATCGCAGAGTGCAGGGTCCGCTCGGGGTTGACCGAGCGCGCTGCTGCCGGTTTTCCGCAGTGATATTTCTGTGCCAGATCACGTCTCTCCTGTGGCAAATTTATGCCGGTATTCGCTTTTGTGCGTGGTAGTTTTGGTGTAATGACACGAGATTTCGCCTGTCTCGCCGACGACTGTTCAACATCCCAGCGCTTGGTCGAGCCGAGCGTGTAGACGAGATGCCCGCCGATACCGGAAGGTTTGTCGGCGCCGCTTCTTTAAGTGGCGTCACAAACTCATGGCGGTGTGCGCTTCTCTCAAGGTGGTTTCTTTGGGGCGGTGTTAAAATGCCGTGCTTACCACGTGCTCGAGTGACGCCACCACCGTGCTGCCTCAACGAACTCCGTCTACTCCTTTGCTGGCGTTATTAAATGAAGGATGCATAGTAAAACGTCGCCTTCAAAGAAGTATTTATTCGTCTGTGGAAGGTGGTTTTCATGTCAAAACGCGTAGTTTACGATCAGTAGCCTGTTAAATAGGGTTGGCAATGATCGCCTCGTCCTACCATTGTCGCACATTGAGGCTTCGGGACAAAGTTACAACCGTGCCTTATCGTCACTCAGTTAGTTTCAACGACACGAAGTAGAAACTTTTCCGTCCCTCTTCTTCGTTTCATCCAAAGTGGTCAAGATACTTTTGGCGCCTCGCGACGATGTCGCTCCGTTCTATCGGCACCGAGAGCCGTATATTGGGAGAGTTTGACCAATAGGCGGAGAAAAGGCCGCCACCAGCGCCGAATATTCTCTCCGCGGTTAGAGCGTAAACTAAATATGTGACAACGCGTCGACCAATCAGCAAACCTTGACGTCACAATATTGGAAACGTCATTTAAAGCGTGAAATAGAAGCATTCAATCTCGCAGCAGCACGACGACGACGACGACGACGCTTAGAGGATGCCACACCGGTCGTCGGCGATGCCTCAATCTAAGCCCTGGGTCTCAGTACCTCGGAGGCGGCAGCTTTCCGCTTTGACTGGGCTACCCCCCTGGAGCCTGATGCTTCGACCTCTGTGAGCGACAGAACCGTCATGCTCTTGGGGCTCCTTTGTGCAACCGTGCACCGATCAAACGGCAGGCTGAAGATCCCCTTGGCCCGCTGCTGACCCGCCTCAACGAAATGTGGACATCTTCAAATTGGACTGACATCCTCCGCAATAGCAACAATCCATCTCGTCGTCATCTTGCATGTATATACTCATCGCATTATCACGTTACTTAAACGCGGCACCGCGGGCCTCCATGCTACTGGCTGTGGCCCTTCCGCAGTGCTGCCGCTCTCCAGAGCCAAATAAAGATATCATTTTTATTATTAAAACGCCGGTCGTGATTAAAACAGTGCAAAGGGTTGGGCGCGCGAGCGTCTTGAGGCGCCGTTTGCTCGGCTCGGGTTGAGACGGTCCCGCACGGCTCGTGCGCTGGCTTTGACAGTGCTTTCCTTCCCCCAGCCTCAGCTGAGACGCTGTTTCTAGCAAGTCGGCCCTGGTTTCGACGGCACGTTCGTTTATTCTACCGTTGAATATGGACGTGTCAAAACCCTAACATGCGCCAAGTTTTCAGTCACGAAGACTTACTTCTTTTTAGTCTAGCGACGCTAAAAAGGTTTAAATTAGTCGTGTCACATATTTAGAGCTCACGACCACCGCTAGGGGCTGTTTCGAGGCCTGTGGTTGGTCCAGAGATGCTCGCCTATTCAAACCAATGTATGGCCAAACTCTCCCAATAAACAGCTCTGTCGGCACCAAACTTCACGCCCGAAACCGATCGACGTTGCCGATGTCCCCACGTCGCGGAACAGACGACGCGATATTTCCACGACAGCGGAGGCGCTCGTTACTGGCCGCACTACACCCGTGACCAGGAAGTACCTCCGCCAGCCTCCGCCGAGTTACGTATTCCCTCCGTCCTTCGGCCGTATTCTGAATACGCTGATGTATTCCGCATGGCCGTCCAACACAAAACGTAAAATTTCACTTGTACACGGGCTCAAAAACACTTTTTGTGTTTACGTGTTTCGGCGCAAGCATTGCAAATACGTGTCGGTTTGGGCCGCGGATTACATGTACGTTTCAAAAGTATCCGCCCGATGTAAGTACGTTATGGGAACGTCCCGTCGGAGGCAAAAATCTAGCGGTTCTCGGTGGCGCAGTGGCTCATCTGCACATTGTGAATGTCTTGATGCCAATGAGTGGAAGCCACACTTTTGATTCCTTGTTTTTTGTGTGAACGTTGCTCTGGTGCGATAAAGGGGATTCACCCGGCGGATTCTTTCGGGGAGGGATATGCGTGACGTCAGTGATCGGCGGAACCGGCGGGACTTCTTCCGAGACTCCAGCCTTCACACGTACGGTGGAACGCCGAGAGGGTGTCTGTGTTATCAGACACATTTAGCGGTCGCTCTCAACAAAAAAGCTGCCTCCGCGTTGACGAAAATATAAAAACTTTACCCGTACATAAATAGCGGTATATGTTAATGGCAACAGCGCTCTTAGATACAGAAGACGATGCTTCTTGAATGAGTGGATGCTACACAAAATACGTGGAATCCAAAATCAGTTGTATGAGGAGCGGCCTGAAGACGCATTGATGAATATCGAAGACTCCGTCGGGTGCATCGATCGACATGCGCGTCTGCGCAAGCCACAGCAAGTTAGGCGATCTCGATGAAACCGCCGGTTTCCGCAGCAAAAAAAAAAAAAATCTGTAAAATTATCAGACACGCTATCAAACTACCGCCAATTGCGAAGATATCTCCTGCCAAGGCGGTGGCTGTTTATTTGGCCCTAGCAAAAGCTCCGACATCTGAACGGGATATCTACGTTAGCGCGGAGTCCGCGCAAAGACGTGACTTTGTTACCACGTGATGCGCATCCCGAGGAGCAAATGGAGGGATTCCTTTCCCGTGTAAATACGTCTAAATGATTGTACAAGATATAGGAAGTATTTTACGCAGTGACAAGCAGGAACCCGCCTCGAAGTACACAGTAATACAAACCTATTAAAACACGCCCTAACCATTGAGCAGACGTGCAGTCCGATCAATATTATTTGTTTGAATGCTTTGTACATGAGAATCCAGTTCTATTGTCAAAATATTTATTTATTTCATTTTGTAATCGGCATTGCTAATTTTTAAAGATAATGGTTGGAGGAAACAAAACATCGGTAGAGAAACATATGTGAGGCTACTTACGCACATCCAGGTTTTTGAAAATTTGCTCCACATGAGAAAAATATCTCTGTGTAAGATTTTTAATTTTAAACCTTAGTTGAAGCGCATTCAAAGCACTCTACTATATTTAAAAAATCACCAGATTTGCTCTTTTTATTTAATTGACACATTTGCCTCAGAAACAGCGTAATAAATATGCATTGCGACATTAAAGCAAACAAGAATACAAACTAATGTCCTCGTAGATAAGTGAAAGTTCGATAAACGCAGCGTGGTGAATCCATGTGTCGCATGCCGTCAGCGAGCCGTGGGTTCCTTGGTTGTGGTCTGCCGAGAAACTGCTTCTTGTCGTCCAATGTCTGGAACAGTAGTTAGATCCACTGGAATCCGTTCAATTCAATCCAACGCTTTTGATGTTGTTCTTGTTGATGTTTTTTTTAATTCCGACAGTTTCCCCAAATTGTTTCTTTATATGACTGCCCACGCAGGAAACGTCACAGAAGTACACGGGGTCCTTGAGCGCGACGCGGCTATCCCTTGCAACGTCAGCGAGGATCCGCGGGACAAGTCGGTGGGACTCATTCTCTGGTACAAGGACAACTCTTCGACGCCCATCTACACCGTGGACGCCCGGTCGAGCAAGCTGACCCATGCCAGGCACTTCCCGGGCGAGGAGATGGCCGGAAGGCTCCAGTTCGACGCTTCGCAGCAGCCTCCCGTCCTCAGGGTGGACAACCTGGAGACGGGGGACGCTGGACAGTACCGCTGCCGAGTCGACTATCGACAGGCGCGCACGGAGAACCAGGTCACTTCGCTTTACGTCATAGGTGAGCGCTTTGTTTTGTGTCCCAACTAGGTCACGCGCGGCTAAAGAGGCTGCGCAAGAAACGTGCAAGAGCAAATAAAGACCGATGCGAAGAAGGGGACACAGACAAACGCTCGTTCGTGTCCACTTAGTGTCCGTCTTTTTGCGCTTACATTTTTCTTGAGCGTATCATGCACCAACTCTTTGCGGAGGTCAAGTTCGTCTGCCTGGTTTGCAGGGGTTCTGGCGACGTCAGAACTGCGAGCTTTGATTAGCTCTGATTTGAAGATAGTGGGTAGACCTCAAGGCAGCTGTTTGCGAGGTCTTCCCACCATCGTTCAATGAGTGCCAATCAGAGCTCGGCGTTTTGACGTCATCACAACCCCTGCAAAAGGAGCAGACGAACTTGCGCTCCACATACTACGTGTTTCTTTAAATCAAATCGCAGCCGATGGTACGATCGGATGGCGCCAATTAAGCAGTGTCAAAAGTGCCTCGTCACTACGTTCCTCGTTTTTATGCGTTCGCTATCCCTGCTAAACCAATCATGTACAGAAAAAAACGCCAAATTGTAGCGCATATAATGTACGCGATTGGTTCAGTTGGTGATAGAAAAAGCATAAAGACGACAAGCGCTGTAACGATACAACTTTGACGCTGTTTGATTGACTCTATCGGATCGGGGCGTTGGCTACGGTCAATTTTAATAAAAAAACGAAGTATAGTTTAACTACACGCTGTGTTAAAGTCTGCAGTTCGATTTTATTTTTTTTTTTATATACGCTTTGTTGAGCGGTCCGAATGTATGTCTTTCTCTTCGGTTCTTCTAGCAGTTAATGGTAACTCAGAGAAATGTTTTTCTGATCAGTGAGGAATCAGACTTCCAATTGCTCTCGCTGAATAAATATGGCATTTTTTATTTGCTTCTCCCTGTCCGCATTTTATGAAATTTTCAGTTAGCCAAAATAAAATTTAATGTGTGTCTTTATCAATAATTCTTCAATCCCCCCTCCAAAAAGAAAAGCTTTAGCTTATACGGGGGCATTAAGAAATGATTCGATATTTTTCAAGCTCTCGTACGGGCGTTTTCGGTTTGTTTTTGCGGAGGTTCAAGACTGTAAGGGGAAAAAGAATGACGTGGGAAGTATTGGGTATCCCAAAATAAACAAAACAGGCGTAAAATAGTGTAGCTGCAAATCAAGAGAAGCAACGCAGAACCCAGCATTGCCCCCCCCCCCCCAATCCTCCCTTAATTGAGAGGGAGGAGTTGGCCATTTTAGTCCGAACTGGGGTGATCGCAAAAGACAACTGTTTTGTCATCGCCTGCTGCAGACCGAGCTGCCACGCGATGCTTGTGTTCCTTTTTCCAACCTAGCTGATAAATCTGAACGTCATATCCGCGAGGACTACGGTACTGTAAGAAACATTTAATTAGTTACACACTATACCGGAATACAAAACTTTAAACGAAAGTCAGAACTTGTTTGCCATAGTAAGCAGGGAACATGGACAAAACGCACCGTTTTTATTGCTTTGGGTTATTCGCCCCTTTTAGTCTCAACGAATCCTGCGCGAGACCGGGGTTTGAAAAAAACTTAAAACGTGCAATGGTGAAAAAGGAAAAAAAAAATATCTGCGTATATTTAAGCTGTGCCTTGAATCCGTTTTGATGCGTGAGCACTAGAACGCTCGTTTTGATAAAAACCCGGCCTTTCATTTGTGAGTGGCGGAGAGAGAGGGAGAAGGAGGGGGAAGTGTGACGCGTGCGACGCTCTCATTGGTCCGAAGCGCTGACGTGAGCACGCTTCAATCGCTCCCTCTTTCCCCGCGCTGACAAACTGACAGATACCGCCGGGTTTTCATCAAAACGAGCCCTTTCGTTTTCGGCAATGCCACGAGCACAGCTGTCGTGGAGCGAGAGAGGAGGAGGCGCCGCGCAACACATCCTAGATGATAGCAAAGCCGTAGTGCTAAATGTGATGGTGTAATAGGAGAAGGCCAACGCTGGACACAGATTGGAGACGAATGCCTTCGTCAGCACTCGGCTTCGAGACAAGCTTGAGACGAACGTTGACGCAATCGTCGTGTCTAACCTGTGCCCAGTGTTGGCCTTCTGTGGTGACGCCATCTCATTCAGTACGGCTTTATTATCTAGAAGTTGTTGCGCCGCGGTGCGGTGGAATGCGGGCGTGTTCAGTTGCCGCTCTGCAATCGCCGGTTGTTCTTCGCTCTGGGTTTTCGTAGTAGCGGGGCTTGGGCTGTGATGTGTATCTGTAGTTAAAACGATGGATGCGGTTCTCTCCACCAGCGATATGGATTCGGTTCCTTCCACGAGTGGTATGGGTCTGGCTCTTTCCGCGAGTGATGTGGATCACTATATCCAAGGATGAAAAAAATTAGACTAAGATCTATTGATGTATTCTTAGGGAGCACGTTATCATGACCTTAGTGAAACACCATATACACCCCCCCTCGGGAAACGCTAACACTCACCCCGTAACGAGGCCAAAAAAGAGGCAGTCAAAAAGACGAAGCAAAACAGAAAGACAAAAGAGAAAAGTTAAGGGGTCAGCTTTATCATTTCTAAAGGGGGACGTGGTGGCGTAATTTTTATTTCCGCGGAGAAGTGGCAAGGTTTTTATTGCTTTACCAATTAATAAAATAGTTTCTCTTGGACAAACACCAGAAGATACAAGTTAACATCAATTCACAATTGTTTTTGCAAGAACGAGCTGTGCGACAGACTATACAAATTAAATCGTTTTCTTCTATTTACTCAATAAGAGTTCTCGAGAATGAATGCCAATCTGCAGTCACTAAACAGCTGTCACACACGATAGCAATCGCACCAGCTGAAGCGAATCTTCCTAATGCCCAGTTTCTCTTCTGCGTTCATGGCGGACAATCCTCTTTTCACTCGGCTTTTCGCGCGCTTCACTTGGAAAGTGTTCGTATTTGTAACTTCGCAGTCCTGTTCTTTTCTGCAGCTAGTTCAACATCTCCAGAACGGTCTGCTGCTACTCTTTTTATTGTTTAAAATTTCTGTGTCATCGCCTCTTTTATTTTTTTTTTTCAATCTATCTATTTACTTTTGATCCGAGTTGCCTTCATCCGCATCCTTGTCGCCTTCTTTTTCTTTACGCCCGGGCAAAGTAAATGGTCAAAAAACGAAAAATGGTGAAAGTGTAGCTTCCGGTCTTTCTCGAAAAACAGCTGCCGATGCACAACTGCGCAGCGCATTCCGTCTGTTTCTTCATGAACAGCATTCTGCCTCTGTTTCTTGGTTATTTCTTTTTATAAAGAAAAACGCTGTAGAGAAGCACCAGCCTGCGAGGCGGATGTCGTAAATGGCGAAACGCGGGGACTCGGAATTCCAGACAGCGCGGACTGGGTTCCGTTTTCGAGTCTAACAAGACCCGTTGGACAGCGGCGGCTCCTTCGCGCATTCACCGTCCTTTCCCCGACTTGTTATAACTTTTCGGAGTAGAGCCTTACGCTCAAAATACTGGAAGTTACGATTGGACGCTGCGTATGAATTCTTCACTGAGCTTTAAACAGCGTTGAAGTGGTTGAATCTCGGTGATTTACTTTCGAATAATTTAGGTGTTTTATTTTTATTTCCCTCGATAGAATCACTGGTGCTCGTGATTTCTCGTTCTCGAATAGTTTGTGGTCGTTTTCTTTTTTCTTTTTTTTTTTCTAGAACAAAAGTAAGCTGTATGAATTCCTGTTAGATAGTAAAAATGTTGCCGGAAAAGATGTTTACGTGGTATGAGGGGAGAAAAAGGGGGGGGGGGGGGGTGTCTTTACTGATCTCTAATCATCTCGGAAGTTTTGCAACGTATCTTTAAGGAAATTGTATTTACTTTTTATTAGACGTGCGCGTTCTGATTTCCCTCGTATTTCCAAGTGGGCTGGCAGTCAAGTGTACTGATATATATATATTTCTGTAATATTTCTAATGTATTTACCTTTGATCTACGCACAATAAACCTGAAACCTGAAACCTGAAACCTGAATACGTTGCATGACATTACGTTTTTACTAGACTCTCTCAACCGTGATATACTACTTCAACGCCATGAGAAAAAAACAACTTGAAGGAATAGGGAGACAATATTTTTGTTCCAGGATATTATTCAGAAAGAAAGAAAAATAATAAATATTCGCATATAGACGGTTTCATTTTTAGACATTAGCATTCGCCACGACTCCGACGCCGATTTTCAGACGCTGAGATGGGATTCCAATCACATAAGAAGTCCAGTTTACCTGTTTGGGAAGCGACGTTCTTGCAGAGATGAACACACGATTGAAAGAAAGCAACTGAATGTTTTTACTCGTTCCCCACTCAAAAGGAAACTAAGCGGGTTACTCGTTGCTGAGATGCATGAAGAACCGGTTACTCCAACTCGAAAGTAACGTGCTTAAAGGTACTGTTTTACTTTTGTCGCTACCCCGGATGTCTCGTTGTTTGAAGGTAGTATATATCCACCATCTAGTGCTTTGTGTAGTTAATAATTCCTTGCTTTTAACTACGGCTTGGCGTCTGTTAGAACTTTTGACCCGATTAATGGACACACTTTAATCGATACTTTAATCGATTAATCGGTTTCGTTCATTACCATTCATAATACAGAAAAAGTCAAGAAAATGACGTGCCTTTGTTGAATATGTGAATCAACGTTGATGTGCAGTTGGGAAGAGTCAAATGATACCCACACTCAGCGATTATTACTACAGCCACAGAAGCAAAGAGGGATCGTTGATATTCTTCGGCAATAACGATCTCCTTTGATTGTTCACAATAGCCTCTGCAGCGCTAAACGAATGCACGCACGGCGTTGAAATGTCCGGGACACGTATACGGCTACCTTCTTAGCTTGTTTGAAGCTACAAATCTAGCCACTATACAGTTTACTTTATAGTAATTACATGTCAAACGTCCCAGACGTTGCGCTCGACCACCTTCGATTTACAAAAAAAAAAAAAATAATGACCTTTTGCAGCAATGTCCGTAGCCATGCCCTAAAATATTTTTGACGAAAAACACTTTTTGATGACGTGAGCGCGGTTTTAACTTTTAAAAATAGCGTGAAAATAGGCATCACTTAATAATTGATGAAAAATCCGCTTTTATATAAAACACCCAACAATATGTTTTCTTAAATTTGCATGGTATCGACTTACAATATGGTTGGGCTTGTGCAGTTTTGTTTAATATAAATATTTTTTAAACGCAATTTTTATAAATATTTTAGCATTTTTTGCTTTAATAAAAAAGATCTAATTGCTCCCCTGACTTAATAGAACCTTTTACCGGCTGCCGTCCAGGTATATAGTATATAACAAATATCTGAAAGCGCTCAAATAAATATCTTGCTGTAAAAAAAAAATCCTAATTTTGGCAAAAAGTGCGTTTTGACGCATAAACAGCCGTTTATTTCACCCTGAGGTGGATCAATTAAAAATACAAAATATAGTGGGTTTCGAAGAAAAATCGATTGTATTTTGATTCTGAAAGATTGATCAAAGCATTTTTGTTTAAAGCGAGAAAACAATTTTTGAAGTTGAACTCTTGCACCACAACCCGGCGTTGCTTCTTAACGCCGCTTCGCCGCACAGCACGCCCCCTGCGACGATAGCTGACACGATTGTGTCCAAAGAAAGAACGGAGTTTGCTGCCGCTTCCCCTTGTTCGTCTTTCCGGCTGCAAGGGAAGAAATGGCGGGTATCGTGTAATAATCGGTGGTGCCGCCAGTGCGTAGCCATAGCACGCGCGTTGTGCCCTTCGTACCCGAGGGCGGCTCCTCACACTCCGGAACGAGATGCCTAATCGACGGGTGGCATCAGCTGACGTGAGCTTCTCCTAAAAGGGATACGCGATAATATCGCCGTAAAATCTAGCCGCAACGCATACTGCGGTGAAAAGCGGAAGTATTCAGCGACACGAGAATTTGCCATTTCAAAGCCGATTTAAACACAAACGAGGCGTGAGCCTCCAAACGCGCGTTCGTTAACCCCACATCGCCTCGTTTATTGAGACTGCCCTTTCACGAGGCTTTTGTGTTGCTGTTTACATCTGTAATGACGTTTACAAGAGAGAGGGATTGCGATGTGTACGTAATAAACGGCAAACTGACTATTGGATGCTCTGACCCGGCAGTGCTAAGCGTCTGCTGATATCAATACAGTGGAAGACCACAGGAGGACACCGCCGCGCAAAACGATCGAAATGCGAAAAGCCATAAAGCAACAAGAGTGGAAAAAAAGCCTCTTCCCGCCAAGATGTACCTGACAGCTCGAGGTCCTGCTGTCTACCTGCGTGCGCACATTGTGACACCATCGCACGCTTTCCGGGCTCGACGGTGGCGTGCTGTGCAGAGAAGAGGAGCAAGAAACGACGCCAAGTAGCGGCGCGAGAGCTCAACTTAAAAATGTATTTTTTTCCTCTTTAGAACAAAATTATTTTAATTAAACTTTCAGAAACACGGCAAAACGCAATTTTGCACAAATGTAGTTTTTTTTTTTGCAAGATATTTAGTTGTATGGCCTGAAACCTTTTTTGTGCACAGTATACCTACAGGGCTGTCAATAATAATTTTTATTGTCACTTGCAGCAACAGAAAGTTTGTAGCAAAACTAAAATATGGTAAAATACTCATATTTTCCTTTTTTAATTGCTTTGAGCATATTAAATTCTATGATCCTTATTAAATAGCAATCCAAATACCGTATGGTCTTTAGGCAAAAATATTACAGTGTTCTATAAAAAAATATTACTTCTCATCAATTATTAAATGAATCAAAGTTTCACTCCCTTTTTATGAGTTCAAACCGCCATCACCCCATGAAATTTGTTTTTCGCCAAAAATATTTTAGAGAGGCACCATAAACATTACGGTGAAGAGCAATTAATTTTATTTTAGGAATCGGAGGTGGCCGTGGGACCTTTGGCATGGCACGGAGAAATTCGCATCGCCTGATGCCCCCCGTCGTTTAGGCCATCGCGTTTCGCGCCGCATTCGGGTACTAACGTCAAAACGGGCCTGCTATGGCTACGCACTGGAAGCACCTCCGATTATTAAACGACACCCGTCGTTTCTTCCCTTGCAGCCCGAAAGGTGGACAAGGGGAAGCGGCAGCAAACTCCGTTCTTTCTTTTGGTCTAATTGTGTCAGCTATCGTCGCAGGTGGCGGGCTGTGTGGCGAAGAGGCGTTAAGAAGCGACGCCGGGTTGCGGTGCGAGAGCTCAACGTCAAAAATTGTTTTCTCGCTCTAAAAAACAAATTACTTTGATAAAAATTTCAGAATCAAAAGACAATGGTTTGTTCTTCCAAACCCACCATATTTTGTATTTTTACTTGAACCACCTTAGGGTGAAATAAACGGCCGTTTATGCGTCAAAACGCACTTTTTGGCAACTTCAGGATTTTTTTTACTGCAAGATATTTCATTGAGTCGTTTTAAACATTTTTTATAGATTATATACCTGCAGGGCAGCAGGTAAAAAGTTTTATTAAGCCACGCGAGCAATTAGATATTTTCTAACACAACAAAAACGTGAATATTTGTACGAAGTTTGTGTTTAAAAATATATTTAAATTAAACAAAACTGCACAAGCACAACCACATTGTAAGCCAAAAGCCGTGCAAATTTAAGAAAAAATATTGTTTGGTGTTTTTAAAAAAGTGGATTTTGCACCAAATATTGAGTGGTGCCTAGTTTCACGCTCTTTTTAAAAGGTAAAACCACACTCACGTCATCAAAACATTTTTTTCGTCAAAACTATTTCAGGGCATGGCTACAAACATTGCGGCGAAAAGCCAGGATTCTTTTTTCTTTCTTTTTTTTTTAGAAATCAGAGGTGGCCGAGCGCAACGTCTGGGACGTTTGACATGGAACGACCCTTAAGGTTAAACTTCCGATAAAGTTTGCTTTTATACAGGCGTACTCGTCCACGTCTGCGTGGTGAAAGCGTTGAACTTCTCACTTTTTCTTTGTCAAAATGTAACCAATTAACCGATTAAAGAATTATTCCCGATTCAAGCATTGATCTATTCATTTATTCATTGGTAAGTTAATCGATTAAATTTCCAGCCCTATTCCAACGCATTCCTGACCACGAGTCATTTGCTTACTTTTGCATTTTGCCCGCGAATCGGTCGAGTGACTCTCGCAAGTTACAACTGGTGCCTATGTTAAGATCAAACAGTGCTCGTTCGCGATTACACTTGTTTTATTTATTTTTTGATGACTCGGTAAACAAAAGTTGAATAAATAATTCAATATGCCTAGATGCAGGGTGTTTTTTTTTAGGCTTCACATATTTGTTTTTAGAAAAGCCGTGAGCTACACTAGTGCGATCTGTGCAGGAAAGTTATACAGCAAGGGGGACATAATATAAAAGGCTAATTGTCACGATAACTTGAATATTTAACTCAAATGTGTCAATTTACCTTTTTATATAGAAAATTAATGTATCGTTTCAATCAAGAACTTGCTGAGCGTCACTGACAACCCCTATACTCTGTTTCACCTTATGATGTACCGCAGGAAAACCTACAAGCGCGAGCTCCTTGCTTTGGGGCACATCTCGGCGGCACAAGCTCTCGCGACTTAAAAGCGGCTGCCAACGCTATGAGCTCGCGCTTCTAGCCTTCGCTACGGTACAACATAAGGTGAAACGAAGTATAGATCAATGCTTTTTAGAACGCGTTTTAGAGCGTGGAACGCGCAGTAGAGCGGTAAAATCTCCACTCGTGCAAAAGGCAGGAGGCTAGCGGTGAGAGAACGCCGGAGAGAAACGGAAAAACCGCTCGGGCGCGTTATCGTGCCTGTAGTCTTGTGCCTGCTACACGAGTGGTAAATTTAGCGTTCCACTGTGCTTCCCACATGTTCTAAGTCTTTCTAATGTTGAATTATTTAGTGGGTTTTAATGTCGCTCAGTAAGTTTCTAATGAGAACCATATGTTTATTTTACAAGTTTAAGCTACTTAACATATTTTAGTTAATATCCTGCCGATTAACCCCCTTACGTCCCCCTGGTTGTGTAACTGCAGACTGGCACAAATTTCATTAGTGTAGCTTTTACGGACTTTTTTTTTAAACAATCTGCAAAACGTAAAAATAAACTTTATAATCATAGAGCCTTGAAATATAATATAATGATTTACGCCCATATAATATCGTTATATTACTTTTTTTCAGTTCCGCCACAAGAACTCATCATTCTCGATGAATATGGACAGCGGATTGTGGATGTGCTGGGACCTTACAACGAGGGATCGTACATTTTTCTTGTGTGTGAAGTCGAAGGCGGTGAGTATTGAAAGTGCCTCTTATATTTTGAGTGCTCTCTATACGCGACGCAAGCTCACCTGACGAGATAATAGAGCGTTTTAAAATAGGGGGCCCCAACGCTTTGGGTCACCCGAGCAGCTTGAGACGTCGCATTGCGCAAGCGCAGTGTGACGCCCCAAGCGTCCTGGGGTGCCCATAGCGCTGGAGCCCCAATTACAAAGCTCTATAATGAAATGTTTGAGAGCGCAGCTCTTAGGCGCCCTTTTCCGGCTTGAGCGGCGACGCCGTCGCCGTCCTCGTAACCGCGCCTTGCATTAGAGGACGTTTCCCATAATGACGTCACACGTGACGTCATGCGTGACGTCACAAGGGTCACTTGAGTCACGAGTGACGTCACGAAGGTCACTCGTGAAGGTTACAATGAAGGTCACGATCTTCACGGTGACCTTCATGAGGTCTTCACGAAGGTCCCTTGTGAAGGTCACGACCTCATGGTGACCTTCACAAGGACTTCACGAGTCACGTCACGAGCGAGGAGGAAGGAAGGGGGAAGGGGAGGAGCATACCCTCCTCTCCGTACCCTCCCTTCTCTTCAAGAACTGCGCTCCGATTCGGCATTGCAGGGAATGGTAAACGTTTTTTTTTAATTTTTTGTTCAATAAATCATTGTGAGAAAGAACTTCTTCCTTTCAACGCTCTTTCTCGATTCACGTTTGCGCGTAGAAAATCCAGTGAGATGAAGTTGATAAAAATCCCACTTTCAAGTACCATCAACCATTGTTGTGGAACCGCGCAAGACACGTGACACCATTCGCTTCCAAGGGCCGCTCGAGTCACGGGTCTCGTACTGGCGCCTTGGACGCTACTTGCAAGACAAACACGAAATATATATATATATATATATATTAGTGTGTTTTTGTTTATACAGCATGAAGTTAGTCGGCCTCAATGTTCGACTTGTCTCCCAGCTGTAGATTATCAATATAGCCAGTGAAGTACAACCGCTACTTCAAGGTCTTTAACTGTACCACGCAGCAGAGATACACGACCGCACGCCGGTGCGATGCTCATCCAGATCGAAACCGGCGGGGTGGGGATTGAACCCATGATCCCTGGGTTCTGCTGCGCGAGCTTTTGCTCCACCTGCACTCGGCCATCGATTCCCCTGACAAACGCAAACACACCGCTTTGTTCCGTGGCTGTGTAGTCAAAGCTAGCGTGCCTTTATGTGCGCTTTGCTTGGGGTGGTGGCATCTGGCCATTTCGTTCCACACGTTTATTTTTATTTTTCGGTCAGAAGTGCGTAAAAGATCGTGTCCCTGCACACGTTTGTGGCGCTGACTGTGCTACATGGCAACATTTAGTTTTCGTCGATTTATTTGTGTTTTCTCAGCGACCACGTGCTGTCAGCATCGGGTACTACAACGGGTGCCATCATTTTAAACAGAAGGACATTGAGACACCCTATACTCCGTTTCATACTTAGCGTGCAACGCTGTCAAAGCTACTGGCGCGAGCGCGTGGCTTCGTCTATGGTTTTGTTTGCGCGAGAACGCGTGCAAATGATTAACGAGATCAAGCCCCGTGCTCGCGCCAGTAGCTTTGACAGCGTTGCATGCTAAGTATGAAACAGAGTACAGTCAAAGCTATTGGCTCACGTGCGCTTGCGCATATTGAGCGAACATCAATGTTGTGCACGCGTACTTTTCACTTCTAAAGTAGGTTTTCGGGAGTACTAATTTTAGCATCGGGATGTTTTGGTGGCGTCCTCCTTTGATTACCTCTCGTGACGTGATTACCTTGCGAACAACATGTTTGATGGTGTTTGTAATTAACATGATGGAAGCTTCAAATCATTCGGTCCTTACAGCAACACTGCCAACACCGTCAAAAGTGAACTTCTTACATTCCTCTTATTTCCGTCCATGATAAATCCTTTGCTGACGTCATGGTCAGCATTTGGTCAATCGTGGCAAACCGACCACAGCGACGCTTTTCATCGCGCACGCCGCCAAACGTGTGGTGCCTTTGTTTAGCGGAACTACAATTAAAGGGGTCATGAAACAATTTTCCTACTTCTTGCTCCTTAGTTTTAATCCTCAACTCAAATGCTAATTGTGAAATCACGCCGCCGTGACATTCTTCAGCGCCGGTGCAATGACTCCTAGTTTCCACCGTGCTGTTTATGCACACCATAGAACTTGTCATTCCCCAGTGACGATACGTTCCGTCAGGGCACTCATTGGTCACGAACGCGAATCCGAATATTCGTCTACGGATTGATTGTTGACGAGGGCAGACGTCCGAGTGACGCAGCTCTCGTGTCCAATGCGTGAGCTGGGCTCGGCTGACGTCAGGTTGGCACCGCTGACGCGCTTTGGGAACCGCGGATATATCATAGTAAAAAGGAGGAGAGCTTTCGAAAGAAAGAAGGTACAAAATAGTTCGCTATATTTTCAAATATTCGTACCGAAAAGCTGGCTGTGGACTTTTTACCCTCTTTCATTTGGCCAACTAAACGATATGCGATTAGTGAAGTCCCAATTTAAAATAATTTATCCAAGCCCCAAATTCGTTTCATGGCCCCTTTAAGGGTAACTTAACTGCTGTTAAGGGCGCCTGGGCAAAAACAGTATAACTAGTGTAGTATTGGCGACGTGCGCGATCAAAAGCGTCGCTGTGGTCGGCCTTCCAGTATTGGCCGAATGCTATGACGTTAGCAAAGGCTTTCTGATCGACAGAAATAAGAGGAATGTAAGAACTTTAATTTGACGGTGTTGGCAGTATTGCTTTGAGAGCGCAATGATTTCAAGCTTCCAGCATGCTAATTACAAACACAGTCGAACTTGTTGCTCGCAAGGTAATGGCGTCACGAGAGGGAACCATAGGACGGCGCCACCAGCGCCACCAAGACATCTCGCCGCTACATCCTTTGTTTTTCTCAATTTCTTGATTAGTCGCTTTTTCGCGCAAGCTGGTTGTCAGTTGCTTAAAAGACAAATTCACTATCCAGCTTAGAGCACGTGGAGCGAAACCTCGCGCTGCAGATCCCAGGGATCCTGGGTTTACTCCCCACCCTTGCCCGTTTCTATCTGGATGAGCATCGTACCGGTGTGCGGTCGTGTATCACTACTGCGTGGTGCACTTTAAAGACCAAGGCGTAAAGTTACAGTGCACTGACCTAATTTCTCATCTACACATATCGCATTTTCTGGAAGATTAAACTCTGGCTGTCTAAACAACTAACGAGTAATTCTATTCTTCGGGTTGCCCTTGGGCCGTTTGGTTCCGGCGTTATGTAGAAAATGTTAAAAACAATGGGAAAGTTTTAATAACAAATTCAGTTCTTGATTTAGTTTGAAGAACATTGTTAAATAGACCCTTTCGAAAGTTACGTGCCGGTTTTTAGGAGTTCTGAACCGCTGCACTTTGGCGGAGAGACCATAACCGTGGAAAGCGACATTATAACACTACAAAAGGTGGAGACGAAGGGGAATTAATCAAATTTGGGGAGTTTCAAATATGGCGCTGTCTTCTGCATCCGCCATCTTTCAGACATTTTATATATTCCAATATAAAGCGCACTTTCGAAAGGGGTTTATAAACCTATATTCTGCCCGTATCCACGGCATCGATAGTACATAATTATCCCGTTGAAAACTAACTTTTATCACTCATTGAGCAGCGACGCATACGGTTATGGCCTCTAGGGAATACCCTTTGGTTATTAACTAAGACTTCATGCAAAGTTAGAAAAGCAAACTCATAAAAAAAAACATTGTCTTGAAGACAGGATTGCGTCAACGTTTTGTGCGACGTTATTAAAGCGTGCGTATAGTTTCAGCAGCGCTCTGACTCTGCCAAGGCTTTTTGCACAAGCGGGTTGGCAATAGTGCGTGCGAATAAGAGGCAAGATACGCTCGTGCAGTAGCTCGAGGTTGTAATACACGAACGCGTGCTACAGTCTCGAGCTGAGAATGAGAAAAAATTCAATGAGATAAACTTGCGCCTGAAAATAAATACAGGAAAGATACCACACACACTTCGACGGTAACGAAAACGGGAAATGATCAGCATCAGCGTGCTGCGACTGTCCATATACTATGCACGCCATGTTCAGAAAGGTTATACACCATGACACACGATAACTGCCGCAACTGAACTGTAACTTTTAACACGAGCAACGACTGGTAAAATATATTAGAACATATGCCCGCAAAATGGAAATTCCTCACCCCCTCCAAGTGGCAGACGCAGGCACTGCGGACTCTGCCACGGACGCGGAATATGAACCTTGAATCAGGCCATGGTTAGCCAGGGGCTGTATGCGGCTGAGATGTAGCCGGCTCCGCTTATGAGAGAAAGGATGAGGAGAGAGTTTGAGAGGGGGGGGGGGGGGGGGAGTAGCAGAGGGACTTGTTCTTGCCGTGCCAATTTCGACCGGTCGATTCGGCACAATATGTTGGCTGTCCCCGACGGCTGGTGCCAGGGACAAATAGCATAGTGGGAAATCGAGAATGAGTTATGAATCCGGTTATATTTCGTGCAACAGTACGCAACTTGCAAACCGGGTATGGCTGGGATAGCAATTTAGGCAACGAGTCCCTCGATGAAATAATCGTAAACATCGGCGAGAAGCTTCGCACGAAAATTGCAAGTCAAGACATAGATGCCATCCACCGGGTACCGACAAAAGATAAAACTAAATCAAACATTATTGTTCGATTCTTCGCACACTCCGTTCGTGACGGTGTACTACGAGCGGCGAAGAAACAGCGCCTAAATGCCGCGGCTCTCGGCTTCCCAACAAATGAACCCATCTGCATCAATGAGTACCTATGCGTGGAAAATGAGATCTTGCTTGGAAAAGCCCTGCAACTGAATCGTGAGAAAAGCTGGAAATTCGCATGGACTTCACGAGGTAGGATTCTGATGAGGAAAGTAGAAAACCCAAAGGTGATTCAAATTACCTGTGATTACGACCTCGTACAAATTGTGTAATGCCCTCCCCCCCTCTGCTTCTATACAATAAATTGAGACTTTGAACTAAAATGCTATCTGTCACCTCGGTGAATACGTTATACTCAAAGAAAGCTTGTCTTTCTGTGCTGCACTGCAATGTCAGAAGTATTCACAAAAATGGAGACGTCCTTCTTGCTTTTCTGTCCCAACATTCATTTACTTATGATATAATAGGCATAACCGAGACGTGGCTAAAAAGTGTCGAGCATTTTGATATTCCTGGGTATGTTGTGGTTTCGCTACCTAGAAATGCAATTCATAGAGGCGGTGGTGTTGCACTGTATATAAAATCGTTTATATCAGTGGTTCTCAGCCATGGATGTGTCGGCGACCCGTTGCGGACCGCTGGCAGTGATGGGGGACCCCTTCCAGCGGGGGGGGGGAAGGGGGGGGGGGGGGTACGTAAGTAAGTTAAAACGTCTGGAGCATGAAACAGGTGCCTTTTATTGCTGTCGTAGTTCCGGAAGCAGGTTGCAAATTAGTCACGGCTGGACTGAACTACAAAAAACGTGCGAAATAAAAAAAAAAGAATTTTGTTGAGGGTCTCGCGGACCCCCATTTGAGAACCACTGGTCTATATTATTTAACGAGCTCCCTCATCTAACATGTTCAACTAACGATATAGAAGCTCTTTTTTTGGAACTTTGTTATGGTGTCGTGGTGGCTGTTGTATATAGACCGCCGTATTCATCCATGTCCATGTTCCTCAATAAAATGGAAGACATTCTTACATTTATTACACAAAGCAGTTAGAAATCTGTCGTTTGTGGTGACTTCAACATCGATTTGTGTAAAACTGTGCCCACAGATTATCTACTTCTAACACAGTCATTTAACGTCACGAATGTAATAACAGAACCAACAAGAGTGACACCCGATTCATCCACGCTCATTGACCACATCTTATGTAATCAAGACGCACATGACGGTGCTGGTGTATATGAAACAAACATTGCCGACCACTTTCCAATATTCATATTTCTACCTATAAACGCTGAAGGAACACCTCACCTTAGTACACCCTATTTAAGGCATCGCATTAATTACGAACGTTTGCAGAAAAAATTATCGGCATTTGACTTTAATTTACTATTCAATTCCGATATCAACATCGAATTTGGAAATTTTATCGCAGTATTAAAAATTGCAATCACTGATTCGTCGAGTGAATTAAGAAAACCACATTATTCAGAACCGATCTGCCCCTGGATGACTCGTCAACTTTTATGCTCACTTCAGGAGAAAAACATGTGGCAGCAGAAACTGAAACGTCATAAACATAATTCTTACTACTTGGCACAATACAAAATGCGTCGCAACCTATCTCGATCACTGATAAGAACGCGTAAAAAAGAATATTACTCTAATCTTATATCCGAAAGTCATGGGGACTTCAGAAAAACGTGGAATGTGATTAACTCTGTTATTAAACCAAGATCGCAAAAGCAAACAACTCCTGTTATAGTCACGGATGAGACTGCTGACGCATTCAACTCTTTCTTTACTAATATTGGATACCACCTAGCAAACAACATTGCCAGCGGCAGTGCACATTCCGTTTCTCTACCTGACTTTCTTCGAAACACTTTCATTTTTGAAGAAATTATGACTATAGAAATTATAAATCTAGTTAATTCAATGCATAATAAAAAATCTGCAGGTTCTGGTGGTATCTCAGTTAGGGTCGTAAAATGCAATATTGATGTACTTAGCTCTCCATTGAAACATATCTTTAACCATTCTATAACAGAAGGTGTATATCCAGATTCACTAAAAATCGCTAAAGTCTGACCAATCCATAAATGTGGGAACGTTAATGAACCTGTAAATTATAGGCCTATATCAGTTTGAAGCACGATTAATACACTATTTGAAAGATTAATTGTACGACGCATTAAGTCATTTTTAGAAAAATACAATATTATCCCCCCGCATCAACATGAATTCCGTCCAAAAAAGTCAACTACTAGTGCTGTTATCTCTCTCTCTCAGAAAATTAACGAGTCCTTAAATGACAACAACATTAGCATCGGTGTATTCTTAGATATTAAAAAGGCATTTGATACCGTAGACCATAAAATTCTTCTTAATAAATTACAACGATATGGTTTCAGAGGTCACTCTTTAAATTTCCTTACACGTTATTTGTCATCTCGTTCGCAATTTGTTTCTTTGTTTGATCATAAATCCTCGGCAAGACAAATAAACACCGGAATTCCCCAGGGATCTGTACTGGGACCAATACTTTTTTCATTGTACGTTGATGACTTACCTAACGTGGCCTTAAACTCTGACATAATAATGTACGCTGATGATATCGTTTTAATTTACACTGACCATTCATTGCGTAACTTACAAAACACTATCAATCAAGAACTGACAGTCCTTCAGGAGTGGTTTAATTCTAACAAATTGACTTTAAATATAAATAAAACTAAGTATATAGTTTTTCGTTCAAATAAAAAAGATGTTAATACCGACAGTTTCCAAATTTGCATCGGAAATTCAATCCTGGAAGAAGTTAGTTCATTTAAATATCTGGGAGTAACATTAGAATCTCATCTTCATTGGCAACAGCACATTATAAACACATGTAAAAAGTTAAGGTACGCTTGTTATGCCTTACTGAAGGCGAGACAATGCTTTGACACTCCCACGATGAAACTTATATATTTTGCTATATTTCAGAGTCATTTAACATATTGTATTGAGGCCTGGGGCGTAACTTATGACACTTACCTTTTGCCATTCATCAAATTACAGAAAAGAGCCCTCAGAATCTTGACATACTCCCACTCTTCCCAACCGTCACGTATCATATTTCATCGACTTTACATTTTCAAATTTCTGGAAATTAAACAATTTAAGATTGCTTGCTTAATAATCAATATTTTAAAATCAAACAATCCACTGCCAGCGAAAATCTTAATTATGGGTACTCGATTAACAAGGGCGAACACATCTGGTCACTTTAACATACCACGGTCTTGTAACGTATACGGCGAGCGACTGATGCAATCGTGCGGAACTAAAATCTGGAACACATTACCATCTTCAGTCACCCCTTCATGCAACTTTAACACCGCTTTGAAGCACTATATTTTTCTTAATAGAACATGTCTCCAACTATCATGAAACTCAATCGCATATTCTGTTAGTGAATTCATAATAATTTATTTCGCTTTGAATACACTCGTGCTTCTTATGCGTGTCGTTATTATACAATGTATAAATTACCTGCTCTAGTTGAACAAGTCACTTTCTACGTTTATTTTCTATTGTCTTTCTTTCTTTTTTTTCTTTTTCTTTTCCTTTTATTGTATTTCCAGTAATATTTCTTAAGGGTGCTGCCTTGCTAATATGTTATTATTAAAATGGACCCCAACTAGCCAAAAGGCTATGGGCCCAGATGGTTCTCAATAATTTGTATGCTGCAAAACATGACAATAAACTCGATTGATTGATTGATTGAACAAGCTGGTTCTTATTGTTTTTAGGTGAATAAGGCTCCCCAAATGTGTGAACAACTTACCTCAAAGGAATCAGTTAAAGCTTTCTGGGACAGAGATTGCGTTCAAACTTAGTTGCGTACTTTTATATAAAAAAATAAAAAAAATAAAGCTACAAATTTTTGAAGTAGCGCAAAATATGCAAGGTTACTATTTGCTAAATCAAGTCAGACAGTTGTGGGAACCATGGGGTTCCCTCTATCCCTATCTAGGCCTAGCTTCAAGCAGGCCGTGGGAATCGTCGTCACCTATGGTGACGGCCTCCCGGATACAAGGAACCACGAGGCCGAATTCCCCGAAGGGGCCGGCTCTCCCTTGCCCATTTTAGGTGAATGCGCCTTCGGCACACCCTTGGGAGTGATTATGGACGCGTCCCGTTTTCGAGTGACCTTCTACCGGCCTCCCCGGGCGCGTCTATTTCCCGCGGGCTACATAAGCTGGCCCCGAAGGAGTGCCAGGGGCTCTCGTCGGCGGGGGCCCTGGCTCTACGGAGCTCGGTTTTTCTTTGTGGCCTTCCGACTTCCCGTGAATCTGTCTAATGCGGCAGCGCGGGAAACCGACCGGGTGATACTGGCAATTGAGCCAGCGCCCAGACTTTTCTTGTCTAAGAGCGAAGCGTGTTGGCATCTGAGTCAATAAACACGTCGAAACCGGACTCACTGTGTTGGTGTTGTCTCTCGTCCACCGGTGCCCCCAAAGGCAGTCTATGGACGGACCTGGCCGCAGCCGCACAAAGAGCGGAGTACGGAGTGGGTATTTACCTCAATGAGGAGAATGGGGTCAATTGCAAAATCCCACAAAGTATTCCGCCCCATGATAAGAAATCCTCATCTTGCTTTTCTCTCTTTGCGCGCTTTGGCATATAAAACAATAAAAAAAAAACATGTTTCTTCTTGACACAATAGCTTCACATTTGCACTCGAGAAATTCACCATGTGCTTCACAAGGAGTCTCACATAAAATATGTGCAAAATAACTGTTTTAAAGGGACCGTTCCAGTGTAGGTGTAAAGTGATTTTGCTTTTGGAACAATATTCAAAAAAATATTAGCTAGGCAGAACATCAATGTGTTACCATTTTCTTAAAAGGCCTCTGACACGCAAAAAAAAATATTTTTTTTTCACGCTAAACGTTGCAATGGCATATCAGGACATTACAAAAAAATTGTTTCACTACAGAGTTGCGTAGTTTTTTTTATAAAAAATAGAAATACGAGGCCCAATTCAAAGTTCCCGCCGTGCACTGTGACGTAACAGTGTACCGCAAGGTGTGGGGGCGGTCAGAAAGGAGGCATCGAGCTACGTCACTAAAAGTGGGTTAACCGGAAGTCGCGTGAGTTTCACTCCTCGTGCTCTCCGCGACCGTGCCTAAGACTTTTTTTCTTTTTATTATTCTGCTCTTCGTACGAGCGATCGTAGAAAACGAAGTTTCAGTTCCACTCGCTCTTTATCCCTGCACTGTTGGTTAGTTTGCGTGCTGTAAAATTTGAGGACGAAGAGTCAGTGGATCGACGTGATGGAGGTCAATGATGAAAGCGTTGCGAGTACAAGCCAGTGTACGAGTGCATGCCGTCAGTCCGATAATACAGGGCTATACTGGGCGCAAAACAAGCTATCAAGTTTTGAAAAAAAAAAAAAAAATTAGAACGCTCGCAGAAATTAGGATTGCTAGCATACGACACGCCCGATCGCATTGCTGAAGGTTGAGACACCGAGGTCGTTGAATCATCGGATACTCTCCAGGCTGTAGATGCCTGCCGTCTAAAGAATACGAACTGGTGAGTGTACCAAGTACAAGTAAACGTCGAGCACAAAGTACGTATTTTGTCTAGAGCATGAGTAGAACTTGTTTACTGGGTGCTCATGCGGCCGATGTATGTCTCTCAGAAATGCATGCAGTGTGATCTCTTCTTCAGTTGCTGAAATACTGGGACAGTCCCTCACACAGCACCTTCTAGGCATTGTAGTTGATCACGTCAATTCACTGACTCCGCTTCTTCTACCTTTACAGCAACATTAGGCGATGAAAAGCAAATAAAAGAAACCTTGTCTGCTTGGATCGCTCTTGGAGGTGCGGAGAATAACAAAAATATTAAAAAAATATTACACGCGCTCGCGGTAAGCACGAGGAGGAATACAACTCACGTGACTTCCGGCGATGCCTCCCTTCTGACCGCCCCGACACCTTGCGGTACACTGTTACGTCACAGTGCACGGCGGGAACTTTGAATTGGGCCTCGTATTTCTATTTTTTATAAAAAAAACTACGCAACTCTATAGTGAAACAATTTTTTTGTAATGTCCTGATATGCCATTGCAACGTTTAGCATGAAAAAAAAATTTTTTTTGGCGTGTCAGAGGTCCTTTAAACAACCATAGTCTAGGTGCAGAACTAGAAAAATCAAAAGTGGAAAAAAAGGAACATAATGGCAGAATGCAATGTCTGTTTATCTTTGCAGTGAGGGACGCCTTCCCCAAATAAAAGTAAAAGCATATCGTTGCAAGTTATTGAAGTTTTTTTTTCTTCTTTTCAGAAGCAAACGAAAGTAAATTTTAAGAAAGTTCAAGGATTTCCTAAACTTCCGATAAACTGAGTAAAAAGCAAGGGTGAATAAAAGCCTTACAACAAGCACGCAATGAAGATACATATAACAGCTAGTCTTTCATTTTACGCCTGCACATATTCAGACAGCTATGAAATTGTACAAGCTTTAGTATACATTTTTAAAGAAGGTTTCCGCCCGAGTTCTTATTCATTCCACCACGAGTTAAACAGGTCCGTCAGTCGCCATATATGTTCTTCCCTGACCCTAATAATCAAAGACGTTTGTTTCTTCTTCCCGAAGCTTTATGCAGTTTTCTCCGCACACATTACTCGCCCTAGGCGAGTGCCGGTCTTTTTAACGTTTAATGGAATCACTGAGGTGGTAACCTTCCTTTTCAATCAAAAGTCTTAGTAACTGCCTAAATATCCGCGGTAATTGCGAGGATAAGTAGATGAAGTGTATATCCACGTTCCGTATATATTCAAATATTTGTAATAACTATCTTATTTTTAACAAATACATCGAAAGTTGAAGGAGGAACACAAAAAAAAAAAAAACATCCCACGTATAATTGCTTATATTGCTCTTCGCACATTTTTTACTTAAGCATAATAATTACATAACCTTTCCCGTTTACTAATATTTTTTTTAAACATTGCAGTGGCGTATGTTCCTCTTTGCGCATTATAACTGAAAAAATACATCATATCGCTGTACGTTTGTAAGATATTATTATCGCGCAATGTTAAAATGTTACTTGCAATATATCTATACATTTATTCGACATACACTGTAAAACAATAGCATGCAATATGTGGTTTCTAAAGCAGCTGAAATATACACTGAGATAATAGCGTGTATATTTACTATTCGGAAGGGTACCCAACTGAAAGAACACCTCGGCCATCGACATCAATTTGGGCTTGCATCCGTATATGTATATGAACAAATTACTTTGGCCACTGTCAACTTCAAATATGCAAGAAGGACCTCCTGTGACGAATCATATCCCGTTTTAATTCCTCTTCTCTGTTCCAGGAACAGACATTGTGGCGTTGTATTTTTTATTTTTTTTTTGATAGGCCATTTTTCATCACTTCATGGGGCCGTTTTAATACAAACGTTAATGCCTAAAGGAAGATTTTCGAACAACCTACGATCTGTATGCATTTCTTGCAGATGTCTTATTTATACTGTATATACATATATATATATATATATATTAGGGCTGGGCGTCGATTAAAAATTTTAACCCGATTAATCGCCACCCTTTAATCGATTATTAATCGCTTAATCGGTTGCGTTGATTTTTATAAATATTATATTAAAAATAATGCAACAACGCGTCTTGCCTTTGAAGACTTATTTTAGTGTCTGTTTCACGGCGCAAAGGACATTTAGAATTGAGGATACATATAGTTCGACGCAGGCACGTAGCCAGGATTTTGTTTCGGGGGTGGGCCCGCCCATGACAAAATGCTGTATGAGGGGGAGGGGGGAGAGGAGGTCCCAGCAAAATAGAAGATTTCGGGGGGGGGGGCCCGGGCCCCATGGGCCTCCTCCCTGGATACGTCCTGGTTCGACGATTCAAAGACTTACATATTTTTGCTGCAGCTCCGAAGGCAAAGAAGTTTGTCCACATTCTCCGACAGGAAGACAATAAGTCAGGGCTTGGGCGATGCTTTCTTCTTTTTTCAGAGAAAGGGGCCTCGATGAGAAGGCGTTGATTGTTGTCTGCGTTTTGGCGGATGGTCCTTGGTGCAGCGGCGTACGTGGGTGCTTCGCTCGTAGGTAATACTGAAGCGAACTTACACTTCCACTGTACGAAAACGGCTTTTTACAGATGATGCAGTGGACTTCCTTCGAGTTAAAAGCTTCACCGCTGGAGTTTTCTTTAAACCCAAACTTTCCAGCGAGATTGCCTTTCATACTCGTGAACTCGTCCATTTTTACGGGCCAAATACTGGAACAAGTAACCATGGCGTTGTTAGCTTCCCAGCTTGTTTTTCTGCTTGTTTGTCTTGCCTGGGCAGGATGTGTAATAGATCCTCAACACGTGAAGTTTCGCGGTCGCGCGGGGATCAATTGCGGGCCCCGCTTGTTCTTCTGGCTTCGGCAGAACTGTAATGTATATCCTCGAACACGTGACGCTTCGCGAGCGCGAGAATTAAACCTTGCTCATAGCACCTGGCTGGGAACGGAAAACGGCTCGGGACAGAACGACCGGATTTGGGCAGGTCGTCCACGATAGAGCCATGCGTGCGTCCACTTTACTTCTTTTTGGGTACCGATTAAAAAACCGATTAACCGGTTAAAAATTTTGATCGCGATTAAAGCCTTAATCGATTAATCGGAAGGTTAATCGATCAATTGCCCAGCCCTAATATATATATATATATATATATATTATATATATATATATAATATATATATATATATATATATATATATATATATATACGTAGATATATGTATTAAGTGGATAATTAGGTATGTTACTATTATCATTTATTGTGCTCTTTCAGGTAATCTTCTTCCAATCAAAATTCCGTCTGGAAGAATGTATAGCACTTGCTTCTATTCAAATTAACGGCTCCTGTGACTGCCTTTTTAAAGTTTAGGCGTCCTAACCTAACATGGAAAGCCTTCAAAACACGGGAAAAAATTCTGCATCTAATCTAACATATGGCTCAAACTACATCATCTGAATCCACGTTACAGGTTTACCGGAACTCTCTCGAGGAAGCGAGTGCTTTGCGTCAAATCAACATTCAATCAGGCCGTCTATACGAAAGTGCGCGCGTTGCCGTCCCTCGAATGCCTCCGAGCGGCGATTGCTCCCAGCATCATTCAAGCCGTCCGTTAGGAAATTAATTTTCGCTCTGAGTGGGAAACTGCGTTTCGTTGGAGTCATATATATATATATATATATATATAATATATATATATATATGGGTGGTTTCATCTCAAATCGTGCAGGCAAAAAGGGTCGAATTTTTAATTTCGCTGAAAAAAATATATGTTATGGCGTCGTCTCTAAAAACGCAGTAGCCACAAACCGCAAGTCCGTCGGATTTTTTGTTCTCGACTTACGAATTTTAAAAGAGGCCGCGGCGGAAAGCAGTGTTTTTCACATCCGTCGTGGGTCGGATGTTTCGCTCGATCTCCCGTCGTGGATTTTCAGTCCACATTATATTAACTTTTGTTAAGCACTCTGTGGGCACAGGTAAAACGCTATAATACCATGAAATAATTTTAGGCGTTTTGCTTTTTTTCTGCAAAAATGTCAAAAACGCCCCCTCGGTCAATTGTTGACGAACTTTGATAATTAAATACTGGCGATCTACTTGGGTTACATCAATATTTTTTATGTCTATGAAGAGCCCCAAACACGCTCTTTATAGATATTATAAAATGATTTAGCTGTATTAAATATCCTTAGCGGGACGTTTACGTTAATGTTATGCGAAAACCAAAAAGTACCAATTTTAAGATAAATTTTCTCAAAAAACCCATTTTTTTTTTTTTTTATTTTTTGTTAAAATGTAGATATGATAGTTGTCTACTCGAAAAGCAAGTCGAGAAAGTGTATATTTTGTTTGTATGTTCTATATTTAAGCATCAATATCGTACAAAAACGTGTTTTTACGGCTTGAAAGGGACTTGCGAATTGCGCGTCTTCACAAACTTTGAAATATTTTTACTTTTTTTTTTAAAGCTGCCACGTAAAAATGAAATACAGTAGTTCCACCCTGTTATATTTATTGATCATTTAAATTTTATTATAGGCGGCAAGCTACATTGGAGCAGTTCAAAAGAGAAAGCGACACTCTTAACAGACCAGCAGGCGTCGTAAATTTTTAATGTATAGAAATCGGCAGACGTCGTATTGATTCGGGGCCTTCATTGGCCTATATTAACGTCCCGCCCTTTCGGAACCACCAGATGGCCACGACCTTTCGCGCTCGTTGTGTTAGATAGGACGGCCCGTGACAGTAAAGCGAGCAGCGCACCCTGTGTCACGAGGAGTGAAATGGTACGAATGTGTCGTTGACGCGGCGAACAGTGACGGCCACCCAGGAGGAGTCAGTCAGTCAGAGTATTGCAGAAGGGAAAGCAAAGGAACTGTTGCCTGGGAGGATGAGAACACCACGGCCTTACAATATCGACGGTCAACAACAGTTCTGCCTGCCAAAACAACGCCGCGTGCGAGCTAAAACTGGCGGCGCGGGCACGCATCAACGAAGATGGGCCGGTTTCGTTAGGGATGTGGGAAAATGTTGAAACCAGCCATCCGTGCACGCGTGAAACGATACCGCGTATTTGCCCAAGCTTCAAACGCCCTATCCTAGAAATGGCCGTGCTCTGCAAAGTGGTTGTCCTGTGCTTGTCCTCCGTGTTTTATTCTTTCAATTTTATGTACTCTATCTCCCTCCGCGGAAATCCGATAGCACCGAAGGGTTATCTCTTTTGTTAACAGCAAAGCCCGGAGACTAGCATCAAAAACGAGCGTGTTGGTAAATATACTTGTGTCTATTCTGCCCGGAGACTAGTTGGGTCGAAGTCAGCCTCCTTGTCAACTATAACCGTTTGTGAAGAGTGGTCTTCTCCCGAGATGAAACGTTAGCGCCGGCTGACGTGTTCTTTTGAAAAAGGGAAGGGGAAAGAGAAAGTTTGAGTAACTGCATTCAGTAACTACCTCGAAAGCTCCTCTCACGATATGAAGCTCGAGGCATGTTACGTCTCGGTTACCTTCTGGCGCACCGCTGCTTGAAACTATTCTTGATTTTGTTCCGCACAGCCCCGACGGATGTGCGGAACAGAGTGAAGAATAGATTCGAGCATCATCTGGACGCCATCATCCTGCCAGGCTTCAGTGTCGTGGAACTGGACTCGGCGTCGGTCAGTTAAGACTTTTTTTATTTTATTTCGTGAGTGTTTCTTCACTCCGCTGAACTTTGTTTCTCGGGTGCGGTTCTGCTGAACTTTTTTTTTTTATCTTTCGTTACTAACTGTTTGTTAGCATTGTTTACTTGTTTGGTTTATTTCTTCATGGCGTAGCGGCCTGACGGTGCTGTAGAGAGCGTGTTCGCACGCATTTGGTTGTGTCCCGTTTAGGGAATGCCCGGAGGAATTGGTTTTTATTCTTGCCGCGTGCGGCTGAGTTTTTCTGTCTTAATTAATTTTTTTGTTTTCCTTTACGTGTCGTTAACTTCTTTGTCTGACTCTCCACCAGGCGTGGACCTATCGCCTTGCCACCGCTCGAACCTAAATCTTTTATTTTTTTACCGCAATTTTCGTTAAGATCGGAGTTGGGTAATTTTATTCTTATTTATTTATTTATTTTTATTCCCTACCCTTCTCCGTGACAATCTCTCCGTGTGTTTCGGATCGTTTTTGTGTCATCACTTTTGTGTATTACGGAAGTGAAAGGCCATTCCCTGGTGATCTGTGCGATGTGCGGTGAACAAACCCTAGCGTTTGGTTTCGGAAAGAATGGTATATAATAGATCAATGATGTGGTGATTTTTTATGTCTTACTAACATGACAGCTAATAGCTAGTCATGGTAGTTTACAGTGAAAGTTTTATAAATCGAAAAAATACAACGTCTGTGCCTCTTCGATATTGAAGGTCTACTAGGCCTGCTGATTTGATTAGATATGTTTCTCGTGGTTTCCCGCTCTTTTCAAAACATAAATAGCTATTAAATACCACAAAATGCGTTTATAAGTGATTACAAAACGCAGACGAAAATTCAAGAAAACGTTTTTACAATTCATAGAAGCGCACGTCTTTTTTTGTCTGACTTAGATCTTGCAAAACGAAGACGGCTTTTTCCGATATTGAGGCTTAAATATAGAACATACAAACAAAATATACACTTTCTCGACTTGCTTTTCAAGTAGACAACTATCATATCTACATTTTAACAAAAAATAAAAAAAAAATAAAAAATGGGTTTTTTGAGAAAATCGATCTTAAAATTGTTACTTTTTGGTTTTCTCATAACATTAACGTAAACGTCCCTCAAAGGATAGTTAATACAGCTAAATGATTTTATAATATCTACAAAGAACGTGTTTTGGGCTCTCCATAGACATAAAAAATATTGATGTAACCCAAGTAGATCGCCAGTATTTAATTGTCAAAGTTCGTCAACAATTGACCGAGGGGGCGTTTTTGACATTTTTGCAGAAAAAAAGCAAAACGCCTAAAATTATTTCATGGTATTATAGCGTTTTACCTGTGCCCACAGAGTGCTTAAAAAAGTTAATATAATGTGGACTGAAAATCCAGGACGGGAGATCGAGCGAAACATCCCACCCACGACGGATGTGAAAAACACTGCTTTCCGCCGCGGCCTCTTTTAAAATTCGTAAGTCGAGAACAAAAAATCCGACGGACTTGCGGTCTGTGGCTACTGCGTTTTTAGAGACGACGCCATAACATATATTTTTTTTCAGCGAAATTAAAAATTCGACCCTTTTTGCCTGCACGATTTGAGATGAAACCACCCATATATATATATTATATTGGTCTCGCGAATCTTTTGGCCATCCCCACTATTTGTCATTTGAACTCGCAGAATGGTTGAGCTTCGACCCTATTAGTCATCGGGCAACGGTGACACCGGAGGGAAGCACGAGTAAATTACGTGAAAACTTGAAATATCGGGTCTGTCAGCCAAGTTGTTCGTGAGCCTCACGTGTACAGCTCACGCGCAGTGATGGTCACACAAAAATGGTGTCTGATGTGAATTTATCTCTTAAATTAGTATATAAATTTCTTCTTCATTAAAGTTTAAAGTTTTGTATAAAAAAATAGAACCGTGGAGCACGACTGCATACTTCCGTGAAAGGTTTTACGGAAAGTCACTAATAATGTTCTCGGGAATTTGGCTCGTATTCTTTTGGGAATTGCTATTTATGTACTACACCTACAAAGATCCAGAAGAAAAAACAGTATTATAAATAAATTATGCAGAAAATTTGATCGAAAGGTAACTCTCGCCTCAGAAACAAAAGCACCCTGAAGGTGACTTTCTTTTTTATAGACATCTAGGCAAACGTACGCACACAAACAGGCTGTCGCGCACTGGTTGCTCTGGTCTTTCAAAGTTTTTAACTACACTGTTCATTATCTTTTCTCCTCAGCGGTAGCCTTGCTCTAGCACATTTCATTTTATTTCATTTATTTACCTCTAAGGCGTACTTTAAGAACGCACTGCATGAGGGAGGGTGGCGGTGAAGGTACACTCATAATAACATGATCACACAATATGTTAACAACAAAGAAAAAGTTGCGAAATCAGGTTAATACGTTACACAGAACTAATTTTCTACTGAGCACAAAAAGCAAATAGGGAAAATAAAACATAAGAAATTGTACACCTTGTACTCGAGACACAGGCGCTTGGACATTCCTTTAAATGATTCATGATTTTTGCTAGTAACCATCTTGTCTGGCAAGTCGTTCCATTCTGTAATCGGTAGTATGAGGGGAGAAAGTAAAAAAAGAATTAGTGTGAGAGTGGAATTGCTGAACTTTACATAAATTATCGCTTCGAGGAGAAATATATTGGACAGAAGGACGAAAAAGTGTTTCTGAAGTATGAGTTACAGTACTACGTCGCATGGAAAAAACACAATCGGTTGATTTTGCGAATGTTAGATAATAAAGGAAGACCAAGATGAAGTTTAAACGTTCAGGCGAGAAATTGTTTAATATAAACCGTACAGCCTTGTTTTGGCCACACTTTAATTTCGAAGTTAGGTAATTTTTATGTGGGTGATATATAATGCTTGCATGCTCTAGTTGAGGTCGAATCATTTTTTATAAGCCACTACTTAAGTTGCTATGAAAACGAAATATAGGTTCCGCCTTAAAAAAAAAGAAAAAAAAAACTAGTGATTATAGTCTGCTTTTGATTATGCTATCTGTTGATTTCATGATAATGTTTCAGAAAAATTAACACCACGATATTTTTATGGTACCGATTTTAGTTTCTGCGTTAGTAACGAATATTGGATAAAGGATTTGTTTTAGAATGTGGCAGTGTGTATTAGCTTACACTTTATGGGATTAATGTTCATCTTCCATTGTGAGCACCACACACTTATAGCGTCCAGGTCATTTTAAAGGATTTGATGGTCTATGGGACCTCATATTTTTTGATAAGTAACTCAGTTATCTGAAAATAATCGAATAGTTGATTTAGTTGACCTTGTAAAATCGTTGATACATATATATATATATTCAAAAAAGAAGGGGACCGAGAACGCTACCTACGCTGCTGTGGGGGAGATTTGAGGTTACGGGGACTCATAATGGTGACGAATTGTTAACCGAGACTGATTGCTGCCTGCTTGTTAAAACCAAGCTTATCCAGGTGATGACTAACGGGTCAATCTGAAGAGATAGTTGTAAAAGGAATCGCTGGTGAAAACGGTGTGGAAATACTTAGGAAAGTTTATAAATATTACCTCTACTTGTACCGATGATTGACACTTGAAATGAAGATCTGTGACAAACTGAAATAATTGACTGTTACATAAATAAATATTTCTAAAACCGTGCTGGTTGGGAAAAAAAGTTACATTGATCAAGGTGTGAGATAATATTAGTGTAAAGAACATGTTACATGAGCTTACAGGGAGCACTAGTGAACGAAATAGGTCTGTATTTAGATGAATTTGATTTATCGCGTGATTTGAAGATGGGTTTAACTTGTGCGAAGCGCCAATCAGGAGATACGTCACCAGAACTCCGACTAGGTGGTAAAGGGCGGCAAGTATATTTGATGCTGAATGCTAGTCAGTTTTAGAAACTTGGCAAATATACCGCAAATTTCGGGGGTACTACTGAATGACAAGTTTTTGATTGCCTTGAGGATTTGATAATAAATGAATAAAATAGAAGGCATAGGTAATTCCTAATAAGTCAGAGAGTAGGAGGGGTGCGGATAGATTTCGTGGGTAAAGACGCTGGGAAATAATGAATTTAATAAGTTGGCAGCCTGGTCATCACTAAGGATTTCGTCTTGATCGTTCAAAAGCACAGGGTTATTTTTGTTTTCTTTTGAATTTACTATCTTCCCGAACAGTTTTGGATCTGTAGAAAGAATATATTGATAAATTGACGGGGAAAAATATTACGTTTGCTTTTTTTTTTTTATTTCGCATTTGCACAATTTTGAATACGATCGATATGATAACCAAGCAAGCAACGCATCAGTTCTCTTTGCGTTCGCGAATAACCATTTATTTTTATGTAGCATGCGTTTTAAACTCTTAGTAAACCAAGAGACGCGCTATTAAACCTAACAGACATTTTAGGCACAAATATTTCAAGCAATTCCATGAACATGTTTTTAATGAGGACGCAGTTTTTACTTGGGGATTGTTTGCCATGAGATGACATGTAATACGTTTCAAAATCCTTTATACTGACGTCATACCTTCGATGTTTGCACGTGAAAAAGCAAATATTTGCTTCGGAGTATTGGTTGCGCGGTTTAGTTTTGTGACGTTTCGACACGAATAAGAGCGTAATCACTTATGCTCTCCATAATATTAACAGACGTTACGCATTCCGGATTAGTGGTTAGAAATAAATTTAATATAGCTTTATTACGTGTTGCATTGATGATGATTTGGTAAAGGCCATACACACTCGCTATTGAAAGAAATTCTACGCAGTGAAGAGAACTTGCCCAGTCAGGAAAAGTCATCAACGTCGACCAGTTCGCTCGGGGTATTTAAAATCGCCAGCAAAAAGCATGGGTTAATTTGGAAACTTTTAGTTGCGGCTCGAAGAACATTATAAAGCGACATGTTGACTTCGGCACGATTAACAGGGGGTTTACGATAACAAACACCTACCAAAACACAACGAAACTTAAATTTTACTTGAATTCAAAGCACTTTAAGATCAGATGAATATTCACTTTGGCAGCATGATACAGGTTATTTTAACTACAATGATTACCCCTAGCGGGTCGTCTGTCTTTCCGAAAAATATTATAAGATCGATTTAGGATTAGTTATTCATTTTTTATATCAAAAGTTGACTAGGTCTCAGTACCAAGAATGACGTCAGTCTCGCTAGAGGATGTGACGTTTTTAAGTTCAGCTTTTTTTTTATAAAATACTTCTAAAGTTAGCAACAAGGAACGAAATATAAGCAGTAAAAGCGTGCTTTGTGGACGTGCGGTTGACATTGCGTTAGTCATTATGTTTATTGCCGCAGCATGTTAGAAGACAAACAAATGCAATAATTACCGAGTTATACATGTATGACTAAGTGCCGAGGTGTAAATGTTGTAATTTATTTTATATTTTCTCCCGGTTTTTCCAAATGTCCGTTAAATCGTCGCAGTTTCAGCCGCACAAAGCGTACGGTTTCAGGAAGTCTTCGGAGATTCGTATTTGAGCCGTTTCATTCTTTAGTTTAAAAGCATTGCGAAGTACTTCTTTACTTTAAGTACGAATAAATGTTACGATAATCGGTCGATTTGTTCCCGATCGTTTTCGACCCATGCGATGAGCCCTTTATATTTAACCTGCTGTAAACGACTTACATTTCGCGAATTTCCTGAATCGCCAACAATTCGCGAAAAATAGGTCCCACGAACAATTCCTGTAAAATATAAACGCATTGAAATCTATATTGAGATCCTACCGTGTCGCGAAAATTAGAACCTGAGAATGATTCCAAAACTTCATCTTTTACCTAAATCACGAAATATTGAGCACGCGAAAAATAAGTCCTTCACAGTATTCCAATTCTAAGGATTTCTCGCGCAAAACCAGTCACGATGACTCGGCGTCATTCCCGATTTCGTTTTCTAACTCTGGAAAGCTTTTAACGCTGAAATTATTTCACCTCATTCTGTTTTCTATGTCATCAACGGCAATCGCTCATTTCAGTGATATGATCACAAAGAGATATTGAGGCGATTTTGATGTTGCTCACTGTGGTTCCAGTCGTGCCTAAATTATCCTGATTATTTAATATTCCGTGCACTTTGACCTCAAGATTAGAAACACGGGCCCCGAGGGCAGCAGTGCCGCCGTTGATTTCATCCAACTTTAGGGAATTTTCTAGCTGGTTTTGATTAGGCGCTGCAATCAGTTCTTCGACAACTTTTTGAAGTGTATCGATTCTTTCTGCGTTTGTAATAGGCCCGGAGTTTACCTCAAGGTTTCCAGCGGGGGCCAAAGGCCTGAACATGACAACAGCCACCATTAACAACTTCACAGACCCGGACATACCCCTGACTGGAAGCCGTAAGCACTTTGATTGCGAGGTCAGGGTTACTTTCCTGGTATAAAGGAGCCGATGCGTGCTTCATATGCAGTTATAGCGACACCCATCATAATAAACAGGCGCTAAAACCAAGTAGCAGTTGCGGGATTCACAGCCACTATAGTACAATACAGAATCGCTCAAAGAAATCTCTGCGCTTACATTTAAGGATATCGACACGACGTGAGTGGTACAGTGTCAGGGCCGTGAATAATGCGGTTGGTCTTGCAGTGCTTGCTCTTGTAGCTCCCGGGGCTCTGTCGCTGTGACATGCGTAGCACATGGCGTGCTTGTTAATGGGGTTCGTTATTTTCATGAGTCGAACCAGCATAGACGATCTCATCATCGCTAAAGAGGCAGTGGCGATCGTCAAGGCGCAGCTAGCCAGTAGCTCGTTTACGGTAGATCCTGGAACAATATCGACACGACGTAAGTAGTACAGTGTCAGGGCCGTAAAACAAAAATTGAGTTGTGTGTACGTTTATACAGCCTAGAACTTGGTCTGCCTCAACGGGCAACTTGTCTCCCAGCTATGGATGAGAAATTGAGCCAGTACAGTACAACCGCTAGCCTGGGCCGGTTTGCTCACCTTGCGGCCGCGGCTGCGGCTGCGGCCAAGAGGGATTTTTCTGTCACGTGACCAGCTCCATGGGGACAAGGAAGTACCTAGCGTCCCTGCCTAATGGCGGAGAAATCCGTATCACTTTGAGCACAAAAACCTAATTTCGCTCGCAGAAACTGACTGCAGGGACTTTCAACTGGAGTCCGGTTGACCGCCCTTTTATACTGTAGGAGCGGCAGGTAAAGTTACGGCCAAGGAGGCTAAATATGAGCCAAAATAAATTTAAAAAAAAACACGCGAGATAAAAGCTGTGGAATTATATTTATATACTGGCGCCAGCGCCGGCGATTCCCGCTTTCTGCTGTGGTCGAGAGGTTAAAGCGCCGGTACTTTACGTCGCGGCGTGAGAGGCCCGGGTTCAAATCGCGCCACAAACGTTCTCTTCTTTTTTTTTTGTATTTGACTGCACTCTCACTAAGAATGTAGACGAGGCCCTATGAGCTCTATAAAATCATTGGGCGGGTAGTTCTGACTCACCAGATCGTTGTTCATGGCCTCGGCAGAGCGCATACATGTCTCTGGCTTTCTTTACCAATTTCCGCCACGCCTCCTGCACCTGCCGTACACGCCGCGGAAAGCTGACAATTTCTTTCCATGCCCGTCTCTTCATTCGCCAGGTAACTGTGCTGCTGAATTCCTCTAGAATTTGTCGTTTCCGTTTTCGAACTGCTCTAATTAATTCCATTTGTTGATCCAAATTCTTTTTAGGTGTTTGCGTTAGAGATGGTTTGCGATGTCGACGCCTGATTTATTTTTGAATTCGGTTGTGATCGTCTCCTATTCTAACTAAAATTCAGCAAGTAATGTGTTAATATTAGAAAACGATTGCCACAGCAAAAAGTAAAGAGTAAAAATATACCTTTTATCACATTCCATGCAAGTAAAAGTATGAGCTCTTTTATTTCGGTTTTACTACTTTCTCAGACGTTTGACTTGCTGCCTTGCCTGTAGTATTTTGCTCAATCAATGCATCCAGAGCTGCTAGTCTTTTTTTTTTTTTTGCTTATTTTGTGGAAGTTTTTTTGTTTTTTTTAATTGTCACAACTGCAGTTTTTATTAGTACTGAATAGGCTCTTCCTGTTATTGAAAGGAGTCGTAGCAAGAGCGTTGCATATTTAAAAACATAAAATTGCAGTTCCTGGGGAAAGAAAGTATGCTTGTTTCGGCTCCGTTTGTGTGAAAGCCATACCAATGTTGTTACCTTGGTTTTCTTTTAATGAACCTTATGAAACGATTGGATTAGCGCGTTAACTTGCCTTGATGTTTATTTTTTTTTTCTTCCCGGTGTTTCAATTGAACAGGCGGGACAAACAGTAAAAATAGAGTAAGGCGCAGTAGTGCAAGTGGATGATTCGTAAAAACAGATCACAATTAAAAAGTGAGACACGCGCAAAATACACACAAAAGAAGTTGCTAGCGCGATTTGAACCCGCAACTTTCACGCCGCGACGCGAAGCACCGACGCTCTAACCTCTCGACCACAGCAAAGAGCGCGAGCCGCCGGCGCTGGCGGAGGTATATAAATATACTGCCACCGCTTTTATCTCGCGTAGTTTTTTTTCTTTATTTTGGCTTATGTTTACCCTCCCTGGCCGTAACTTTACCTACCGCTCCTACAGTATAAAGGGGCGGTCAATTGGACTCCAGTTGAAAGTTCCTGCAGTCCGTTTCTGCGAGCGAAATTAGGTTTTTGTGCTCGAAGCGATACGGATTTCTCCGCCATTAGGCAGGGACGCTAGGTACTTCCTTGTCCCCATGGAGCTGGTCACGTGACATAAAAATCCCTCTTGGCCGCAGCCGCAGCCGCGGCCGCAAGATGAGCAAACCGGCCCAGGGGTCTTTAACGTGCGCCACGCAGTAGTGATACACGACCGCACGCCGGTACGATGGTCTTCCAGATGGAAACAGCAGGGCGAACCCAGGATTCCTGGGTTCTGCAGCGCGAGCTTTCGCTCCACGTGCTCCGAGCTGGTGTGCGCTTGCCCACTCGGCCACCGATACCCCCTTGTCAGGGCCGTGTTTGATATAATGCAGTGGTTTGAAGTCACAGCACCCAAGCCGTCTTTTAGAGCGCAGCTCTTAGGCGCCCGTTTCCGCGTTGAGCGGCGTCGGCATCGCCGTCGGCGTAACCGCCCCGCTAAATTTAGTGTGAAATTGAATTGGTGCTGAGGTCACGTGACGTCCATTATTCCGCTAGATCTAGCAGAGAAACTGGATTAGTTCATACGTGATGTGGCACGAAGTCACGTGATGTCAATTTACCCGCTAAATTTAGCGGGGAAACTGAATTGGTGTTGAGATCACGTAACGTCGATTTGCCCGCTAAATTTAGAGGGTTAAGTTTCCCCCCTATATTTAGCGGGGAAATTTTCCAGCTAAATTTTGCGCGAAAATTTAGCATGGAAATTAAACGGGAGAAGGAGGCGAGGAAAAGAGGAGGAGGAGGGAAGGAGGATGAGGAGGGGAGGAGGAAGGAAGAGGAAAGGAGGAGGAGGAAAGGAGGGAGGAGGAGGGAAGGGTATGGATGAGAAGGAGGGGCATACCCTCCGCTCCTCCTCCTCAAGAGCTGCGCTCGTTTCACAATACAGAGATTTGTAAACGTCCTTTATATTTTTACGCAAAATCAGGGCTGATCCCAAACACTGATAATAATAGTGTATTATGTATGTTTATGTAGCCGAAAATTAGTCAGCCTCAATGGGCGTCTGGTGTCTCAGCTGTAGAGGATAAATTTAGCCAGTGCCGTACAACCGCTAGCCTGGGGTCTTTAACGTGCATCATGCAGTAGTAAAACACAACTGCACGACTGCACGCCGGTACGATGCTCATTCAGAGCGAAACGGGTAAGGGTAGGGGTTGAGCCCAGGATCCCTGTGTTGTGCAGCGCGAACTTTCGCTCCACGTGCTCCCAGCTGCTTTGTGCTAGCCCACTCGTCCACCGAGCCCCCCGATCCGAATCGCATATTCATCATTTACTCAACGTGTCTGTTAAAAGGTAGAAACGTGTTTATATGCTGTCCTTTGATGGTGCTGTTGAACAACGTATGTTGAAGCGACCAAGCGACAACCGACAGATGTCAATTGCCCCCTTCCATTCAGTCGGGAGCGAAGTACAGGCACCTCCTCGAGCGTACGCTTTCTGTCTTTGATAACACTCTGAATCCCCGACTAGAAGAAGAGAACGAAAAGGTAGACTCTCGAAGAACAATAAAAGAACAAGAAGAAGAAAGAAATCCGAGTTTTCGGGTGCGCTCGGGAGATGTTTGCTTGACGAGAAGGGTCGACCCATCTCCGGCTACGCTCCGAAGCCACACTACTCGCGGCCGGGGACGCTCCCGCCCGGCAAAACGAAATACCCCCGGGCATCTCCGGCTACGCCCCGAAGCAAGGCTACCCGTGGCCAGCGACGCTCACGCCCGGGAAGGCTACGGATCTCCAGGCATCTTCGACCAAGCATCCAAAAGGAACGAAGACGTCTCGCTAAAGCCTCTGGCCCAAGCCAAGGTCGTAAATGACAGCTCAACGTAAACATTTCTTTTTTTTTGAGGGGGGAGGGGGCTTTGAATAAAACGCCTTATTAGCTCATCCAGCCTTAATCAAGTGATCTTACACTATTGTTTTTTTTGCGTTTTTTTTTCTTTGTGAATATATCTATATACAGGGTGTCACAAAAGAAAACTTACACGGTCTTTTTTACCGCAAAAATAAACTAGGCATCGCCGAACGCTCATTCTCCGCCCAAAGCTAGAGCGAGAGGTCACAACCAGATTCCAAAGTTTCAGCCCGATCCGATAACTTAATCAAAAGTTATAAGTGATTTTCTGAAAATTTCAATGGGAAAATGAAGCCTATTTTTGCCCGTTTTCGGTTTCTGGTGCCATAGAGCCCCATGTGTTTGAAAATTCCGTCGGCCGCCATTTTCCCATTGAAATTTTGAGAAAATCACTTCTAACTTTTGATTAAGTTATCGGATCGAGCTGAAACTTTGGCATCTGGTTGTGACCTCTAGCTCTACCTTTGGGCGGAGAATGAGCGTTCGGCGATGCCTAGTTTATTTTTGTGGTAAAAAGACCGTGTAAATTTTCTTTTGTGACACCCTGTACTTCTTCTCTTTTACGCTCTCTTTCCTTGCCCCACTGAATTCGCGCGTCGTTCCGCGCGAACGTGACAGAGCCAAAACCCAGCGTAAGAAAATGAGTGTCTGGCGGGGGACGGACCATCTACTGGGCTCTTATCTGGCTACTGACAATAGATGGGAGACCTGGCGCGAGAATGAGAAAGTGGACGAAGGTGCGATTCCACTGTGTGCCACTCAGCGCGGTACAACTCAGCCCGTTCCTTTCCCGGAGTTCCGTATGTACTTCGATGCACCTCGCGTCCACATTTTTTTTTTTTGGCTGCCAACCAGCCACGCCATGGGACTAGATTTATTGCGTCTGGACAACTAATATCGGCGCTTGCTTTGTGTCTTTTAGATGATAGAACTGAGTCAGGTAGGCTGGTGGGGTGGACCAAAAAAAAGTGCTGCTTCGCTTCATTTCTCATCTTTTTGTTCGCGTATTATCATAGGCTAAACATTCAACCGCAGTGAATGGAACGGGACCTTGCGGTTTTTGTTTGTGCATATGTACTTGTATAGTATAGCCCTTACAAGTCTCGGACACATGATGAAAAATAGTATACTCGGTATAGTTCGAGTTCGACGCTCGATTGTTCGACGCTCGATTGTTTAGCTTACGGTGTCCACGACTGTAGATGCCTTTCAGGGTCAAACCTCCTACAGTCTGTATTAAGCCCTGTAAGCACCGAGCAGAAGCTAGAGCGAAAATGGTGTAGTAATACTATGATTAAACAGGTTTATTTGTCGATAACCATTTGCTTACGCGGGCATGTATTTTGTATCGCCACTGGCACTTGGTATTAGCTCTAAGTAGGCTTTTTTGCAAGCTTCCTTAGTTTCCTCACAATCACAATTTTCTTTGATTTTATTTTTGCAAGCTTCCCGTAACACTTTATGAATTATGTTTCCCCATATTCACGATTCGTACACAAATTAGAACGCCGAAAGCTGCCCGAGGAGTCAAACAATATCTTTTAGTCAGAATATCACAGTCATGCCCTTTTCCCGTTTAATTCCATTAGCGACCACACATACGGTCCACGTAAAAAAATACAGAAGGTCTGCAAAGCGGAACAGCGAGAAAGAGGCGATCCGACGGCGACTGTTGTCCTCGAGACAGCTGTTCCCTATGTCCGGTCCGTGAGACAGCTATGCGGCGGTCGTGGAGCCTTCTGCTCGTTAACGGATTTTCAAGGCGACCGGTGCCGATGGGAAGGCGGTTCTGACCGACGTCGTCGTCCGTCGCGATCGATTCCGGCATTCCGTACGGCATTGGCTCAACTCGCCCAGCTCAGGGGACCGATCCCGAGATGTCCCGATCACTCCTCTCTTCCCTCGGGCGCTGGGAGCAGCATTTGCTGACGTTTTCGTGCTTTTAATGACCTAGGTTTTCTCTTCACTGCTTCGTTGTCGTCTCCGGAGATCACGGAAAAGGAAAACAGTGGCTGATATCCTCTATCGAGGGAAATTCGGAAGTGAGTCCATCAGTTTGTCTCGCATATGCTTTTGTTTTGCTAAATCGTGTTCTTTATTCCTGTGTGTGCCTCGTGGTAGGCAGTAAAGAGTTCCTTCAGTTTCGATTAAAATATTTGGAAATGTGCTCTGTTTTTTTTTTCTTTACGTAAAATGTATGTTACCTATGCGGCGGGGAGATAAAATAAATATAAGTGAATTATTGCACTACTTTTGAACTTAACTCCTTCGAAATTAGACGCTGTTTACAAAGACGAATTCGCTAATTGCTAATGCACCGCACACACGTTACTGTTACTCAGTTGCGTAATTTGGTGCATTGTATTTATTCATGACATGTTAAGGACGTCAAAGGAGCTGAGAAACATGAGCAGAAATGTCACGGCGCATCGGATTTATTCATACATTGATTGACTCTGTCAAGCCGTCCATGGATCTCTCGTCGACTACAATCCCAAAACGCAATTCACCTCAATGGCAGACTTATTTTAGAAGCCGGTCGCTATGCTGCCCTCCACAGCGTATTTCCTGCTGCGCATGAAACCCAAATAGCTTCGACCTCTAGAATAGATCTCATCAGCAATCACTATTTCTATAAATATTTACTTAGAATGATATAGCTCGTAGACGTTTATATCTTATTATCCTTCGTATCCATTGCTGTTCCGTCCGTTTTTATTTCGTCTACGTAGTTGAATATACAGGAAAGAGAGTTCCTAATAAAAGAACCGTGTTTTTCGGCCCGGGTAAAGAAACTATGCATCGCAGAAAGAGAACCGGGTTTTTAAGCCCGAGTAAATAAAATATGCATCGCAGAAAGCTCAGAGTGTGATGCTAGCGGTTGGGATAAAAAGCGAAAGGTTGAGAACATGAGGTTTTCTTCATCAAAAGATGATCCAGAAAAATGAAAATTTTATATGAGCCGTCGTCCACTTAAGCCTAATGTAGTGAAAAAAAGAAACGACATTGTGGGCGCCTGTAGCATCTCTTTCAGTGAAAAAAAAAAATTGTCAGGAAGAAAGATAACAATATCTTTCTTGCTCTCAAGTGCTTTCACTTAAATAAATCCCACAAGCGCTCGCAATCATTTTTAGTTTTGACAGTTTCATGCTTAGGTGGACGTCGGCTCATAATGAAATCTCGTTTTTCTCAATTATCTTTTGATCCAAGTAATGTTATGTACTCAAATATTCGCGTTCAATGACATCCGCTAGCGTCACATACTCGCGGAGTTTGAGCTGTCTTTGGTGCATAGTTTATTTATCTAGCTTGGCAAAAAAATACGGTTTTCTTTTCTCAGAACGTCTATATATATAGGCCGTATATACGTTCCGGTGTTTATTTATGTCAAAAGTTTTCGGACGTTTTTTGTGTTTATTTATTTCCAGAATACCGGTGCGTTTCGGAGAATTGTCTCGTGCAGACGCTTAAAACAGCTTTTATCCGCGGAGCAAATCGCGAATAGAAACAGACGATCAAAACGAGAAACGGTTCATTTTGTATTTGCATCTGATACCGAATTTTCTTCACACTTTATCATTGTAATACATTCGTGCATACATTCTGAAGCTTGCATCTGTCATTCTCGCCCTGTCCATCATGTCGGCGATGCGTAATTCCGAGAGCGCTGCTCCGCTCCATGTGATGCGAAACTTAAACAAGTAATTTCCGCAACAAGATATAAAATATTTCCCCCTTGTTTACCTACACCCAACCTATACCCTGTCCTGCCGTTTGGACCAAAATAAAACACGGGCATTGAAACTGTTCTAACCTCAAGATAAGGAGAGACTGGCGATTTGCATGATTTTGGACAAGATAAAGACAACAACCACGACCTTGTGCACTGAACCCGCAGAAATAACTACGAAGCGAGCTATAAAACAAAAGTCCAGACGCAGCCGACGCTAGAAGCTGATTGATGGTACCAATCGGACTTCATCAAAAGCGCACCATCATGGTGCTCGTCATGTTTCTGTACGTGTTCGGCCTTGCGCCTTTGGCGTTGCAGTTTGGTCCCATTACCTTGTAGCGTCGATTGCGTCTGTACTTAAGTTAAAACGAAGTATAAAGAAGCACTGATGTCACCCCCTCCCCCCCCTTTCCAAACTGACACGCTTCGGCCCAAACAATATGAAAGACACTTTAATCCACCAAACTAGAGTCCACAAAGAAGAAGTGCTGCCTTCAACGCGGCAATCTGCGAGGGCACAATGATGGGAAACTTTTGGGGACATATACTGAAGGTCAAAGTAACCAGCACTGGCAGAAGAAACAGATCTCGATTGCTCAGAGACCTTGGGAGACTCATTCTTGCGGCCAACCCCAAAATAACAACCGTGAAAAAAAAAAAAGTATGATGGACGTTTACATAGGATTTTTTGGTGAACAAAAGAAAAACGGCTGTAAGACGACTGTTCGTCGAAACGCAATTCGTAGCAGGTCAATTGGCAGCAGTGCAGTTTGTCACATATGAGACTTCATCATAGGGCAATTCGTCGGGGTGACAGTTTGTCAGACTAATAAAATAACTTTGTTTTTCGGTGCCATTTTTCTTTACTGCAGATCATAATGCTCACAAAAAAAAAAAAAAAAAAAAAAAAAACCTCGGGTGAGGCGCTATTGACACAGATGTTTGGAGTATTTTATAATAGCTGGTTGAATCACCGTGACTTGCGCTGTAGGCATTGTCTGATTTCACGGGACTCAAACACAATCCTTGTACGAGTCGTCCCGTTAACTACTAGGAAGACAGCGCCAAATATTCAGGTTTATCACAACCAATTTATTTAGAAATGATTACTCTACCCAATAGATACATCTCTATTCATAGTGAAATGTTTCGGGCGCACGTTGGTTGTGCATCCCCGAATATTTGGATGTTCCTGAAGTCGCTCAAGGAAGAGCAGGCACTGGCCGAAATAATGTTAGGCCAATCCGCAAGCGGAGTCACCTCGACGAGGGTGTCGAGGAAGCAATAAGCAGGGCACAAGCGCCTTCGAGCAATTCTTCGACGGTAAGACGGAACCGAGAGCACAGATATCTTGGAGGAGTGCACCCGATACCTTTCACGGTGAGTGGATGTATCTATTGGGTAGAATGACCATTTCTAAATAAATTCGTTTTGGCAAACTCGCATATTGGCCGCTGTCTTCCGATTAGTTACCAGGAAGACTCGTACTCGGTTTGTGTTGGAGTCCAGGGAAATCAGACAGCGTCTATTGGAAAAGTAACACCGATTCAACCTGGTGTTATAAGAGACTCCAAACATTTGTGTCAATACGGCCTCACCCGAGGTTTTTGGTTTGGGAGCAATATGATCGGCACTACAAAAATGGCACGGATAAACCAAGTTATTTCGATAGTATAACGAACTGTCAGCTCGACGCTTCGCCCTATAACGAAATCCCCCATCTGACGAACTGCCCTGCCACGAATTGTTTTTCGACAAATGGCCCGTAGCCCAAAGAAACTGCCACTTATACGAAAATATCCCGAACCGGTACTTTTCGGTTTGAACCAATATTTTATTTTCGACACCGGCGGATGTTTATCGGCGTGTTTAGGTTAAAACCGGAAAGTATAGAGCCTAAATATATATTATCGCTGTACAGGTTTTTTTTTTTTCAGCAATATTTTAAATTTAGGGGGAATCGGTTATATGAATATTGTTTTCACTCTATGTTACATGGCTCGGCGGACGTAAGATGGTAATATAGCCATCTCTATTATGGGTCGAATGAACTAAAATGCGTTATTTCACTTCTTAATTACTGTAATTATAATATATGCTTATATTACAAACTTTGAGGCGGTCGTATGCCAAGACTGCTCCATATTGTAGAATTTGCGTAACCAGCCCGTGTTCTGTGAAATTCGTCCTCGAATTTTGCACTTTTATCCGGCTAATCTAGCGAAGATCAGCTATGGTGCCCACTTTTGCGGGTATGCTGGATTGAGTGGAAAAGAAGTCGGACTAAGTAAAAAGTTCGGAAGATATCTCGGAACACGGGTTGGTTGCGCGAGTTCTACATTATGGAACAGTCTTGGCATTCGATCGCCCCAAAGTTTTTAATATGAACATATATTCTAATCACAGTAATTAAAAAGTAAAAAAAAAAAATTCTAGTTAATTAATGTGATACTAGTGATGCTTATATTCCCATCTAATGTCCGCCGAGCCATATAAACAAGCAGTGAAAGCCGCATTCAGATAACTTTCCCCCTTTATTAAAAAATTGGTGCTGCTAAAAAAAAAAAAAAACACCCTGTAATGTAGTACGTCGCGGTACACATCATCTTATTATTTACAGCCGAAAATGTTCACGACAGATACCACGAAAAGTCGTGGGATTATTCTACACTTGAAAACCGACTGCGTCACTATACTCTTTTATTTATTTGAAAAATACACGCATTGTTTGGTGAGCAAAAAATAGAGAACGAAAAGTTAATTCACTGGGACACATCGACAAAGCATAAATAAATGTAGAACGGAATAATGATACTGCTGAATTTCAATGAAGCGGAAAACGCCCGACAACTCTATAGCGCGTGTGCTCGGGCTACGACGATAAGACGAGAAAAAAGGAATGGTGGCTTCGGTGACTTTGAACTCTACCCAAAGTAAATTGGGTGTCCCAAGAGGATTTTCTGCTGTAACACAAGCCGGAAAGATCGGCGCCAACACATAGAAAGATCAAACTTTCGCTGAATGTGTACTGAGAAAGTAAGTATTACTGTGATAAATCCCAATGTATAGTTCTCTTCCCGTAAAAACCTTAAAGTGGCTGTACAACGAGACTGTGTAACTACGTTTCTCACTTTACACCAGCTTACTGGCACTACCGGGACCCAAGAATACTCGAAGGCAAAGCCACTGACCATGAAGCGTCTTCGTTCCGGTGGTATAGCCAGCCGGCAACAGCCAGGCGGCGCCAGCAGAGTGAGAGCCCTTGGTTATACACTATCTCGTTGTAACTTGGCAAAAGGTGAACGATAAGCCCCAAAGTGCGTGCCGAAGGCTTCAAAATGCGCGACGTGTACGAGCGCAACCCACACATATTGGAGCATGACGCAGCGAAAAGCCTGATACTTCTTCGGAGTAGAGACGCTCTCCGGTGATACGCAGTCACGTTCCCATTGGCCCGCCAGGGCCGTAGCTTCCGCTGTACTGGCATGTTACGCGATCACGGCTTCCTGGGATACCCAGTATTTCTTGCTTCAGACACTAGGCTAAGCGGCGCCACCAGAATTAAAGTTCACGTTTGAACAATGCAGCCGCCACTCCCAGGTGTACACAATATTTCTAGCTTCAGTCGCTAGATGGCAATAAACCAAACAGCATTGCAGGTTGCCTATAGACCTTTTTGGAAATACCTCCCTCCGTAGGCAGCTGTAGAATCCCCGCACAACGGCGGACTAAAACCGCAACGTCACGGCACACCGAAAAAAAACACACCCACAAAGAAAGGCAATGCGCGCAATGAGGTTGCCCTTTCGACGCTGTTTGATTGGCTCGTCGGCTCGTAGTGTTAGCCGCGCTTCGAAGTTCGCTATCTGATAAAATGACTTGCAGGTTCCACGATGCTGTTCCATCATTGTGCAGTGGTTCCGACCTGCTAATAATCGTCACGTGACTTTTGAAATGAGCCTAATCTAATTATAAAAGCAGACAAATGTTTCAGTCTCTCTTTCACAAAACTTGATCGCGGAACTGTGGGGTGTTAGAGGCGGGGTTTAAGCCGCACGTCCGGAGGCTTCCTGGCTCGTGACGACGACCATTCCCCGAAGTGAAGAACCCAGGGGTTCAGTGGAGGTGGGAGAATTGGTAACGTAACGAATGGTTTAATTACATGGTTGCGATACAGTCGTCCAAATCAAAGAGAACAACCGGAGCAGCCTCACGCTCCGCCTTATATAGGGTCCGTTTCTTCCTCACTCTCCGCCAGGGCAGCAGGTGCGACGTAGCAAACCACCGCCAAGTGCGTCGTAGCAAAGTCCGCCGCGTCGTAGCCAGAAGTGCGCCGTAGCCATGGTTCACCGCAGTTAGGCCCTGCCTCTCTCCCTTTCAAGTGCGATGTAGCCAAAGTTCTCCGCAGTTAGGTCATGCCTCTCTCCCTTTCCTAAGTGCACCAACCCCCACGCACACACACGTCCCGTTGACGTCACGGACGCGTTGAAACTCGTTTCGGGCAGGCCCCGACAGGTGGGTGACGGTCCTGAACAGATCGTGACTCGTTTCCGCAGCGTTGAAACTCGGAAGAAGGTCGCCGAAGGTTCCATTCTTAACAGCCCCTCCGGGGCCAGGGAAACCTCGAAAGGCCGGTGGTACAATCGCTGGCCTAAAGAGGTGGGCTTGTGGTAGGCCTTGAGAAGACGCTGCAAGCACTAAACAAACTCCCAAACCTCTCACAACGGAGGCATCAGCGGAAACGTCCCCCACAACACCACGCCACACCGCAGTCAAACGCTCGGAATTCGCCAAAGACCCGCCAGACTGGATTACAGATTACCATAATTTGCCAAAACAACGCAATTTAATACCTTGGAACAATTTCGGGTATCGAGACCCCCTGTCGCCAAAAAGCTCATTTTTCTAACGAGGTCACTATGAACAAAATACAAAAGACAAAACTTCTTCGCAATTTGTGAGGTCATTTTGGGGTTTTAACGAAGTGCCCCCACTTTGATCCTCATTCCCGTGGATGACGAAGACCTCTGAGATCATCCCTACTGTTTTTCGTGATGTCAGAAAAATCTGCTCAACCCATCGGCATTGCCGTTAAATTTGCCTTTCCTTTTTGTTACGCTGAAGTCATAGTGATCGATTTTCACGTGATTTCTAGACGTGAAAATGCGGTCCTTATAGCGCCGATAAAACAATCCGCCTTTTTCATGCCCCGTCACATTGGTCCTAGCAATCTCCTGAGCTGTACCGCGAAACCCTGACACACTAGGGTCGCTCTTCTGCTCGGCTGTCAAAGACACTCTGACTACTCGCAACAGACGATCAAAATTACGTGACGTCGGAGCTACGTGAGATCCTTTAATCATCCCGTCTTCCTCCGCCTTTTTCGCCGGCTCGTCGGGACGGCGTAAGCTTTCTAGTGCTACGAGGTCAGGCTGTTCTACCACCTGTTCCCCTCATCCCGGCTCTCTGTCTTCAACTCTGGGAGTGCTTGCTCCCCGTCAGCTGCCTCTGGCTCTGGATCAGTCGTCAACAAAGGGGCGACCTGACGCGATTTGAACCTCGTACACGACTGAACTAGCCCTTCTCCTAGTTGTTGACCCCTTTCGCGCAGCAGGAAATCTGACCGGTTAGAAAACAAATAAGGATACTCCAACGGGACTGTTTGCGAGACAGCCGTCTCGGTTTCTAGCTCTCCGAACTGGCCAGTTATCTTTACTGTCGCCATAGGCAGACAGACACTGTGCTTTTCGAGCAGCTGCTTGATCCAAACTACCTTTCCAGTAAAATCGGATGTCGTTACATACGACAGATGAACAACGTCCATCGTCGCTGCACTGTCCCGAAGCACCCTGCACGGCTTTCCGTTTACCTGGAGCTCGTGAAGATAGGGACGAAGAAGCTTCAGGTCCTTGTCACTACCGTTCACGTACGAGAACACAACCCACGGTTTCTTACATCTGGCCGCTATGTGTCCCGGCTCCTGACAGTTGGAGCACAGGAACGGCTTCCTTGCCTCGAACTGCCCTGTTTGGCTTTTCCGCGCCTCGTCTTCGTTCGAGTGTTCTGCGCTCTTTTCTGGGACCTTTTGTCCTGCTTCGGGCTTCTCGGGCCCGTTTTCTCGCGAGCCGTTTCTCTGTCGGAAGGTCTTGCGCTGATCGCTCCGGCCGGGTTCGCTTTCCTCTCCGCTCAGCTTTCTACGCGTTGCGTACTCTTCGGCTAGCTCAGCGGCCCTTTCGACAGAGTCGACTCGCACCCTATCCTGCACCCAGAGCTTGACTGACTGCGGAATGCTACGAAAGAACTGTTCGAGGCACACACACTCGACTACCTTGTCTCGGCTTTCGTACACTTCCTCGCTCTTCAACCATTCTATCAAGTTGGTTTTAAGCCCGTACGCGAATTCCGAGTAGCCCTCGCTGGTCTTTTTGGATGCGTTTCTAAACCTTTGACGGAACGCCTCGGCAGAAAGGCGGTACCGCTTCAAAAGGCTGGACTTCACCTTGTCGTAGTCGTCCGCGTCTCCAGCACTAAGGCGCGCGACAACCTCTGCAGCCTCACAGGGCAACAAAGTCAAAAGCCGTTACGGCCACGTTTCTGGGGCGAAACTCAACTTCTCACATGTCCTCTCAAAGTTCACTAAGAACAGGCCCACGTCTTCCCCAACTTTAAACGGCTGCAGGAGCGTCTTCATTTGATACGACTCTGTCTCACTTGCTCGTACCGGAGCCCCAACTCTACTGCTCTGCGAGTTTAATCGCTGTTGTTCAACTTCGAGCTCTAGCCTTTTTAGCGCTCGTTCCTCTGTCGCTGCTGTCCGCTCCTAATCTCGTTCCTCTTTTGCTGCAGTCTGTTCCTCTCTCGCCGCAGCTTCGCTCTTAGCGTTTTGAAGCAGTTCCCACGCAATTTTAATTTCCTCTGCTTCCGCGCTTTCTGAAATAGCTTTACTGATCTCAGATTTCTTCATCTTTTGCTCCACCTCCACACCCAATTCTTCACATAAACAGAGTAAATCTGTTCTCAGTAACCTCATTAGATCCATGATCGCTGCTTTTTAGCTTTGGCTTTGCTATAAAACTTGTCGGGAGGTTGTACACAAACCTAGCGCACGAGTCAAACACTAAGGATTTCCAGCAGTTCAAAATTAATTACCCATAATCTGAAGCCTGGCGAATCTCAAAGCAAAGTCCAAACGCTCACCCACAGATGTAGCACGATGTCGCATGGTCCGATCCCAACCGCTGCCAACCAGTTGGGGAGAGGCGGGGTTTAAGCCGCACGTCCGGAGGCTTCCTGGCTCGTGACGACGACCATTCCCCGAAGTGAAGAACCCAGGGGTCCAGTGGAGGTGGGAGAATTGGTAACGTAACGAACGGTTTAATTGCATGGTTGCGATACAGTCGTCCAAATCAGAGAGAACAACCGGAGCAGCCTCACGCTCCGCCTTATATAGGGTCCGTTTCTTCCTCACTCTCCGCCAGGGCAGCAGGTGCGACGTAGCAAACCACCGCCAAGTGCGTCGTAGCAAAGTCCGCCGCGTCGTAGCCAGAAGTGCGCCGTAGCCATGGTTCTCCGCAGTTAGGCCCTGCCTCTCTCCCTTTCCTGTGTGCACCAACTTCCACGCACACACACACGTCCCGTTGACGTCACGGACGCGCTGAGACTCGTTTCGGGCAGGCCCCGACAGGCGGGTGACGGTCCTGAACAGATCGTGACTCGTTTCCGCAGCGTTGAAACTCGGAAGAAGGTCGCCGAAGGTTCCATTCTTAACAGGGGACAATGCCAACAATGCGATCCCCAAGAGCGCGTCATCAAACTTTGCGATCAACGCTGTGACGATATTTAAATGCTGCTCACACAGTAAACAAGAAGACTGCGTAGGCATTCGATTTTGGCTCGTAACAATCAATGCCTCGACACGCATTCGGGTAGTGGCTCGTGCCCATTTACTGAGATGGCGGGAATAGCCCAACTTTTACAATCTGTGGAACTCTGTCCGCGATCTGTGCTCTGCCAACCCGAACGCGTGGCTTTGTTAAAAACATTGGAGGCTTATAATCGGCTCCAGATCACGTGGCCGCTTTTCTTGGCTGCAAGTTGAGGAAGCAAACGGTGTTCGTTCTTCTCCGATTTTTTCAGCGGCTGCCATTGCGCAAAGAAAATAAAAGTAGCATGTGATTCATAGGTCATAAATGTCAAGGAATAATTTTAGGCTGTATTTATTGAAGGTAGAAAAATTGTTGCATCGCCTCTTTAAAACCAAATGTGCAAGCTTTGCCTTCCGTAATATTCGGTTTCTTGAGCATTTCCCACCCCTGTTACATGATGTGTGGCAATGTGGCAAAAATACTTACCTTAATTTCAGTAATATCTCAAGAGATGCCCCACCCCGAAAAAGAACCCAACTCAAATTTCGACCTAATTTGCTTTAAAGAAATTGGCTGCAGGAATTACTATTGTTGTTAACACACTGTTTTTGACGTTGTGTTATTAACGTCAAAAAAGGCGTCGTCCTCAACGTCGTCTTTGACGTCGTCCTTGAGGTTCTCTTAGACGAATGCTATTGCAATTTTTACACAACCAACAATAGTGTAGCGCCCTGTACACTGTTGTTGCTTGTCTATAAATTGCAAAAGCATTCTTCTAGGACACCCTCAAAGACGACGTCGAGGACGACGTTCTAGAGGACGACATCAAAGATGACGTCTGGTACGACCTCTAGGGCGATCTCAAGGAAAACCTCGAGGACGACCTCCAGGTCGACCTCAAGGGCGACGTCTAGGACGACGCCGAGTACGACGTCTAGAAGGTCCCCTAGGTTGATCTTAAGGGCAACCTCTAAACAGTAAACTTTAAAACACCTATATTGGTGTTTGGAACGTGTTTCATGACGAATACAGCTTTTCAAGTCGCTATATGTTTTTAATAATAGCTGTAATGTCTCTGGTGCACCTACTGAGCGTATGAAAGAGGTGTTGTTACACCTCTTGGCGGCTTCAGAAAGGTGTTCAGAAAATATTACACATTTTACAGAGAGGAAGATGTTCCCGCCTGAAAATAGCTTTCTTCGAATTTGTCGGGATATAACCTCACTGAAATTGCAGACCGGTGTCATACTGGTCTGTGCGTATAACACATGTTTGTGAGAAGGTTGGGGCAGATGGGGAGAGAGGCTAATCCAACCAAAAAATGAAAGCCGTTTACAACTCCCTGTAACGCCGAATTAGAGCGCAGCTCTTGAGGAGGAGGAGGGGAAGGTACGAAGAGGAGGCTATGTCCCTCCTCCTCTGCTGCTCGCCTCCCATTTAGGGGAAAATTGTCCGCTAAATTTAGCGTTGAAATTTTTCAGCTAAATTTAGCGGGGAAATTTATCCGCTAAATTTAGCGGGGAAATTTTTCCGCTAGATTTAGCGGTGAAACTTTTTCCACTAGATTTAACGGGGAAATGTTTCCGCTGAATTTAGCGGAAAAGTATACACATAATGCACCTCGCGGTTACGCCGACGCCACTCAAGCCGGAAACGGGCGCCTAAGGGCTGCGCTCTAAAAAGGGGGAAGATTATGCACAAAATAACAAGGAACTGCCATTTCTCAAAGTTTCGGTTTGGAACTCTAAACCGCATCGCTACACTATCAACAAGAAGACATAGCGGTCGAACGGGCGCAGTATAGAGTGTCTAACTGTATATGCTCCGCTTTCGGAGCAGAGTATTGGAATGGTGCTCCCAGGGCGGCTTGTTGGATCCAAGGTCGCACTGCGGGAAGCGACCGTCGCTTCTGCTGGACACCCGAAAGCGAGGATCACGTCGTGGCACTGATGGCTTGGCTGTGAGCCAGCGTGCTGCGGCGTGCGGAACAGAGAAAATATAGTGCTGCGACATGCCGCGCGTGCGCCATCGTGCCATTATTCATCTCTTGCGTTTCTCTATGCTCAAGGCAGAACGGTGTAGCCGATGAAAATGTCATCCCTTTGCAAGCCATAGCTGCGCGTTGTAGTCGGGTCCGAGGTGCCCGGATGGGCCGGTCACGTATCGCTCCGCGATCGCCGCGGGCGCGAGCAACGCGATCGTCCTCCGTGTTGTCTGCTTCCCAGACTTTGAAAACATGTTTAAAAACATCGCTCGCGTTATAAAACTATGCGATTATACTGTACCCAGTAGCTACGCATAATGGTCAATGGTCAAGCAATTTTCTAGTTCGGTCGATTTAAGAGTAGGATGTACATTTCGCAAACGCCAAGCGGCAAACATACTCCGCCCGAAACTCGGCGCCTGCAAAGTTGCTTCCCTCATGAACAGGGATGCAGCTCGGCGCACGTGATCACTTCTCCGTCAGTACGAAGTTGGCGGCGAAAGGAAAAGGGACGCGATACTCTGGCTCTGCAAGCAGAGTGTGTGCGGAGCTCAAGTTCGTCTGCTTCTTCCACAGGGGTTGCGATGATGTCAGAACGCATATTTCATATTGGGTGATTGAAAAACATAGGGGTTAGACGTCAAGTCATCTAGCATTGAGGTCTACCCACTATCCTTTCAATCAAAGCCAATCAAGCTTGGCGTCGTTCGGGCGTTACCGCAACTCCTGCGCAAAACGCCGACGACTTGCTCTCCACATACAGTTACTCTCGGCGCAGCAAGCAGACGACGCACTTTGTTGTCTACTCGCTGTGCCTATAGAGAGATTGCGCCTCAAATTAAAACCGTGGGTAACTTGGTAGGCTCCGAACACGCGTATCATGGACTTCTGTAAGTTTTTTGCTCTCATTTCTTTACACAAAGAGAACTACACCTTGAAATTTCACATGATAAAACTGACCCACTCAATGAACATTTGGTTAATGTTCGAGCTTTTTATATGAAGGCGCCTATTTTTTCGGCTTGTTTTACAGCGGAAGGTCAGCTTGGGACACCCTAAATAAACCTTTATGTTACCGCTCCGAGGCAGGTTAGGCTCACGCTTATTATAATATAATAAGGGTGCAGGCGAGCTGGTGAATGTTAACCATGTTGAATAACCTGAGACTGGGGTAGAAGTGAACACGTCCTGTCCTTTTCTGTTCCTTCGACTTATTTGTTCACTTCTACCCTAGTCCCAGGTTATTCAACATGGTTCACGCTTATTCTCTTACTTGTGCCGAAACGGGTGATTGAGTAGTCTGATCTGCCCTCCAACCGTCTACTTACCGTTTCCTTAGCCTTGCGAGTGACCGCGTGCCGTCCTGCCGCCCACCGCCCCATTAAAGGCCGTTATGCTAAGCAAGCCCACTGACAGCCAGTACGTTCTAATTGAAGAGACCGCACCGCAGCACTGGACCTAGGAATTGAGTACAGAACGCCTGCATCGTCATTTGCAGCAACCGACCGCTCGATAGCCTCTTGACCCACCGACAGTCCATCAAGCGACCTACCTACTAGCAGCCGTTTAATCGACTACCACACGAATTGGTTCCTCGAGATGGAAGCCTGGACGAGATACGGGACCTGCAGCAACGATCTAACTGTGTGCCCATCGATCTCACCTTATAGTCAAACAACCGTATTTTCTTACCGACATAAGTCAGAAGATTCCGAAAATTAAAAAAAGCAGCAACGATGAATCTGAAGTGAAGAAAGTTGCGAAATTCGACTGATCTGTGCGTAGCACTGGAGTACGATTTCACCAGTTCTTGCTCCACGGATTTTTGCTACAGCAATATCGTCGCTTCAACTTGCAATTTAAATATTGCCGACATTACAACTCTCTACAGGGCGAAAGAATATAACTCCAGAACTGACGACTTTCAAACCGGACAACTCTCGAACCAACGACTTCCAAGTCGACGTCTTCCGTACCGACTACTTCCCAACCGACTACTTCAGAATCGACGACTTCCGAAACGACGACCTAGAAACCGACGATCTCCGAACCGGCGACTTCTGAACCGACGACTTCCGGACCGAAGAGCTATCAACCTACGACCTCTGAATCGACATCTGAAGCGACTATTTCCGAAAAGAGTACTTCTGAAGCGACAACGTCATTCGACATAACAAACTACGCAACAAGAAATACCGACGGTACGAGTACCGACACGAATACGAACAGAACGAACACTCGCACGACGAATATAGACACGAAGACGGTCTCCCTTGACTCAATAAAATGCGGCACCAACCAGCGATTCGATTCATGTGAGTGTCAGCCAGGCTCGTTCTCTGACCGCCATCAATGTAAAACTTAAGATTGTTCCAATCACCGTTTGTGTGATCGTCCTCCTCGCGACAACCGCCAACGCCGAACAATTATACCTTCGAGTCCCAGGATGTCACCTCAACCATAACGGGGGCTGTCAAGGGATGGCACAAAAAATGTGCAGCTAGCTCAAAGAGAACAATTGCGTGTTGTTCTGTTACCGTTAAACCACACTCGACTGCAAACCGAGGGGAAAACATGATGTTTTAGCAAACCATTACCGTGTTCAGCGTACTGCACTATCGGAGCCTTTGAAGTATGCTTTCAAGTGCGCGCGGGTGATAGAGTGACTGCGGGGCGCGTGCTTAAAAGAATAGGGAATTGTAGTAGACCGTTTTTCTCCTCCGTTACGGTATCCCTGAAGAAAACGCCGCAGCTGCGCATGCGCGCCGCCAGCCTTATCTGCATAGTTCAAGGTCTTGTGACGGATTACGGAGCGCTATCCGGGTGCTTAGCGGGCTGCGGAAACGGTCTACTACAATTCCCCAATGCTTCAAATGCTCCGGTAGCGCGATACGCGGAACGCTGTAACGGTTTGCTAAAAATCCCCGATATCTGCTTTCGGGACGAGCCACACTTCGGAGGTACCAAAGCTTCATACAACAGGGGGCGGGGGAGATCCAAGTCGCCGGGTTTATAGCGCGTACAACACACGGATTCCACCTAAAGGCCCAATGTTGCACTGTCTATGCAAATACCGCACGGACTGGTTCATTATAACGACTGCTGAAAAAAACAAGCACTCTGTCAGGTTATTTATGGTAAAAAGAAAAGAAACTGAGAGGTGCGTCTGATTTTTGATATCAAAGAAATGTATTTGCACCCAGTTGTTGTTCTACTTTCCGAATCCCCGTAAAGAAAAAAAAATGAAACTTATTAGCAAATAAATAAAAGAAAAGGGCGTACATCCAAAGTTCGACTTGCCGAAGTTGGCACTGGTTTACGCTGGTGGTAGAAGCCGGTCTCGTTTGGCTCCAGCTGCCGGCGTACCGATGGTGACCAGTCAACCGGTTGTTGGGATGGCTTTGCCGGTTCGCTCTTGAGCCAGGCTTGCCGTTCAAAGTTGACGGTGAGGACAGGTCGGCAGACTTCTATGGATGGCAGCTTCGCCGGTGTATTCCAGAGCCAAGCTTTTCCGAATGCGTCCGCTCTCCGCCCTGAATCTCCTCGTTCTCCTCGACTTCTTTTCCCTCCCCTTGTTTTCGTGTCTCCTTCCATCTTCTTCCTCTTTTTGTCGCCGTATTGATCGCATCATTACAATGATGCGATAACATCGCATCATTGTAATGATGCGATGTTATCGCATCATTACAATGCTTTAAGTTTTTTTTTTCTTCTTTTAGGCCACAGAAAAAAAAACACACAAAATATTCGTAATGATGCGTTCCTTTGATAAGTACAAATTCACAACCAACTAAGGTAATCCGCTCCGACATTTTCGGTGCCTTTAATGTGTTCTATTCGAAACGAATATTCTTGCAATAACAAACTCCAGCGGAGCACCCGACTGTTCAGTTGCTTTGCTTTGTTTAAGTACTGTAGCGGCTGATGGTCTGTTTGCACCACGAAATGCCTACCGTATAAGTACAGATGAAACTTATCCACTGCCCATACGAGTGCCAGGCACTCTCTCTCAATCGTAGAAAAGTTCTTCTCTCTCGGAAGGAGCTGCTTACTGTCATACGCTAAAGGATGCAGTATCCCCTCGTGTTCCTGCATAAGCAACGCCCCCAAGCTGTGTTCAGAGGCATCCGTTTTTCCCGGTACATCAGAGAAGACGTCGTCATAGTTGTACAGGAGTGCCTTCACTTGCGTAAGTTGTCCATCAGTTAACGTTTTAGACAGATGCACATCTTCTGGCCCCTGGCTTCCACGTCTTCTTCATCCTCTATCGCTATGAAAGAACCCACATGTTCCGCGACAGAAAACGGTGCCTCACGCTCTTCGTACCGCTTTAACATGTTGATATGGAAAACTTTGTGAGTATGACCCACATTTAGCTTGTAGTCGACCTCTTTTTTCTTTCCGACCACGCGAAAAGGACCTTTCCATTGCATGATCAATTTATTGTGGCTGGTGGGCAGCAAGATCAGGGCCCGATCTCCTACCTTCAATTGTCGGCCTCTCGCTCTTCAGTCATAATATCGCTTTTGCCTCTTTCTTGTTTCGTCCAGTTTCTGGTGAGCTAGTTCCATTGTTTTTTTCTAATTGACTCCGAAGCTCTAAAAGGTAGCCATATGTCGTCTTCAGCTCCTCACTGATTGTATCTTCAGTCCAGATTTCTTTCCGCACCGACAATGGGCCTCGTACGTGTCGTCCATAAATCAACTCAAAAGGAGAAAACCCTAAACTTGCCTGTGGTGGTTCGCGGTAGGCGAAGAGCACTGGCGCCAAGTACTTGTCCCAAGACTGAGGTTGCTCTTCGCACATCTTTTTCAGCATTTGCTGAGCGTACCGTTAAATTTTTCGACCAGACCATTGCACATGGGGTGGTACGGGGTCGACAATAAGTTTTTGATCGAGAGAAGCTCCATTACCTTATTCATCAACTCCGAGGTAAAGCTCGTACCCCTGTCTGAAAGAATCTCACGCGGCAGACCCACTCTGGAGAACATTTCGATTAAACCCTCCGCTACTGTCCGCGAGTCAGTGGACGTTAGAGCGACGGCATCTGGGTATCGAGTCGCAAAATCCACTAGGGTGAGTATGAACCGATTCCCTTTCTTAGAGGTGGGCGACTGCGGTCCAATGAGGTCGATAGCAACTCGTTCGAAAGGTGTCTCAATGATGGGCATGCGCCCCAAAGGTGCTTTCGACACCATTCCTTTAGGAATCGTTCTCTGGCACAGGTCACACGAACGCACAAACCGCTTAACATCTGCTAAGACTCCGGGCCAATAAAACGATTCTAGGACTCTGTCACTCGTGCGCTTGACACCCTGGTGGCCTGCCATTGCGATATCATGAGCCAGACTGAGGATATTGTGGCGTAACGTTCTAGGGACAACCACTTGGCGGTACTCCTTCCCGTTTGCGAGGAGGCATCTGCGGAAGAGAACTTCCTTGCTTAAATAAAAACTGCAGGTGTTGCCCCCTTTTGTAACGTGAGTGTTGGCGATCCTTCCGCGGCAGATATCCAATGACGTGTCTTTCAACTGTTCTCTTTGAAGGACGTCTTTTGTAACATCTTCAATCCCGAGGTTGGGTGTGGGATTTGGAGTAGCAGGAACATGGCTCTTCAATGCGGCGAGTATGTTCCTGTCCAGTTGCAAACTATCTGCTGTTCAGCCTCATCCCGACATCTCCAAATTTCTCGAGGTCTAATACCTCCTTAGCTCCTTGAACGTTGCCAATAATTACGTCATAAAGTGGCTCGTCCATACATTTTGCGACAACCTCTCCAGTAAAGTATGGAGAAGCTATTGTAACGATTGCTTCTGGTAATAATTTGCATGTTCCGTCTACTAGGACCACCTGGCGTTGTTTGCTTGTCAGGTGCTGATGACCAACCAACTTTCTGCGCACGATAACGGTGTTGCAGCCAGTATCTCGTAACACCTTAGCGGGTTGTCCGTCTAGTAGTCCATGTTCTACTGGCATGCGTCTCTTCGGTTGTTGCTCTTTTTTTATCGCACACCACACTCACGAGTGCTTCGTTGGTTTGCTTCACACCGTGCGTTTCTTCGTTATACATGTGGCTTTCTTCACACTCGCATGCTGTACTTCCAGATTCAGGTACCATAAAGCATGAGAGCTGAGTTTTGCCGCCCTTCCGCTGAAAGCATGCTTTGGCATCGCGTCCCGATCTCTGACAAAGTTGACATACTAGGTGTCGCTGTTCTGGCCTGGACACGCAATTGGTCGCTCGGTGACCAACTCTGCCACACAAGAAATACCTGATTTTTGTTTCTTGCTTGATACTTGGCAGGTCATTCTTTAACATTTTATCACTCTGGCTATGGTCCTCCTTGAAGTGAGCCAGATTGTCTTGACTGTGCGCTTCCATGAACTTATCTGCTGCCGTGGCCATCAAGGGAAGTGTATTGCAACTCCGCTCCTTGAGGAACACAGCCAGCTTCAAATGACAGCCCTTGATGAACTGTTCGGCGATCACAAGGTCCCGCAGATCGCCGTACGTTTTGGGACGAAGGCCCACCTCCAACAAGCGATCGAATAATCCCTCTAGCCTGGCGGCGTACTGGCTGCCTGTCTCGCGGTTATTTGGAGAGCTTCCTCGGAATCTTTCGCGATATCCTTCAGTTGTAAAGCGAAACCGCTGTAAAAGTGCAATCTTTACTTTCTCATATTCTAAGGAGTCGTCCGGGGACATACTTCCGAATACATTTAGGGCCTCACCCACCAAGCAGAGGCTTAATGCAGTGGCCCATTTTCCTCTTGGCCACTCCTATCCCATGGCTAGAACCTCAAATATTTTCAGGTACGCATCCAAGTCATCTCTTTGGTCATCAAACGTCGGCATTAGCTTATGGGGACTGAGGTAGTGTGACGCAGTAACTCCTTGAAGTCCTTCACCACCGCCCACACCATGCCTGTCACTTGCCGACCCCTCGGCCTCAATCACCCTAAGCTTAAGCAGGAGCGTTCTCTCCGTTCTTTCCTCCAGTTCCGCTTTCTGTCGGAGGGCTTCTCGTTCAGCCACTCTGTCCTCTCTTTGCCGAGCTCGTTCCTGATCAACCCATGTTCGTAATTCTGTTCCTGTGATCCCCAGCTTTTCACCCAGGGCCATCAACTCCTTTAAATCTATAACTTATATGTTGCACCAAAAACCAGACGGATGATCATCAGTGTCCTGTCGCGGACGCCAGTTATTGTCAGGTTATTTATGGTAAAAAGAAAAGAAACTGAGAGGTCCGTCTGATTTTTGATATCAAAGAGATGTATTTGCACCCAGTTGTTGTTCTACTTTCCGAATCCCCGTAAAGAAAAAAAAAAGGAAACTTATTAGCAAATAAATAAAAGAAAAGGGCGTACATCCAAAGTTCGACTTGCCGAGGTTGGCACTGGTTTACGCTGGTGGTAGAAGCCGGTCTCGTTTGGCTCCAGCTGCCGGCGTACCGATGGTGACCAGTCAACCGGTTGTTGGGATGGCTTTGCCGGTTCGCTCTTGAGCCAGGCTTGCCGTTCAGAGTTGACGGTGAGGACAGGTCGGCAGACTTCTATGGATGACAGCTTCGCCGGTGTATTCGCAACTTTCACGACCTATTAGCCCCGTGCGCGACCGAAAGCGTCGCTGTGGTCGTCCTTCCACGATTGGCCGAACGCTGACTATGACGTCGGAAAGGGGATTTATCATCGACGAAATAAGAAGAATGAAAGAACATTAATTTTGACGGTGTTGGCAGTGTTCCTTTGAGAACGCAATGATTTCAACCTTCCACCATGCTAATAACACACACCATCGAACTTGTTGTTTGCAAGGTAATGACGTCACAAGGGGGAACCATAAGAGGGCGCCACCAAAACATCTCGCCGCTAATAGGGGGCGCACTGGCGCCTATCAAAATGGCTGTCATCTGGATGATCGTCGTAGAACAGCGGTACGAGGCTGGGTCTGCGACGCGTAAGTAATTCTAGTTTTGCTACATACGCGCAGTATTACAGCCTTACGTTATTTTTTCACGCCTTCAAGGTGTAGGCAAGCCCACTTATTATGAGGCCAATCATCCAGGAGCTAGGGAGCGCGATTCTCACACCGCGGTACCACCATCGCTGAAAGTTGCGAATTCCGGAGCCAAGCTTTTTCGAATGCGTCCGCTCTCTGCCCTGAATCTCCTCGTTCTCCTCGGCTTCGTTTTCCTCTCCTTGTTTTCTTGTCTCCTTCCATCTTCTTCCTCTTTTTGTCGCCATATTGATCACATCATTACACACTCCTATGTTACAAGAATCCGTACACCTCTTACTCTTATCTGGGCGGTGAGAGCTGTTGAATATTACCTTAAGGGTCAGAGAACGGACGACAACTCTGGCGGTGTATCTGGGCCGCGACAAGAAGACGAGGAAGGAGTGATGGCGGCTCCGGTGACTGCAAACGTTACCCAGTGCAAATACTGTATGTAAACCTTTATGTGACCGCTCCGAAGCAGGTCGGACTCATGCATATTTTTCTTTTGCACATACTTCTACGGCATTGAGGAAATCCTTTATTCTTCCGTTGATTGCCTGTTTTCAGAAGCTCTTAGTTTGGGGTACAAGAAAGCTGGGTGGCTGGCTAAGATGGCTACAAGAAATTTGCAGGGTGACTGGCTAGCAGAGGCTCACGCGCAAGTGCCGTTGCCTTTCTGGCTATACTTCGTCTCACCTTAGTATGGACTATTGTTAGCCGCGCGTGCTAAAAGCGCGAGCTAGTCGCTTTGAATGAAGCAGCGGCGGCTGCTCGAGCGCTCGTGCAGCAAGTGCTTTAGTCAAGGCAGTCAAGGCTGGCCGCTCGCGCTAGCACAGCCTTCGTGGTTAGTCCATGCTAGGGTGAGACGAAGTATAGTCTTGCGAGCCTCCCAGCGCACCTTGCTTTGCAAATAATTATTATTATTATTATTATTATTATTATTATTATTATTATTATTATTATTATTATTATTATTATTAATATTATTATTATTATTATTGAGAATATTGAGTCCGAAATCGTCTTGAATCAACATAGCGACAGTGCGAAGGGCATGTCGGAGTTGTTAGTGGATCACTTTGCGTCAGTCTACAATAATAATAATAACTGCTCCTCAACTACATTGCCTCACTCGGACGGATTTGGTGACTCATTAGGTTCTGTAGTTGTCAATGAGGAATGTGTTAGGCTATGTATTAAGAAAATAAAACCCACATTGTCTGCAGGTCATGACGGGATACCCGCTGCAATTGTTAAGGGTTATCATGAGTTACTTACGCCTATACTGTGCATAATTTTTAATAACTCCTTGACGTCAGGGATATTCCCTGACGACTGGAAACTGGCAGTGGTTGTTCCGGTCCTGAAATCTGGAAATAGTGGTGATGTTCTTAATTACAGACCGATTTCTCTTCTCTCTTCTTTTTCCAAACTCTTTGAAATGGTAATCCATCAATTCCTCTCTTTCAAGTTTCGTAGTATAGTCATTCCTAACCAGCATGGCTTCATGTCCGGCAGTTCGACATCCACCAATCTCGTATCTTTTATGTCTGCTGCCTCAGAAGTAGTTTGTAATAGAGGTCAGCTTGACGTTTTTTTATTTCGACCTGAGTAAGGCATTCGACGTAGTCAACCACAACATCCTCTTATACAAGCTTCCCTCGTACGGAGTATGTGGTTCGGTATACAGTAGGGGTGGGCAATTGATCGATTAACGTTTCGATTAATCGATTAAGGCTTTAATCGCGATCAAATGTTTTAACCGGTTAATCGGCTTTTTAATCGGTACTCAAAAGAAGTCCGTTCTCAGCCAGGTGCTATGAGCAAGGTTCAAATCTCCCGCTCGCGAGGCGTCACGTGTTCGAGGATATACATTACAGTTCTACCGAGGTTCAGACGAACAAGCCGGGCCCGCAATTGATACCCGCGCGACCTCAAAACTTCACGTGTTGAGGATCTATTACACATCCTGCCCAGGCAAGACAAACAAGCAGAAAAACAAGGTGGGAAGCTAATAACGCCATGGTTACTTGTTCCAGTATTCGGCACGTAAAAATAGACGAGTTCACGAGTATGAAAGGCAATCTCACTGGAAAGTTTGGGTTTAAAGGAAGCTCCAGCGGTAAAGTTTTTAACTCCAAGGAAGTCCACTGCATCATCTGCAAAAAGCCGTTCTCGTACAGTGGAAGCGTAAGTTCGCTTTAGTATCGCCTACGAGCGAAGCACCCATGTAGCTGCAGCAAGGACCATCCGGCAAAACGCAGACAACAATCAACGCCTCCTCATTGAGGTTCCTTTTTCTGAAAAAAAAAAAGATAGCATCGCCCAAGTTCTCACTTCTTGTCTTCCTGTCGGAGAATGGGGAAAAACTTCTTTGTCTTCGGAGCTGGAGCAAAAATATGTGAGTCTTTGAATCGTTGAACTATATGTATCCTCAATTTTAAATGTCCTTTGCGCCGTGTAACAGAGAGTAAAATAAGACTTCAAAGGCAAGACGAGCATTCTTTTTAATATATTATTTAAGAAAAGTAACGCAATCGATTAATCGATTAATTAATCGATTAAAGGGTGGCGATTAATCGGGTTAAAATATTTAATCGACGCCCAGCCCTAGTATACAGTTTGTTAAAAAGCTATTTGTCTGATAGGCAAGCCTACGTCTGCGTCAACAATACTACCTCGTCCTTGTACAAGGCAAGCTCTGGAGTGCCTCAGGGATCTGTCTTGGGTCCCCTCCTTTTTAATATTTTTTGTAAATGATGTCTCTCAAGTTATATTAAATTCTTTATTTCTGCAGTACGCTGATGATATAAAACTTTACAAAAAAATATCGACCTTAGAGGATTGCATCGCGCTTCAGAATGACGCATACTCCTTTGGTCGTTGGTGTTTAGACAATGACCTCCGTTTGAATCATTCTAAAACAAAAGTAATGACATATTCTCGCAAGACCCATGATATATTGTTTCCATATAGTTATCATGGCGAACTGCTGTCACGTGTAAGTGAACTGAGGGACCTTGGTGTTGTCTTTGATTCGACCCTGAGATTTGACACCCACGTTACCAGAGTGGTTCAATCGGCCTTGCGCACGTTAGGTGCCGTGTCTCGCATAACGAAGGAATTCAAAAACCCGTCCGCTTTTTTTACGCTGTATTGTTCCTTAGTTAGATCCCAGCTAGAGCACGTCTCGGTTGTTTGGAACGGCATTTCCAAAACTAACAGTTTATCTGTCGAGCGAGTCCAAAACAAATTTATATCTATCTTTAAATATCGTTACCTTGAGAAAGGTGATCCTTGTCTGAACGGTCGGTGTAACTCGCAACTCGTCAACTTGTTGAGCCTGCAGCAGCGTCGGGTGAAGGCAGATTTTTTGTTTTTGTTTAAAACCCTGCACGGCTCGATTAACTCTCCCAGCCTTCTGTTCGAAGTGAGCCTTAGAGTTCCACGTGTGCCTACACGGCTACAATCATCTTTTTATATAGCTCGACATTTTAGCCACTTAAACCCGATCCAAAGATCGGCTGAGTGTTATAACCGCTACTCTGACACAATTGATATTTTTGACTCATGCGGGAGCAAGTTCGGAAATGCTGTTCGAAACTTCCTCTTGCAGGAAAAGGGCTGATCAGTTGAAGCGTTAATGTTTGTCAGTACGTTATCCAAGTATTTGCTTTTTGCTCTCACACCTAGTGATGTCTCTCTTTTGTGCTTTTGATTTCCCTTGTTGATTTAAGTGTATTTCATACTTGTTAACATTTTTATTCTGAGACTGGTGAACTACGTTCAACTTCTGCACTCGTGTGTATGTATGTGTGTTTGTATGTGTGTGTTTTTGCTCTTTTTTTTTAGTGTGCCAGCACTAAGACCGATTGGTTGTTCCTGGACACTTTAATAAACATTGATTGATTGATTGATTGATTGAATATTATTATTATTATTATTATTATTATTATTATTATTATTATTATATTATTATTATTATTATATTATTATTATTATTATTATTATTATTATTATTATTATTATTATTATTATTATTATTATAATATTGTGATATTGTGACTATAACCTGTAGGGTGCTGTCCCACAAGCCTTTACTGGCTTTGACAGACCCGCGCCTCGATTTGAAGAAATATCTACACAAATAAATATATTATTATTAAATATATTATTATTATTATTTTCGCCCGGTTTTGATGTCTACCTAAACGATCGTGATATCTCTTCCCGGGGCCGAGTAGGAGGCGAAGTATTGTTCGCAGTTGACACACAATATAGCTCACAAAGTGTTCTATGAGAGACGGTATATTAGTAGGTTGGTTTTTACTTCCTCCTCTGACGGCACCTGATGATTTCCATAGATGTCTCGCTGACAGTGAAAACACAATGAACGACTCACAGAGAAGAAAGATCTTAATCTTGGGGGATTTTAACACTCCTGGTATTAACTGGACACAGTTCAATGTCCTTACTGACAACTTTTATTGTAAACAAAAGTGCAACTATCTCCTCAACTTTACTTTTTTTTTTTAGATCTTAGGCAGCACAATAACATTCTAAACGACCAAGGTAATACTTTACATTTATGCTTTTCAAGCACGAACGGTGTACGTGTGGCTAGAAGTGAACTTTCTATGGTTCCTGGGCCCGTTTGCTCGAAGCTGGTTAGCAAACCGCGGTTAACCGGATTTCCCTACGAGGGGGAATTTTAGGTCACGTGACCTGCAGAGTAGGGACGCCGGAGTCAAATAGTACCTAGCGTCAGACAATATGGCTGCTACGGCTGCTCATCACGCTTGGGAACATTTATTTTTACGAAGATGCCTCATCCTCGTGCCACGAAAGGGACATTTCAACACCGAGTCTACAGTCGGAGTCGACGGCAGCTCGCCCACCGCCGGACGGCGAGCGTGCTGTGGGAGCAGGGCTACGCTTGACTGATCACGTCAAGTTCGAGTTCACGCATCGCCCTCTGAAGTGGACTTGTTTCAACGAATGCTACAGTCAGCGGGACCTTCAAAATATATTACCTAGGTGAGTGCCGCGATGTTTCACGAGAAAGTTATGAGATCGTACCGCTATCAAAATGTCATGTCAGCAGATCTTGCGTTGTAATCAACGTCCAGCTTTCTTTTTTTCACTTTTAAAACCTACCTTGAGCCGCAATCGCATGGTAGATAAACAAATCTCTCCGAAAAACTGCCTCTAATCGCGGAGTCTGGTTTATAGTACAGTTCGCCGTGTATTGTATTTGCAGCGCATCCACAACACCGACGACCCCCTCGCAGCGGGGGACGGTTCAACGAAGGTAAAGATTTAGACTAAAAACTTTCCTCGGAAGCAACTATCCGTTACCTCAATAGAAACTGCCGGCACGGATGCCAGCACGGCATTCGATCGAACTTCGGTACTGTCGTCTCCGAACTAGTACAACTGGAAAATAAACAAAGCTTCTATCATGAAAGAAGTGTCCATGTTTTCTCTTGCGCTTGTCTTTCGTCAATTTATTTTGTTTTGGGATAACTAGATGTCTTGTTAGGATTATAAAGAGAGCGACAATTACGTAGCAGACGATCACAACCAATCTGAAATCGAAAATGAGTCAGGCGACATCAAGCATCAGCATGAAACGGCAGAGGAATTGGACATGTCGTGGGGAAGCGAAAATATCAAATTATGGGGAAGTTCAGTGCAATGATCACGACCCAAACAGTAAGACAGGCATGGGCTGTTTGCGCACCCCTGACTAATTACAGTAGTGTTGGAGGAACGTTTTAAAGAAGACCAGACGGCTGTACAGCTTACACAAAAAGCACGAACAGCGCACAGGTAAGTTCATTGTGTTCTTAAGTTAATAAAAATATTGCATTGCTTTAGTGATAATATATGTACAATCAAACCTAGAAACGTGTATGTGGACATTTGTATATTCGTGCACCTTTGCCCTCTGCTGGGAGTCGACTTGTCATCTTCTAAGAACAGCAGTAAAAGCAGTGTTACAGCATCAGAAGACCATTTATTGCAGTTTATGTACAAGTTCTGCGCAGGCTGTCTGGAACTCGTAAAACAGTTCTAGTGGAAGACCCAAAACTTGGGACACAATATTAACACACATTTTTAGACAGCACAATGGTCCAGGCCAACCGAGGCCGACAGGCCAAACTGTAAGAAGGTAAAAATTGCATGATTACATAGTCCACAGTTTCAGCAATGTTATGTCGCAGTTACTGAATGTTTAAAAGAATGCCTCATGCAGTATTTGTTTATTTTGATTTTCCCATGAAAGTTCCATTTACATACTTGGTTGAACAATGAACCCCCACCTCTGTTTTTGCTCATGACTCGAGTAAGTAGTAGACGAGACGAAATTACTATGCCTTAATTCATAGGTGCTGGGCCAAACCCCCATGTCTTGACGCCCCTCGTCGAAGCCGTTCTCGAGACGATCGGCGAGGACTCTCCCAACCTGTGCGGGTTTGGTTGCCACGATAGGTGACACGGAAGAGTAGGTGACTGGTTTCTAGACCCGATTGTGTGACGAGTAAATGGTGCTAAGGAACCGGTCATAGTAAAGCAGAACTGTCGCTCCAGGCGAGGCTCTAAAAGATGAGGACAAATGTTGATAACAAGATGGGCATGTTGCCATTTGAATAGCATTACTGCCGAGTACTTTTATATCAAGACCAGAGGCCAGATTCCCGAAACATTCTTACGGCAAGAAAAGTGAGTAAATTTATCTTACGACAAAGTTACAAACTTTTGAGTAATCCCGAAGAAAAATGTTTCCAAGTTTTGAGCACGTTTCGACGAAATCCGTAAAACTTGCAAACATTTTGCTTCGGGAAAACTCAAAAGTTTGTAACTTTGTCGAAAGATAAATTTACAAGCTCTTTTGTCGTAAGAAAGTTTCGGGATTCTGGCTTCAGTTTTATTTCAACCACAAAAGCTCAAAGGCGGGTTGAAGAATAAGTCACGAAACCGTCTTCCAGAGTACACTCCAAGATTTGACAAGACAGAGCGCTACCACATTTCTCATTATTTTCAACAAGGCTGAAAGAGTTTTACCGAAGCTACAAATTTATGAAATAGGACGGCATGCAATGAAAAATCAGGAGGTAAAGCTGTTTACCATAATCTAATAAAAATTAAATGCAACAAAGTGGCAATGGCTTTTTTTTATGCTAACTGTAACAGGTTTTCAATATGTAAATTAAAAGATCACACACAGTACAACCATCCTGTTGCTAGTTTTACCAACTTAGGAAAATTGGCTCAAACACTACCTTCATTCCCGTTGTGAAGTTAACGACTCCCATGATGGTAACCTGTGCGAGTAAAATCAATGCCAGTGAAACTATGTGCTGTAATGTTTGAAGTTGTCCTATCAATGTGCACAGTGCAACGAGATTTGACTGGAAATGTGCCCACTAATTTTATGAACTGTTAATCACATAGCTACACAGCTGCGTTCGAACCTTTAGCAGTGAAAGTGTATGAACACATGCGTGCAAATGCTCTTCACAACCAAATGCGCATTTTCCCACACCATGTATTGGGCAATTGTGCAAGAAGTAACGACACTGTGCTCCGACCTCAAGCCTGCACGTCAGTATATAAACCAACTTAGCTAGCAAACTTTGTCCTCTGCACCAACACGTATGAATGAATTTTGGCACAGCATCGGCATCTTTATCAGGGTTACAAACTTTGCAGAGTGTGTTCTCTTTGCCCGTACTGACAAGAACAAAACCTGACCACTTTTTACACATGCATTTGTCGCAGCTCCAGGGGAATAGATCCACAGCCTGGTCCCTCTGGGAGCGGAAGTGCTGCACGAGAGTCTGCCACAGAAGGCGGTGCAGCGGGCTCCAACGAACGTGCCGTACAGCTGACATAGGTGCCGGGAGGCTTCACAGCGGTTCCTGCAGGAGACAGAGAGGCAGCAGCAGCTGGAGGGAGCGAATCTCCTGCTGGAGAAGGAGTGCACAGAAAGGGTTAAGCAAGCTCCCATGGCAACGATCGCAGCAGCAACTGCTGCAGAGGAGTTCTACCATCAGTCAAAAAATTACTAGAGGACCAAAAAACTTTAAAAAACCTTTAATTGGACTGGAAACACAGTGTGCAGAATTGCAAATCAAATTGTTAAAAGAACAATTAGGAGAAGAGTAAACATTGACATATTATGCTGTTTTTAATTTTCAATTTGAATGTATTTGTTTACATATGACAAAGCCAACACAGCAGCTGAGAAATAAAATTCATTTTACTTGGAACTGTCAATAGATTTCTGGATTCAGATCTGCTATACTCCGTCTCGTCCTACGATGGACTAAAGCCCAATGCTACAGGCCGCCGGGTCCAATCACGAGCCTGTTTGAAACCATGTGGTATATTTGCTATGGGCCCTAGTCCTTCGTCGGGTGAGATGAAATATAACTAAAGCATGTACAGCGTATTAAAAATTTTATATATCAACACTGTATCACAGAGGATAAGTTGTAAAAGGTAATGTTTGACGACTTTACATCATTGGGGGTACCTTGCCAGCACAATGCACTGGTACTCAAGACCATGCGAAGCAGCATGTGCAATATATTGGTATACTTACGCTCAACCGATGAACTGGCTGATGATGGCGTACCGAGCCTCATTGCTTTCGTCACGACCCGCTGCCACGGGCTCGACGGGAACCTCTTCGGGGAGGACAGTCCTTGGCATGCTGCAGGGGTATGTCTTGGCCAGGTTGTGCAGGACACAGCAGGCGACACTGATGTCACAGCATCTCTCTGCTGCATCCTCAACTCAGCATGGAGGCAGTGAAACCTACGCTTGAGCTGGCCTATCGTCCTGCACAGTGGATAAATAGAGCAAGATCTGCTAATCCTTTTGAAGTGGTTTAACAAGAACATCTAATGAGGTCGGCATGTGATGTCTATCATCGCTCCAGCCCATTGAAAACATGGTATTATGCCTAATATTTCATAGTTTTGTTGGAATATTTTAACATAGTAATGATATGCAGATTTTGTTAAAGATACCAGTGATGTGATTGGTCCGAGTCATTTTGGCGCAGCTCTTGGAGCAGTGAAAAGTTAATTTTGGAACAACAAAAAGAACTTCTGTAGCATAAGCACACAATTTTTATTCATACCAATGCAAACATTGTGTCAAGCTTAATTTTTCGGCCTGAAAGTCAATGTCTACATTGCCTTCTCACATACATTCAAACCTTTTTTTAGCATCAACTGCACAGCAGGAGTCCCTCAAACACAAAACTATAGTGTTTAGTTGCATGGAGAAGCACCATGACAAGGTGACAAGAAGGTGAGTGTAGATGGACAACACAAACTGCTTTGAATGGTTATTTTAGGTACTGAATGCCACTGAAATAGTACAATAACATTGATCACATAAACTGATGTTTCCTTCAAGTTCTACAGGTGGTAATAAAACTGCAATTTATAATTCAGATAAAAAGCAAAGCACTTGTCATTTGGTTATCAAAATAAATTACATTTTATCTGTAGAACTTCATAGCAAAAACGGCATCTGAACGAAACTTAAAAACAAACCCCTCGAACTCATTTAGGTTCTTCCTGAGATTCCATCCACTGCTCCTGTCAATTTAGTTCTAATCTACTCACATCTATAAAAAATTGATAGCTAAACAAGTGAGTTGGCATAAATAAATAAACATACATAAGAGCACATATAATTGTTCTTGCAATACCAAAGCACCCTTACTAAATCTCGATTTCGAAAGAGGTACCGCCAGGATCTCTCAATTTATATTTACGAGCCGAAGTTGTATTCAGGAATTGTGTTGCAATTCTGCGTCTCGCTTTGGAGGAGTGCTTTCCCCTTAACACAGGGTGCGCTGCGGCGAAGCAAGACATGCAAAATCACGATGCCTACTCCGTGGTGTTTGCTTCTCCGGAGTATACCAGTGCGCGGTGAAAAGCGCACTCAAAGACACTAGCTAACCCTCCAGAATGAACAGACAACTAACATGAAAATTATTACGAAACTTCCAGATACTGTCTGTCATTCATACAAAATGTGATCGAATAGTATGGTATTTGAGACGATAATCAAAAGTTTTGAAAACCTAAAAACTTGCGTAAGCATATCATAACGGTCCGGCCGGGCAGCGAGGCCCGAGCTATTATATTTTCAGTATTATTAAAGTGACATTAAGTTTTGGCACTATGTTGGAGCCAATTCCTCACATTTTGGTTAAATATAGCAGAACGTAGCAGGGTAATCACTTTGGGGCAAATGGCGCAGCAATCCCATCACTGATATAATGAAAATGTTCTTCGCAAAAACCTGCAAGGAAAATGCAGTTTGAGATAAGCAGTATTTAAGAGGATATGTTTGAATATGTCTGTACTCAAACTGTCCAAAAACAAGACCTGCCTAAGCCAATGTGTAATTTTTTTTTTTCACATCGCAAGCATTGCTTTTTTTTTCTAAGAATTGCTTTACATTTAGGCATTTCTAACAACTGCTATTGTTTGAAAAGTATGAACTTCTAGTAAAAACTTGTAGGTTAATAAACCCAGTCATACAGCACCGACAGGAAGGATATGTTTCAGAGAAGTTCTAACTTCTATTCTGGAGTTCAAACAGAAAAGAGCGAATGAAATATAATAATTAATGTGACATATAGAGTTAGCTGATAAATGGTTGAATTTTTGTGAATTGACTTACTTCATTCCCACAAAGCTGGCTAACCTTAGAATAAACATTACAGGCTATGGCAGTAGGTTATAGCCAGTAGTATAAATAAGGTGGAGTAGAGATACGCCTTCCTTTCCTTGCTTCTGAACAGCCGTAGCCTACTATGCAAGAACATAAAAATGGCAACAAATGTAAAGCGCAGGCACAACTATATGAAAAAGTTTAGGTGCCTCAATGTGTCGAAACCCTGAGGCGTCGAACAAAGGCGCATAGCCTGGCTTTACCGTTCCACGATGCTCCTCGTTGTGCTATGCGAGGCATTGTAGGCGACCTCCGCTGCTGATGACGGAGAGAACGGCGTCATCAGCCATGGCTTGCCGGGTGTAGCCACTATCTCCAAGCAGTAGACCATCGTAAACGCCATCGGCCCGCTTGCCTGACACCGAGCCCTCGGTGAATATCCTAGAGTCGTGGGTGCTTCCAGGCATCAACAGCACCCGCGACCGAAGGAAACCGACCGACCTCAAAGAAGGCCTGTTGCAAGGCATGACCCTCAGCTTCACCTGGCCACCTGCATTGTAAATGAATTTGAGTCAGTCTGTAGCACTATGACATTAACAGCCATGGTATTGTTGTTGTGATCACATGCTTAGAAATAACACACCTATCATTCATCTTCATCAATAGCGAGCAATAAAAACCTTGTCCGCACAATGACAGTACTCAGTAGCCGCAAGACTAGCTCAGTAGCGCCAAGTGCATAGTTGGGAGTGTAGAAACCAGGCTGTTTATAAATATCTGCACTCCTACTTTATTTGTAGTTTAGTTGCATTTGCACCTGCACCAATAATAGGTACTAAGGGAGTCATTTTGTACACTCCAGTTGGTTCGTGTAATTTTACTGCTCAGTTCACTGGTCTGCATGTCACGCTCATAACCAGAAAACAAATATCGAGTGCTGAAGCAACACTATTAATGTTCCTTTAGGGAGGTACCAGTATACGGGGGGATCAATACGCTGGCAGATATTCATGCTAGCAAGTCTACAGCTTAAGAAACAAAAACTGAAGGGTCATTGCACAGGTGGTGCGCCGTAAATAAATTGCAGAATAGGTGTGCTGAGAAGACCACCTTCAACGAACTCAGGTATTCACACACCAAAATTTCTATACAAAGGGTTTCTGAAATAATGGTGATTGCTCATCGAGCAATCTAGGCCCAGGCTTCCTTCTCGGAAAACTGGCATGCACATGCGCCTAGTATGGGGACGCGCCAGGAGATGCTCCAAACCACTTACCCTATGAAGTCTCGGGCACGACGTGACAAGGCCAGAGTCACCCGCCTCACAGTCCGCGAAGCAGTGGAGAGTGGAGACGTGCACAGGGATGTAGTCCCCTGCGGTGATGAGGAAGTTCTCCGTGGCGTAGAACTACAGGGCGACAATGACCTGCTGCTCTGCAGAGAGGGCGCGGCTGCGAGGCGTCGGCCGCTCCAAGTCCGGGCGCAATGTGTCGGCGAGGAACACAATGCCCGCGCGACCGAATCGAAAGCGCTCCTGCAGTTCGTCCTCGTCGAACCCCTCCAAAGGGTTCAAGCGGTCACGGAACACACGCTGCCGTCCCATCATCACAACAGCGTACTGGGCGAACACGGGCTCTCTTCGACGTCGGCGTCGCGTCACAGTCGACATTGCGTCCCTTATCTTCGCCAACCCGTCCGCAAATCAGTTGTCAGTCAGTCGGCGGGCGAGTCGGAGGGTCGGTTGGGCAAACGGCAGAGAAGACAAACAGCGAAAATCAGCTGATAACTAAAGCGCGGGGAAACGTGCGTTGCAAGATACGAGAACAAAACAACAAATCTATAAAGACCGTTGCCAGATCCGAAATCAACGCTGCAAACTTATGCTGTGTTTGGCGAAATAATAGATGAATCAAAATATTTATGATTTTTTAAAATATATATATATATATTATATATATATATATATATATATATATATATATATATATTATGCATAAAAAAAAACCACTACGATAAGATGTCGGTTTTGTTTTTCTTAATAAAGACAAAACTAGTGAAAAAGTTTCTTAAAAGGCTATTTGTTTGTTTCGACCGGCAGGTGGCGGGAGCTACCGCATCATAATAAAACACGGAGAAATTGAGCATCGAGTGTTTGTCGAACGCGGCTAGGTACTCGGAGGTACCTAGGTAGGGAAACGCGGTTAACTTTTAACCGCGGTTAGAGTTAACCAGCTTCGAGCAAACGGGCCCTGGGGATAGATATCACCCTGCTCTTGATGTAGTTCTTAACGTTTTAGAGCGCAGCTCTTAGGCGTCCGTTTCCGGGTTGAGCGGCGTCGCCGCCGCCGTTGGCGTCGTCGTCGTCGTCAGCGTCGGCGTAAACGCGCTTTGCATTATGTGACGTTTCCCCGCTAATGTTAGCAGATAAATTTTCCCGCTAAAGTTAGCGGGAAGATTTTTCCGCTACATTTAGCGGGGAAAATGACTCTACGACTTCGTGTTACGTCCCCCGTGAATAAATTCAGCGGCAGTAGGAGAACAGGAGGAAAGGAGGAGGAGGAGGAAAAGAGGAGCAGGGGAGAGGAGGAGGAGGGTAGGACGAGGGGAGGAGGAGGAGGATAGGGTACGGACGAGAAGGAGGGCATACACTTCCCTCCGTACCCTTCCCCTCCTCCTCCTCAAGAGCTGCGCTCTACTTTCGCATTACAAAAAATTGTAAACGTCTTTTACTTTTTTGATCCTCCGGTTCTCAGTCCTTCTAATCGTCCTTCCCCACACACATTATATAAGTATTCAGCGGGGACTACGCTGGGATGTATCACTATCTGTCGGGTGTTGACTGGGTTTCTATCTTAAAAAAAATGTATGTATAAGAAATTTCTTGGTCAAATAAACGTATACGTTTAATAGATCATGTAAGAGCATACATGAACCTTATAAGAACATATACGAACAGTATAAGATTATATAAGAAGTTATAAGAAACTTCTTATCAGTTTGTTGTAACTGCTCATATAATATTACATTATTCTTATATGTTTTTATAAGGTTCTTGCATGCTCTTATATAATATTATTTAATCATATGCGTTTACTGGACCAAGATATTTGTTATACATAAAATATTTTTTACTAGGGTGGTTCTCTCGTGAACTTGGGAGGCTCTTAAAACGGAAATATTTTTTGCACAGACGTTTTAAGAAAATAGGTCTTTTAAAGTTGGAAGTTTAATGTAAAATTTGCAGAAAGCATTGCAAAAACATTTTTAAACCGTGATCGCCAGGCACATTGTGACTCGGTAGAATCAGATCTCGTTAAGAATCCTAAGAAATTCTGGAGGTACGCTAAATCCCGCTTGGGGAAAACTATTGAGTCCGAATTCGTCTTGAGGGTGATTCCACGTCAGTTCATACAATGATGGTCCGGGTCATAATTTAGATATTTTTGTTAAAAATATATATGAAAGCCATGTTGTTGGGAGGAACATTCAGCTATATATGAACGCCGTAACAATTTTTTTTTCCGCTGAGATATACAATAGAGAAGCTCGAGGCGTGGAAATTGAGAAGATTTCACAATGCTACTTTGTACAGTCGTCATTTCCTCATCGAAGCTTTCGCGTCACCGTAACTTTTTTAATGCGTTTTACAGAAGTTATACAACACATACACAAAAAAAATTAAAAATATGAATAAAATATTTCTATGCAAACAAAAAAAATCAAACATGGTATAAAATCGCGTTTTAGAGACATATTCACAATTTTTTTGCAAATAAACCATTTTTCATAATACTTCACAAAACATATCAAAATGCGCGTCTTTAAATATTTTTTACGAATATATAAAGATAATATGCCCACCCTTAATTGCCTTTTTGTTATTAACGCGGAAATGCGGCTGATTTCTCAGAAAGTGGTAAGATTGGGCGTCGATATTTAAAAAACTCCAACTTTTATTTTCTTTAAACTGCCCTTGGCACTTTGCAGTAACTTGAACTAACCTGTGATGGCAAAAGGTTGAGTAACATATGACCACCGAACGGGAAAAGCTACGACAAACATTCACTCGGAGCGAGCCGACGTCTTCGTCATCACGGCTTTGCCACACAGCACCAAACATTTTGAGCGTTAGTTATGGCATGCTATATATATTATTAAAATTCTTTTTTTTTTTTCACAAGGGGCGAGTATTAGTGACGCGGAAAGGGACTTTGAGCTGGAATACCACTAATTAGCTTAAAATTCACAGAAGCAAAACGGCCCCACTCTGCAAATTCGCGAACTATGCATACATAAGCTTTCAGTTGCGCCAGTGGCCATGTATACATCCAGCCTCTCGGCATATGATGACTTTGACAGATGAGGTGCCTGGATGCCTCTCACAGATTTTACGGTGGTCCACTTTGCTTGATTCACCGCACGAAACTCTCGAACTCGAAGACAGTTTTGAGCACTGCGCGGAGTAATTTGACGCGTTCCGCGAAGCGCTGAAGGCATGCAGTTCTCACCAGGAACGCAAGCCATTGTACACGTTTCTGCCACCAAGGAACTCGAAGAAAAAAATATTGCGCCTGGTGCCTAGAGCGACTGCCTATATGATTGATCAAACAAGCAAACTGAAGCGTAAAGGTGGTGTATGGGCAACCCCTGATCCCTACATGGGTAAAAAGGCGTATGCCGAAGACGTGAGGGTCGCACTCGAGTACTACACACGCGACGACCTCGCATACTCTGTTCAAAGCCACAACAAAAAGGACATCGTCGGAGCCATGATCAGTGACATATCCAAAGTCGTAAAAACTTTTATGACCCGCTCTATTATGGAAGCTTACCAGCTGTTTAGAAAGGACCATCCCCATCTAGAACTAGACATCTCCAAATTGTATTCCCTAGAACCAAAATGGGTAAAAAAAAGTCCCGAGCACGAGGTGTGCGCATGCATATATTGCTTCAATTTTCAGTTACTCTACACGGCAATAACAAATGCCCTAAAGAAGACATTTACTGAAGACGACCTCAAGCGCATCTACCTCTACTGTGCTCCACAGAACGATTGCTTCCTGCGCCGTTGCGAAAAGTGCCCAAAAACGCAGAGCATCTCGCTGCTGTCGCTCCATCTCGACGAAGACGAAGAGATCTGTTTCGGGTTATGGGACGCTGGCGAACTCGTCTAAAAGGTTATGGACACTTCCGCCTTCCTGCGGGAACTGGAGAGCGAAAAGTATATGAGGCATTCTTACATCCGTGACCTTCAACGAAGCCTGATACATCTCACGAGAACCGCCTTACCACCCAAAGCAGTGATGTTCCACTTCGATTTTGCGAAAAAGTGGACAGTACTCTTCCCAACCGAAGTGCAGAGTTTTTATTGGACAAAGAACTCGAGTGTCTCGCTTCACAAGTGTGGTTACGTCCACGCAATTGCACGCAAAGCTTTGCCGTTGTCAGCGATGGTACACGACACATGACACAGCTCACGCTCTTCTAGCCACAGAGGCCATAAAAGAGTATGTTGATGAACGTTACCCAGTCTTTTCTGCAATAATTTTTGTATCAGACAGAACAACGGCGCATTTCAAGAATCGCTTCCAATTGCACGAATTGTCTCGGAAGCCGTACTTTTCGGCAAGATGGATCTTTTCAGCCACTGGACACAGAAAGAGCGCTTGTGATGGAGTAGGTGGTGTTCTTAAACACCACGCAACGCGCACCACCTTTAGATCTTTGCTCAACTCAACGATTGTCACCATTAAAGACTTTGTGAAAATGCTACGTGAAAAAGTAACAAATGTCTGCACGTTCCACCTGTCTGTGGAACGGGTTCGAGAGTTTCGTGCGGTGAAGCAAGCATAGTGGACCACCGTAAAACCTGTAAGAGGAATCCAGGCATCTCATCTGTGGAAGTCATCATATGCCGAGAGGCCGGATGTATACAAGGCCACTCGCGCAACTGAGTGTTTTAAGCTTATGTATGCATAGTTAGCGAATTTGCAGAGTGCGGGCCGTTTTGTTTCTGTGAATAGTAAGCTAATTAATGGTATTTCAGCTCAAAGTTCCTTTTCGCGTCAAAACTCACCCTTTATGAAAAAAATAATAATAATATAAAATACATGCCATAACTAACGCTCAAAATGTTTGGTGCTGTGCGGCAAAGCCGCTATGACGAAGACGTCGGCTCGCTCCGTGTGAAGGTTTATAATAGCTTTTCCCGTTCGGAGGTCATATGTTAATCAATCTTTTGCCATCGCAGGTTAGTTCAAGCCACTGCAAAGTGCCAAGGGGAGTTTAAAGAAAATAAAAGATGGAGTTTTTTTTTTAAATATCGCCGCCCAATCTTGCTACATTTTGAGAAATCAGCCGCATTTCCGCGTTAATAACAAAAAAGATAATTAAGGTTGGGCATATTATCTTTATATATTCGTAAAAAATATTTAAAGACGCGCATTTTGATATGTTTTGTGAAGTATTATGAAAAATGGTTTATTTGCAAAAAAATTGTGAATATGTCTCTAAAACGCGATTTTATACCATGTTTGATTTTTTTTGTTTGCATAGAAATATTTTATTCATATTTTTAATTTTTTTGTGTATGTGTTGTATAACTTCTGTAAAACGCATTAAAAAAGTTACGGTGACGCGAAAGCTTCGATGAGGAAATGACGACTGTACAAAGTAGCATTGTGAAATTTCCTCAATTTCCACGGCTCGAGCTTCTCTATTTTATATCTCAGCGAAACAAATTGTTACGGCGTTCACATATAGCTGAATGTTCCTCCCAAGAACATGGCTTTCATATATATTTTTAACAAAAATTACTAACTTATGACCCGGACCATCATTGCATGAATTGACGTGGAATCACATTTGAATAAGCATAGCGACAGTGCGAAGGGCACTTAGTTGTTTGCGGATCACTTGCGTCAGGCTACAATAATAGTATTAAATGCTCCTCAACTATATTGCCTCACTGGGGTGGATTTGGCGACCCATTAAGTTCTGTTATTGTCGATGAGGAATGTGTTATGCGATATATTAAGAAAATGAGACCGACATCGTCTGCAGGTCATGACAGGATACCCGCTGCAATTTTTAAGGGTTGTCATGAATTATTCACGCCTATACTCTGCAAAATTTTAATAACTCCTTGACATTAGGAATATTCACTCGCGACTAGAAAGTGGCCGTGGTTGTTCCGGGCCTGAAATCTGGAAATAGTGGTGACGTTCTTAATTAGAGACCGATTTCTCTTTTCCCTTATTTTCCAAACTCTGTGAAATGGTCATACACCAATTCTTCTCCTTCAAGTTTCGTAGTATAATCATTCCTAATCAGCATGGCTTCATGCCAGGCAGCTCTGCATGTACCAATCTCGTATCTGTTATGTCTGCTGCATCTGAACTAGTTTAGAATATAAATCAGCTTGACTTTTTTATTATTTAAACATTAGTAAGGCCTTTGACGTAGTCAACCACAACATCCTCTTATACAAGCTTTCCTCTTAGGGACTATGTGGTTCGGTATACAATTTGTTAAAAAGCTATTAGTCCAATAGGCAAGCGTACGTCCGAGTTAACAATACAAGCTCCTCCTTGTACAAGGCAAGCCCTGGAGTGCCTCAGGGATCTGTCTTGGGCCCCTCCTTTTCAATATTTTTGTAAATGATGTCTCTCAGGACATATGAAACTCTTCATTTCTGCAGTACGCTGATGATATAAAACCTTACAAAAGAAATATCGACCTTAAAGGATTGCATCACTTTTCAGAATGACGCATATTCCTTCGGTCATTAGTGTTTAGACATTGACCTCCGTTTGAATCATTCTAAAACAAAAGTAATGACATATTCTCGCAAGACCACGAGATATTTTTTTTCCATATAGTTATCATGGCGAACTGCTGTCACGTGTAAGTGAATTAGGGACCTTGGTGTTGTTTTTGATTCAACCCTGAGATTTGACACTCACGTTACCAGAGTGGTTCAATCGGCCTTGCGCACGTTAGGTGCCGCGTCTCGCATAACGAAAGAATTCAAAAGTCCGTCCGCTTTTTTCACGCTGTACTGTTCATTAGTTAGAGTAAGCCTCGGTTGTTTGGAACGGCATTTCGAAAACTAACAGTTTATCTGTCGAGCGAGTCCAAAATAAATATATTTCCATCTTTAAAAATCGTTACCTTGAAAAACGTGATTCATGTTTAAACGTTGGGCGTAACTCGCAACTCGTCAACTTGTTTACCCAGCAACAGCGTCGGGTGAATGCAGATCTGTTGTTTCTGTTTAAGACCCTGCACTGCTTGATTAACTCGCCCAGCCTTCTGTCAGAAATTAGCCTTAGAGATCCACGTGTGCCTATACAAGGCTTCAATCATCTTTTCATATAGCTCGACATTTTAGCCACTGAAACACGATCTAAAGATCGGCTGAGTGTTATAACCGTTACTCTGATACACTTGATATTTTAGCTCATGCGGGAGCAAGCTTGGAAACGCTGTTCTAAACTCCCTCTTGCAAGAAAAGGGCTGATAAGTTGAAGGGTTGATGTTTGTCAGTACGATTCCAGGTATTTGCTTTTAGCTCTCACACCTGGTGATCGCTCTGTTTTGCGCTTCTGATTTCCCTTGCTGACTTAAGTGTCTTTCGTACTTGTTAATAGTTTAGTCTCAGCCTGGTGGACTACGTTCCCCTTCTGCACTCATGTGTAAGTGTGTTTTGTAGGTGTGTGTTTTTACATGTCTTTTTTAAGTTGCCAGCACTAAGACCGATTGGTTGTTCCTTGACTCTATATTAAGCACTGATTGATTATTATTTTTGTTAAAGCAGACAAGTTCACTAAAAATATTAAATCAGGTACTTATTTCACATAAACAACCAATATAAGAAAGTGGTTGGTGAATGCGAAAAGGTCGTTTCACTGAAATGTCTATTTTCTTCTTGTTTAGAATTCCCGTCTTGTGCGCCGCACTGCATTCTTGTGGAGCATCGCTCCACGTAACCTGGTTCTCGTGGGAACTTTTCTTTTTGTAGCGTGAGCTACACTGGCCGAGGTTGAGCAGTTTCGCGTGGCTCTCATAATGAGCCGTGCTCCGGTCTGCGCAAGCGCGAGGAGCAGTGACGTCACACGGCGCACAGCTGGCGGGGCGGAGCCGCCGTCGCCGCGGGCTCCGCCACCGCCGCGCGCGCCTCGCTGGTCAGCGCAAGCGCGAGGAGCAGTGACGTCACACGGCGCACAGGTGGCGTGCCGGAGCCGCCACCACCGCGGGTTTCGCGCCACCGCGCGCGCCTAGTTGGTCTTCGCATTCGAGACGTCATAGCCGCGGCAGACGCACTGGCGCCGACGCGTGCCCAGCTGTACGTGTGCCTCCGTTGCGCAGTAGCCAAGTCTGACGCTGCACCGGAGCTGCTTGATAGCGCCTCTCATTTTGTGCGCATAAGCTCACGCTACGTATATCCAGGCATAGCCGAGCTAAGCCACCGCAATTTTTTTCAGAAACTTGGGCTATACTTTGCAACGCCTGTTATAATTACTTATTCGGAGTAATTCATCCAAACGGTGTGACTTTTTTTTTTCGCCATGCTCGGCGGTGTTTTTTTTTTTTTTTTTTAAGGAAATACTTTGTTTTAAAGTGTGCTTCTTTATTACATGTCTTTCCAGTCTTTTAAATATTGTCAGTTTCACAATTAAAAAAAAAAAAGTCTGCGAAGATTGTTTTTTTTATTTTTTCTGCAGAACATGTTGAGACAATCACGGTGAACAATAGGAGGATGACAGTGTACGAAGAAGCGCGCATGAGAATTATTCCTGAATATCCGACGTGCACAAGGACAATTAGCAAGTGAAACATTATGCTTATCTTCCCAGCGCATATCGCATTGTTTTTGCTTCGTTATTCGTTGTCATATTTTAATAGATTAGTTCCAAACAACTCTGCTTGCCACATTGCAAGTTTTACAACACTGTGTGCAACACTGCTTGTAACACTGTGTGCGTTGGCCGTAGATACGAGTTGAGTGGTTTTGGTTTTGATCGCCCCGTTGACGAATAGCGCGTCTCAGCACTGCTTGAAAATACAGTCAACGCTCGCTCGCATTGGACCCAACCATCATCGTGACAGCCCCCGTTGAAACACAGACATCCAGCGGCTGTAAGAGCCTGCCTAGGCTTAGCGAAGAATAGGACTATGGCCTGCCGCGACCTATACCTGTCTCTGGGCCTGGCTAACACTCCAGAGTGCAGCCTGACCCTCCCAGCTCGCGGATAATTCAAGAAGCCTGGGGCATTGAAGGGATACTGAACCAAGGAATTTAGTGTCCATAATAAGTGGCGCACGTTCTTTCTACGAGCCAGCAGCCGCCGGTGTGCGCGAGCACACGCAACAAAAATGACGTCAAAGACCTCGATTCGCGGTTAAGATGACAGTAAAATGTATGAGCAAGGGCTTCGGGCCAACGGAGAATAAAGACAAGTTTTTCATCTACACAGTGGTGTCTGGTATTAAAGGTAAGCGATTAATTTGTCTAACAAGCACTTAACTTTCACTTGTAGAGATGAAAAGCCTGTCTTTATTCTCCTTTGGCCCGAAACCCATGCATTTCACTGTCCTCTTATGCGCGAATGGAGGTCTTTGACGTCATTTTTGTTGCGTGTGCTCGCGCACACCGGCGGCTGCTGGCTCGTGAAAAGAACGTCCGCCACTTATTATGGGCACTAAAGTCTTTGGTTCAGTATCCCTTTAAAGGGATCACGAAGACTTAAAAGGTTAAAAAGCGCGAACAAAACAAGGACAATATAGACACAAAGACGACAGGACGGGCGCTAACTCACAACTGATTTTATTAGAAAAAACACTGTCACTTTTATACACAAGATCATATGCCACACCTACACTGCAACCAATCACCACTCTCACAAGCAGCCATCTAGAAACATTACTTCTTTCTGGAGCAAAAAGAGGGAAGGCATGCTTATGCAGTTGTCATCGTTCCTTTTGATATAAAACGCCTCTATAATCTCTCTCTCGGTTTTATCTTTAGATTTCTTTAAAAACTTTGTTGCAGCCAAAAGAGGCTTACAGTCAGCACATCGCCTGCAGTGGTCGGCCAGGTGTCCACCCGCCTTGTTGCGCACAGAAAGATTATGCTCAAGTGCCCTATCCTTAAAACAGCGGCCGGTTTGTCCAATATAAACTTTTCCGATGCTTACACGGCAGAAAAAAGCACTCTGCTCTAAGAAGCACGCGGTACAGTACACTGAATGTGTGACCAATGTTGTATACGAGATTCCACTAAGCTGTGGAAAAGTTTATATTGGACAAACTGGCCGCTGTTTTAACGATAGGGCACGTGAACAAAATCTTTCTGTGCGCAACAACGCGGGTGGACACCTGGCCCACCACTGCAGGCGATGTGCTGACTGTAAGCCTCTTTTGGCTGCAACAAAGTTTTTAAAGAAATCAAAAGATAAAACCGAGAGAGAGATTATAGAGGCGTTTTATATCAAAAGGAACGATGACAACTGCATAAGCATGCCTTCCCTCTTTTTGCTCCAGAAAGAAGTAATGTTTCTAGATGGCTGCTTGTGAGAGTGGTGATTGGTTGCAGTGTAGGTGTGGCATATGATCTTGTGTATAAAAGTGACAGTGTTTTTTCTAATAAAATCAGTTGTGAGTTAGCGCCCGTCCTGTCGTCTTTGTGTCTATATTGCCCTTGTTTTGTTCGCGCTTTTTAACCTTTTAAATCAGTATGAACCAACTCGCCCAAACACAAATTTTAAATCATGAAGACGTTTTAAAATTGCAGTTTAACGATGAAAATATAAGTCATGTGTATTGAAGATATTGTACACGGACGTTTAGCCCAATATTGAGCTTGCGCGCCGCAGAAATTAGTTTAAAGGGCCGCCCACACTAGCGAGAAAACGCGAAAACGACTGCGAGAAACCGGCACAACTGTGCTTCGTATGAAGCATATAATTCAATTCAAGGAATCATCTTGGCACGCGATATAAGCAGCACGGATGTCCTGGTTTCTCGCAGTCGTTTTCGCGTTTTCTCGCTAGTGTGGGCGGCCCTTAACACATCCAGGAAAACCCACACCGGGACTGATGACAGAGACGCCCGAGGCGACGCCCGAGGGGGTGGGGAGATCGGTGGCCGATCAACAAAGAAAAAAAAAGGATCGGTGGCCGAGTGGTTTAGCGCACACCAGCTCGGAGCACGTGAAGCGAATGCTTGCGCTGCAGAACCCAGGATCCTGGGCTCAATCCCCGCCCCTGCCCGTTTCGATCTGGATGAGCATCGTGCCGGCGTGCGGTCATGTATCACTACTGCGTGAGGCACGTTAAAGACCCCAGGTTAGCGGTTGTACCGCGCTGGCTGAATTGCTCATCTACAGCTGAGACACCAGACGCCCACTGATGCAAACTAACTTCCGTCTGTATATATAAACATACACACAACAATTTGCTTTTGCCGATGACAGAGACGGCCGAGGCTGAACAAAATCCTGCTTTTGAATCTCGTAGACAGTTCTTGTCAGGCGATTGGTCGAAGTAAAGAAAGTCCACTCGCCTCCAATTTCAACCGTAAGTTTTTTGTTTTTTTTTATTCAGCAACAGCGAAAACCGTATGATGTTTGTTTTTTATTTCAGAAAGGTTTACTTCAGTAAAAAAAAAAGAAAAACTCTTTTAGCCCGCTTACGTGTTGATTCCAAAAGCTGAGCGCTTTTCACTCCTCGTGAATATTGGGCAGGAGCCAACTTGAAAAGCGTTTAGTGTGTCAACAACGTAAGATATTTATTTTGTTTATCTCGAGAAAAATACTATGGTGCATGATTGGGCTTTGACCGTTTTGTCGCGCCATTCTTGGTTCCACACGTAAAAGGTGCTGCAGAAGCTGTTCAAGGCTGACGCGCTGCAGCTTCCGATACTCTTCAGGGTCCATTTCAAAAAGATTTTTGAGACCACGTCGAAGCCCTTGATAAAACGTAACACACAAAACATATACTGAGTATATAAAAAAAATTAATGTTTAGTAGGGCAGCCTATTGAAAGTCTACTTTAACTGTAAAAAAAAGTATACGTGTTATACATTATTGGTAGTACACTTGTGAATACAAAAATGGTACACTTACTCGAGTATCTCGAGCTGTATTGAAACTTTCTATAAATGTACTAAAAATGAACTACCCAAGTATAGTTATAGTATACTATAGTAAGTGTAACTTAAGTAAACTTTAAGAGCGTTGTATTTTCAATTTAAATTTATTTAGAGTACGGAATATTTACTAAAACTGCAGTAAGTTACTTGACAATTATTGAGGGAACATGGCACGTCGATAAACTGTAAATCCTGCATTTGCGTTCTTTTGAATATTGGGTAGGGGGATAGAAGGAACAGGTGTGGGGCTTCACTAAGTCTATTTTAATCAGTTAATTAGTTAAGTGAATTTAACGCTTCTTTAAAATTACTGCAAGTCGCTGTAAAATATCGCACATTTACTATACATAATTTTTTAGTCAACATAAATTGACAAAACAAGTTGAATGTGTTAAAAGAGGTTCTTAACAGTGATAAATTAATTGTACCAAAAGAACGCAAATTTGAGTTAAATACTCAAAAAACAAATTTATTTTATTTCTGCTGTATCGGGTAGGTCTTGGAAGACAAACTGATTTAACGTTTCAATAATATTAAGCAGTGTTTTGAATTTTGACGAAATTTGTTTTAATAACGATATTAAATTCCGGCATTAGACAATGTACGTGGAACCGAGTAAAACGAAAGGCGAGAAAAAAAAAGGTAGGAGAGTTTGAAAAATAGCAATATCCGAGCACATTAATACAGTCCAGTTTAGGGAAAGTATCCAACCGATTCGCACTCTCCGGGTACCGAAATGTTTATCTCACATATTACTGAAGAAAACAGGCATGACCTTTTCGAAGTACTTATTGACATTGTGTTTTTTCACAATCATTTTTGGTCTTAGAACTGCAACAATCATCATCATTTTCCATCTAGAGAGGACTCTATGTTGCCACAAAAAGAGACGCAATAGACCTTTCCAGAAATATGTGGTTGTGATGGTAAGAAATATGGACTCAGGATTCCGACATGGTGGATGGGAGGAAAAATATATTTTTGGAAAAGAATCGGAATAAGGACGTTATTGTAACCACGAAAGATATATACACAAAGTCAAGTCTGGGGCGTCTGCTCACTCGCCGCTGCACTTCTGGTGCTGTCGGAACCTCGGATGCCCTAGGCGTTTCCCGGATGGCGAGGGCTCGATGTTCAGTGCCAGCGCTGGTTCCCTGGCAAGCCTGGTTGGTGCCCCCACGGGCCTCAGGTGTCCGTCCGGGACATTACTTGGCTGCTGGGGCTCACAACGCCGAGCTGCGTTCGTTCCTTCTGTGTCCAACACCGAAACCGCCCTGCACGAGCTTGCCTGTGCCGTCAGATCTGCGATGTTGTCTTCATTTTCTTCGATGTCCCGTTCGCATCATCACAATTACCCCCTTTCAAGACAATGGACCTTTTGTAGAAATACGCGGTGCGCATGCGCGGAGTATTTCATGCGCCTGGGTTCGAGAGTATCTAGTTCCAAACTATCCGCCATCTTGCATTTCTCGCCTTTGAGCGGTTTCGTTGTGTCGACCTCGGGGCGGAAGATTACGCACGATGGGGACAAAGGTGAGCTTGGGGGAGCCGTATCTAGGTCACATCGCCTCAATGGGTGAACAGGATGTAGCTGACGTTTTGGGTGTGGAACGGGTGGGAGAGGCCTTGGGCGCGCGTTGTTTTCCAGTCACCTAGTCTCGAACCGATTCGCGTGTCTAGGTGGCAGCACATATTCGCCAAGAGGTCCATTCTTCACCAGTACTATAGAAACAGGATCTTACAACCAAAAGAATTGTTAAAACTAAAGACGACAAAATTACAATGTTCTGTTGATGTCCATCCCTTTACTTCTTGCGGATCTCAACACACTCTTCACGCTTCTGGATCAACTTCTGAAAGTCTGTTCGCCAGGGAAGCTTCTGTAGTTTCCCACTCAGAGAGATTAATATACCATTTCTTCTCTTTCTCTTTGGCCTTCTGGAGCGCCTGGTTCTCGAGTGTGTACATTAACAACAATTTCTTCAACTCGATAGGGTTAGACTCTCTCAAGATCCTCTACACTTTTGCCTTACCTTCTTCTGACTTGATGCACTTTCCTTCTCAACCTCTCGAGGCCGCCTAGGCATTGTGCATCCTGAGGATCGGCCGTGGGCTAGCTCTCTGTCTTCCAAAAGGGCACAGAGCTCGGTTCTCCCCGAACGTATTTCAAATGCGGGATGTTGACTTTCTTTACCAGCTGCTTCCTCTCTACCAGAGTTGCCTGCAGCTTGTGTTCGTAGACCATCTTCTCATCTTCCAGCCTGTGAATCGTCAACTGCAGCTGACGCACCAAAGTCCTATAGTTTGCACGCTCAACTTCCATCTCGCTAAGTCGTGCCCGGAGCTCCTTTCCGTGGAACTCGAGAAACTCAATGTGGCTCCTCGGGGCACAGTCCCTACCCTGCCCCGTACTCGCCTGTGCCTGTTCCATCTCTTGAACTTTCTTTTGAATATGCACTCCGCGCTCGCCAATCATTTCCAGAAGCAGTTAGAGTTCTTCCTTGGGTGCAAGAATGGATTCCTGTGAACCATGCTCTTGACAATCTGAGTCGAGGCTACTGTCCTGTTTGTCGCTCTCCAAGATGGCGGACGTGGTGTCCCCCTTGCTTGATATTGAGGCAACCTGTGATAAAATACTAGTGGCTGTAGGCATAGCTGTACTCCGGCTGCTGAGCTCGCACGCACTGCCGCCCTTTACTTTGGTCCTAGCACAAGCCGCAGTCAAAACCGTGTCTTTGTGTTGCCCAGGCTTTGGGTTCGAGGTCCATGACTTGAAATTTGAGCTGCTTGGAGAAACACACTCCTCACCAGAGGCCCCTGAAGCACTGCTGACCGGGACGCTGTCAGGAGGAACTTTCATCTGCGGCTGTCTTTCAGGATGATGCATTGTCTGCTGAATGTCTTGAATAGCAAAGATGTCATTGCGAAAGCCCTCCAGAGCCTGAATCCAGTCTTGCAGTTTTTTTTATAGCAAGTGGGGACTTGGCAGAAGAGAGGCACGTGCCAACACCAACTGACGTTTCCCCTCCCACTCCTCCAAGATCGTCCATCCTGGTTTCTTTACACTGGCGGCTGCCGCAAACTATCGCTAGCGGCTGACAGCAGAACAAGGGAAGAGGGCCTCGCCAGCCGCGCTGCCGGGAGTCCATGATCGGGTCGACCAGAATGCCTGAGCTCGAGCGCCTGGTGTGGGCCTGACGCCGCCCACACGCCAGCTGTTTCCATGACTTGTGTGCTGGGGTCTGGTGCCTCCTGTAGAGGAGTTTGTTACAAAGCACGAACTCAGATTCGTGTGATTTAAATGAGACAAACTTTCTCCCGATGGCGGTTCAACACTTTTCAAGCGTTTCGTCGTTATTTTGCGGCTCTTCTAATTTGGCGCTGCTTACTTCTGTTGGTTTCATGGTCATGACTGGTAGTTGGGACTTAGTCGCCTTGCTGGTCCCCTTTCCCAGCGACCCTGCACGCTCGTTTTTAGAGCGCAGCTCTTAGGCGCCCGTTTCCAGCTTGAGCGGCGTCGGCGTCGCCGTCGGCGTCGGCGTAACCGCGCGGTGCATTATGGGAAATTTCCCACAATGCACCGCGCGAGCCCCCCCCCCGGGGTCACGTCACCCCCCCCCCCCCCCGGGGTCACGCGCCCTCAGGGGGGGTCACGTGACCCTGGAGGGGGGGTCACGTGACCCAGGGGGGGGCTCGCGCGGTGCATTATGGGAAATTTCCCATAATCCACCGCGCGAGTCCCCCCCCCCCCCCCCGGGGTCACGTGACCCCCCCCCCCCCCGGAGGACATTGAAGAATGAGGGGAGGAGGAGGAGGAGGAGGAGGGGTATACCCTCCCCTGAGTACACTTCCCTCCTCCTCCTCAAGAGCTGCGCTCCAATTCGGCGTTACAGGGAGTTGTAAACGGCTTTCATTTTTTCTCCCAAAGACCTCACAGCCTAGTTCGTCATTTCTCTTGTCCTTTACGAGTCTTTAGGTAGTTTCGCATTCTTCTGTGGTCTCCCCAGAGATCGTTTCTTCTTTGTTATCATTACACCGTCTTGGTCCCTTCTTATCGTTCCATTCTTATCGTTCCATTCTCCGTCAGGATAATTGATCCTTCTCACTCCGGCAACGTTTCCAAGTACCTAATCATATAGTGGATTGTCCTTACACTTTGCTACGATGCTGCCGGTAAAATTCGGTGTTTTGACGTCAATCTTGGCCTCAGGCAGATATTTCACTGTCCTCTCGAGAAGGAAGACTGGGCTCACAACACCAGTTATCTTATGATCTGAGACGAGATCTTTCCTCACTACGACTGTTTTGCAGCCACTGTCCCTCAGTACTGTGACCTCTCGGCTTTCTACGTCTCCTCTCCTTACTGGCATATTGTCTACCAGGAACCGCGAAGCCTTTCCGAGCGCCGGATTTACTATTGGTATTTCGTCCCCACTTTTTAGAACGACATATGTGTCTTCGAATTCCGCTTTTTCAGCTGTCGTTATCATGCAAGATGCCTTGGAAGCCTTGTCGCCCTTTTTTTCTGGCTTCCAGTTTCACCTATCTGCCTTATGTCCAGCTCTCCCGCATCTCCAGCAGACATTGCCACGTTGAGCTTTGTACTTGGTCCAGCAGTTGGCCGCTCGGTGACCGGATTTATCGCATAGAAAGCATCGACTGTTAGGAGTTGGTGGTCGACTATTTTCTTTACTCCGAACTCCACCCTTGTACTTAAAGTCGTCTTCTGTCATTTTCGCCTAGCTAGTCAGCCCCTGCGCCTCCAGGAAGTGGTCTGCAGTTGTCCCCAAACTCTCGAGAGTCTTGCAGTTTCTTTCTCTCAAGAATATCGCAAGCTTGGTATAACACTTCTTAAGAAACTGCTCCGCCACTACCAGATCTCTTAGGCCTTCGAATGACTTTGGGGTTTCGCCCGTTTAGATCCAACGGTCGAAATAGCCGAGGAGTCGAGCTGCGAATTGACTTCCGGTTTCGGCCTCATCGGGCTTGCTCTCCCGAAACGTCTCTCGGTAGCCTTCCACAGTATAGCGGAACCGTTGCGGTAATCTAAGCTAGGCCATGCAATAGTCTAGAGACTCCTCAGACGCCATCCTGCCGACAACCGTCAAGGCCTCACCCGTGAGACATGGGCTTAAAGACATCGCGCCCATTTCTCGCGAGGCCAGTTCTGAGTGTTTGCGACTCGTTCGAACCGTTGTATGTATGCGTCGAGGTCGTCTCTTTTTTCATTAAATGTCGGAATTAGTTTATGTGGGCTACAGACATTGGTTTGTGCTCCTGGGTTTTCTCCGGAACCGATACCATGCTGATCCCCATCTCGAGCTGAGCCACTGTTCTCAAGTAGTTGGAGACGCAGTTGTAATACTTCTCGTTCCTGTAGGAATCTGCAGAGATCTAGGTCGGCTGTCTCCCGTGCTGCTTCTCGCAAGCTTAATCGTTCGTCCCGTTCCCGGATACGTTCTTGCTGAACCCACTCACGGAGTTCTCTGCCCTTATATCTCAACTCTCTGCCAATGGCTCGGTGTTTGGTAAAGTACATCTAAAAGGTACTCCAAGTAACGTACAAAGTAAATGAGACGTGATGTACTTTAAGTTAAGTAGTAAGTACACTGGGTGCAATGTACTTGAAGTAAAGTACTATAAATACAATGTACTTTCAAAGTAAAGTACAAGTATTTAACACCGTCTTTCATGATGCCCTTTCATTTCCATATACAGTGATTTTTAACTGGTATCCATTTCCCAGGGGTAATCAGGGGTGCATGACCTATTTTAAAAAACAGCGGCGAATATTTGGTAAAGTCAAGCGGCCACAAAGCACTTATTTTCAGGAATAAAGCCAAATTCAGAAGTCCCTCTTCTGAATTTGGTGCCGCTTGCACTGTATCGTTGCACCCAAGGGGGTTAAATGTACTAGAAAAGAGCATGACGTCAGCCCCATAGCTTCCACAGGCAACCCTCTCATAGAAAAGTGTGCTTTCGTTAATGAAAAAATACAGCGAATGTGCAAGCGAGCTGGTGATAATTAATCATAATTTGACACCTGAGATTGGGGTGCGAAAAAATTAAGGGACTTTCAAGTCAAAGAAAAAGACAAAAGAGAATGTCTCAAAACATTGTGACGATCTCCTCTGTTGTGTTTTTCTTGGACTTGAAAGTTTAATTTTTTCCGCACCACAGTCTCAGGTGCTACATTATGATAATTTTGCTCTCCTAATATTTTAAACCTCCTCTCTCTCGCTGACGAACCGAGAGGTAGAAAAAGCTACGGGAAAGCCGCCCTCCGAACAAACGGAGCGATGCGTCGTCTGCTCACGTTTCTGGTGAGAGTAGAATATCCCTCCCAGTATTTCTTTGAAATTGACAAAGCATCCTTTCGTGATAAAAAACTAACAAAACAAAATTTGGGGAATGTACTTTGAAGCCGGAAATTGTACTTTCCTTGGAAAGTACCAGAAAAAATGCTTTAAGTAAAGTACAAGTACATACTCAGAGAATGTACTTCAAGTAAAGCGCAAGTTTCCTAAACCTACTTGAAGTAGTACTTTAAGTACAATGTACTTTAAGTACTACCCAACACTGCAATGGCTAGTAATTTCTCGCAATCCATACTGTTATCTTTCCTACAGCACCGTAGCGGAATCCTTCACCTTATGGGTTGTTAGTAAACGAGTCCTGTCGCGGACACGTATGGACTCAGGATTCCGACACGGTGGATATGAGGAAAAATATATTATTGGAAAAGAATCGGAATAATGACGTTATTGTAACCACGCAAGATATATACACAAAGTCAAGTCTGGGGTGTTCTGCTCACTCGCTGCCGCACTTCTGGTGTTGTCGGAACCTCGGATGACCTAGGCGTTTTCCGGATGACAAAGGCTCAATGTTCGGTGCCAGCGGTGTTGAGCTGCATTCGTTCCTTCTGGGTACAACCCCGAAACCGCCCTGCACAAGCTTGCCTGTGCCGTCACATCTGCGATGTTTGCTTCCTTTTCTTCTATGTCCCGTTTACATCATCACAGTGGTGCCCCCTGCGTTTGCTCAAAGCCTCAACGTACTAAGTAGAAGAGGCGTCGCATAGCGACGTTTAAATGTACGGCACGTGGAATTATCCAAATATCAAAGACGAAGTTGATGTTTATTTAGCAGTTGGGGATCTCAGAATGCAGAGAAGGCGGAAGGAAAGCAAAAAAAAAGGTATGTGATTACCTTTTTTTATTCGTTCGTTTAATTTTTGCGTGGGTTTTGGGCCCCTCGCTATGAGAAAAAATGGATTGTACCGTTACCAGGATATACAACGCGTTCGAGCCGGCACAAGCGTACATCCAAACTACCTCACAATGGACCTTTTGGCGAATATATGCTGCCACCTATGGGGCGATGGGCGAACCTGAGGCGCACTGGGTTGGAGAGTATTTGTAGTGAAAAAAACGTGCACGTTAGGCTTGTTGTGTGCTACCGGTTCGTTTTCTTTTTTTTTTTTTTTGGGGGGGGGGGGGGGGGGGATTGGTGGCCGAGTGGGCTAGCGCACACCAGCTCGGAGCACGTGGAGCGAAAGCTCGCGCTGCAGAACCCAGGGATCCTGGGTTCAATCCCCACCCCTGCCCGTTTTGATCTGAATGAGCATCGTACCGGCGTGCGGTCGTGTATCACTACTGCGTGGTGCACGTTAAAGACCCCAGGCTAGCGGTTGTACTGCACTGGCTAAATTGCTCATCTACAGCGAGTGACTCGTCGCAACTTTAAAATGGCTGTCCAACGACTCGCTGTATGAATATCCACACAACACCAATTATTATTTCTTTTTGAGTACACTCGCTGCTTTTCGAAGCATTTTGAGTCGCGATGTCTCGGGATGAGAACATCCCGTTCGCGTTTGACGCGGACCACTGGGTACGTCATCCCCCGTACCGTACGAACCTCACCCAGGACCGCGTATGGAGCTACCTAAAAAAGGACAGTTCGTTGAGGAAAGCGCATCGGGGATGGTTCTTCAAAGAAGAAGGCTACACAGTTCACCGGCATGATTGCGGTGCACGTCGTAATCTAGAACGGGCGTAGTCAGTACGATGACTCGTGTTCACCTTGTTCGCAACATCAAAACTTGAGTCTCGACTCTCGATGGTCTCCAAGGCGCCCAAAGGCGAGAAATGCAAGATGGCGGATTGTTTGGAACTAGATACTCTCGAACCCAGGCGCATCAAATACTCCGCGCATGCGCACCGCGTATTTCTACAAAAGGTCCATTGCCTTCGTTGCAAAGTCTCCTGGGATTTTCCAGAAAGGTCTTTTTTCCTTTGCCGGTGTACACACAACTTGATTCGGATGTTTCATCTAAGTAACCTTGCTTGGCTATTTGTGTCTGGGATATGTACTATAATGTTTGGGATATGGCGAATGAACCTTTTGTAGAAATACGCGGTGCGCATGCGCGGAGTATTTGATGTGCCTGGGTTCGAGAATATCTAGTTCCAAACAATCCGCCATCTTGCATTTCTCGCCTTTGAGCGCCCTGGAGACACTCGAGACTCAAGTTTTGATGTTGCGAACAAGGTGAACACGAGTCAACGTACTGACGACGCCCATTCTAGATCACGACGTGCACCGCAATCATGCCGGTGAACTGTGTAGCCTTCGGCTGTCGGAACTATTATCGCCCGGGTTATGGAATGGACCTTTTGTAGAAACATCGGTTCGAGAGTAAATAGTTTCAGTACCCTCTCTCTCTTCCTTCTGGCCGAGCAGAGAGGGGAGATGGTTTCGTTGTGTCGACTTCGGGGCGGAAGATTACGCACCATGGGGACAAAGGCTAGTTTGGGGGAACCGTATCTAGGTCACAGCGCCTCAATGGGTGACCAGGATGTAGCTGACGTTTTGAGTGTGGAACGGGTGGGAGAGGCCTTGCGCGCGCGTTGTTTTCTCGCCACTTAGCCTCGAACCCAGTCGCGTGTCTAGGAGGCAGCACATATTCGCCAAGAGGTCCATTGGGCTGTCTGATCATCAAAAGCACTGTGCGGAAACATGAGATTCATACCAGAAGAAAGCACGCGCAGCTGGACACAAATGAGGCCACTACCTAAAACCTCAGCGCTCAAAGGTTCCACACTGTATGGATGTCAGGCCGGCAGCAAGATATGCCCAGTTGAAATCGAAAGTAAGCGGGGTCCGCTTGCTCAAACATTCACCGCTTCGAAGCTCAAGCCTGCCTCAACTGCAGCGCAATTTATGCACCTCGAACTAAACTTCGTGCAAAAGCTTTTGTTTCCGTCCTTTTACATGATGGCTTGCGAGAGTCAGTGCCTCCAGAGTTCCCACCGTTGTATTTTTCTGAACAAGATGCCTTAGCTCCAGTGGTGACTTGTACTAACGAGTGTGAAAAAGACTTAGTTATTTATATAGATGTGGGCCTACACCACCAATCCCGCCCTCTATTTCCCCCTTTCCTGCAAAAGTAGTAATAGTACGACGGCAAATGACAAGTAAACACGTATAATAAACCGGTGGGAGCGCGACGTTTTACCCTGCGCTACCGCCAAAAAATACCACCAACCCGCCTAAGAAGGCAAAGGGAAAAGTAAAAAGAAAAGAAGGAAGGAAACCGTGCGCTAACGCGGTGCCAAGGAACTGCGGCGGTGTCGAGCATGTCAAGCAGACGAGCTTTGCTTTGTTTGCTCATTTCTACACGTGACCTACGTATGGTCTCACGTGATTGTTTACATCCAGGGAAAGAGATAGACATCTTTTAAACCGCTCTTTTTTTTTTTTTTTTTTTTTTTACTGCGAGTCTGTACAGAAGGTCTCATGAAAAGAGTTTCGATAGTGTGTGAGAGAACCTTATGGTGGCTGCTGTTTCAAAATAAAGCTTCAAGAAGTTTGAAAATGAAAAAAAAAATGAGACGTTTACAATTCTCTGTAATGCCGAATTAGAGCGCAGCTTTTCAGGAGGAGGAGGGGAGGGTATGGAGGGGAGGCTATGCACTCCTCCCTTTCCGTTCCCTTCTTTCCTCCTCTCCTGCTGCCCTTCCATTTAGCGGGAAATTTTCGCTACATTTCCCGCTAAAGCTAGCGGGAAAAATTGTCCGCTAAATTTAGCAGGGAAATGTTTCGCTAAATTTGGCGGGAAACTTTTTTCCCTACATTTAGAGGTAACATATCCTCGCTAAATTTAGCGGTAACATTTCCCCGCTAGCCTTTTGCGGAAAATTTCCCCCCTAAATTAGCGGTAGAAGTTCCCTGCTAAATTTAGCGGAAAACTTTTCTCGCTAACTTTAGCGTGGAAACGGTCCCTTAATACAACACGCGTGGTTACGCCGACGCTGACGGCGATGCCGCTCAAGCCGGAAACGGGCGACTAAGAGCTGCGCTCTAAAACATTTACGCTGCCCGTATCAGGTAAAACACTGCGCAAGCTGAGGTGTGACGTCAGCCGCGCCAAAGAGTCGTTTCGGAATAGATGGACTGAACGAACTGTAAAGTTGCAAGCGCGCAGCATAGCGTGCACATAGGCGTTTCGTATTAAACCGAGTAACACACCCGACGAAACTTCCATTGGGCATTAGAACCAATGAGATTATAATAAGTAAAGAGCATTTCATGAACCTATTAAACAATTGTATTGGACACAAACTAGGACTGTCTTGTGGTAATTGAAAAACACTTCGAAAATCGCGCGCCCAAGTTTGAAATTCAGGGTACGACGAAACTGCTTTTGTATGCATGAACCGTTCACTGTCGTTGATGGGACTGCCTGAACGTCTTATGCAATGTTATTGTACATAAACTAACATCGCTTGTGGTCCCTAAGAAACACTTCCAAAATCGCGAACTTAAGCTTCAAGCATGAAGCTCCACCTAATTTCACGCCCGTGGTTTCGCCGGCTTAACACCCACCAAGCTTTATTCGTTTTATCGCCCGAGATCCTTTCTGACATAATTAGCGAAAACGCTTTGTTTTTATTGTTTCCATTATCAGCAGTCTCATGTTTATGTTTCTACGTGCCGACATGGAGTGACATGACGGCGCGCGTATTGTTACGCGACATCACAGTGTCACGTGACGTTATTCAGTCGCATCCCAAGCAGCACAGCAAAGTGACTTTCGATCGGCCAACGGTTGGCCAGTGTCTGGACAGCTTGGCCACTTTAAGTTCTTGGCCACCGGAGACATAAACAAGGCCGGCAAGAGTCCGGCCACAAACTGGCTGGTTTTAGCTTGGCCGCCGGAGACATAAACACTGCCGGCAAGCGCCTGGCCAGAAGTGTTGATTTTCAGCTTGGCCGCCGTAGATGTAAACGCGCTTGGCAAGTGGTTGGCCAGCAGTGCTGATTTTCAGCTTGGCCGCCGGGGACATAAACACGGCCGGCAAGGGTTCGGCCAGAAGTGCTTATTTTCAGGTTGGCCACCGGGGACATAAACACGGTTGGCAAGGGTTTGGCCAGAAGTGCTGATTTTCAGCTTGGCCGCCGTGAACATAAACACGGCCGGCAAGTGCTCGGCCAAAAGTGTTGATTTTCAGCCTGGCCGCCGGGGACATAAATACGGCCGGCAAGTGCTCGGCCAAAAGTGTTGATTTTCAGCTTGGCCGCCGGGGACATAAACACGGCCGGCAAGTGTTCGGCCAGAAGTGCTGATTTTCAGCTTGGCCACCAGAGACATAAACGGGATCGCCAAATGACTGGCCAGCAGTGCTGATTTTCAGCTTGGCCGCCGAAGACATAATCATGGCCGGCAAGTGTCTGGCCAGAAGTGTTGGTTTTCAGTTTCGCCGCAGGGACAGCCATAATCTGAACTTTCATCGCGTTGACGAAACTTTGGCAGGACGACGGGCAGCGAGGGGAGCATCATGAGCGAGTGGTTGGCAGAATTGTAGTACGTGCACGCACGAACACTGTTAGCCCAAGCAAATGATCACCGTTTTATTCAGTTTTTTTTTCGTTAGACTTGAAAGGCTATTGTCTTAACTAGCACTGTCGTGTGTGTTCATTTGGAATATTACCAAAAGTGCGAAAATATTGTGCCCGTCGTCGTTTTTTGAAAATAAAATGCGAAAACAGCGCCGATGTCATCTTCGCGCTAACAATATCGCTCTGTCGCTGCGCGGCACTCTCAGCGGGAATACCACATCCGCAATTTTTCGGTTAGTGCTCCACATATTTACTTCCCAACTGCATTCTAAGAAAAAAAAGTTGTAGTCGGGTGCGTCGGGCGCACATGCTCCCCTTTTCTGAAAGACTCACCCTCCGTTACCCAGCCAGTGTACTTGTTCACCGACCATGAGCCCCCTCCTCTACCTTAAAATCCTATAGATGTATCAATGCACCCAGCTTAGTACACCGCCACGCTAGCCACGCGCCCCGATCAGCTTGTGCTTGGATCGGATAAGATTGGATCTTTCGGGCTTTTAGGGGCGAAGCTCCTTAGGGTCTAGCCTTGTCCATCCGTCCGGCGTCCATGCTCACATCGATTGCCATCTCATCTGTCTTCTTACAACAACAAAAAAATGTTTGCGCAGTCGACAGGATTCGAACCTGTGCTGGGAGACCCCAATGGATTTCTAGTCTATCGCCCTAACCACTCGACCACGACTGCGGGACGACTAGGGGGCTCTGAGATGTGGTACTAACTCAAGAGCTGGGGATGTCACGGATGAAACGTTGCATGTAGCCGCTCAACGTCTATACAGGAGAGGGCGCTGCGATCAATTGCGTATATAATTGCGTTAAACTTTGCATGCATTGGCTCAACGTTTATAGACAAGAGGGCGCTGCGGTCAAATGCTCAAATGCGCATATAACCACGTTCCATACAACACATTCTCTTTCTGACATGGACCGTTGACTTAAGCGGTGGAGATGCGTTCCCACGGCTTCTAGCGGATCCATGCTGATCCGCTAGAAGAGGCAGTGGCGGAGTATCGTGATCGGCAGTATCGGAGGTATCGGAACGATCTACTAAAACTCTCTATACGGATGCGCTAGAGTATCGAGTGTTTCGGGGCCAGGTATCGGAATTATCGGGAAATATCGCGCGCACTCCGTGCCTCGCGAGAGTTGACGAGATCCGGCAAGAGCTGAGCGATCATGGCCGCTCCACTCGAGCCTCTTTCTGCCCAAGCGGGTCGAAAACGGTTCACGATCGTCGAGGATATCTTCCTTTTAAGGGAAGTGCTTGCGATGAATCCCTTTGTGAATTTTACGCGGTGGGACACAGTGGCGGCCAACCTGAATGAAGCATTGGGGAGGAACTTCAGTGTTCGCGGAGTGAGAGACCGCTGTGATCTGCTCCTCGGTCTGTTCAAGCGAACTGAGAAAGTAAGTAGTTTTTGAGTCCCGTTTGAAAGTTCAGAAGCGTTTTAGCTAGGGTGCCTTCATGTGCGCTTTGCTTGGCGTGATGACATCTGGCCATTTTGTTTCGAACGCTTATTTTTATTTTTTATTCTGAAGCGCGTGAAAGAGCGTGTCCTGCACGCGCTCGTGGTGCTGACTGTGCTACGGCGACATTTTGTTTCCTGCGATTTCTTTCTATTTTCCCTGTGAGCGCGTGCTGTCGGCATGGGTACTCAAACGATGGCATCACCCTAAGCAGAAGGACATTGAGGCACTCTAGTTTTGGCATACTGCCATACCCTGTCCAACAGCTGGAGCAACTGAGAGCTAGCGCGAGCTTGTTGTTTGGAAAACTTCATTGAATGGCCAGGTCCAATAAAGAGTCAGTCAATTGTCAACTTACGCGTTAAGAAAAATTAAAAAAAAGTTGTTTATACGATGCTATGTGCATTGTTTTCTTTGTTGTATTTTTCAGCAACCAGGCAGAAGCGATACAGGGAGCACCTTGGATCGCTGGAGAAGAGAGCAGAAGAAGACTGCAGAAAAAAAAAAAAAAAAAAAAAACTAGAGATCGCCTTGAGAGAGGCGTCTCGCCATGGAGGAGCGCCAGATAAAGAGGCGCCTGGCCATTGAAGAGCGCCAGGTGACCTTAGCGAGGATCGCTTAGCGTTTGAAAAAGAAAAGTTTTATGTGCTGCAGGAGGATGCAGCAGAGGAGAAGAGACATCGTCTCCAACTGCAAGAACACTACGTTCACGTAGTGAATGGTCAAATGAAAAAGCAAAGTTAAGTGTGAGCAAGCGGTATGACATCCTTATACGCACTACAATAAATTTTTCATTTTATTAAACAATGTAGTTGGGAGAAAACGGCAGAGGTAGGCCCGTTCGACTTACAATACAAAGAACTATTTGAGTGTAATATTGAACAGACAGCAAATGCTATGTTGGCAATAATAGGCAAAGCAATAACATGAGACAGTCAGGGTGCCGAGCAAATTAATCTTTGAATTTCCTGACCTTTCCAGGTTTTCCCTGACAATTAATGCTGAAATTCCCTGACCACTGTAGAGGTGGTTAAATATGTAAAACCATTACAACACAAGGCATTGAGCACAGTGAGGATCATTTTGCACGGGCTTAATCTAACTTGCATATTCCGAAATATTCGGGTTCGTCCAGTCCGGAATAAACGAGCGCTTTCTTGCCGCCAACATCGTCGGTGAAGAGCTAGGCCACTTCCGGAAACACGATGAAACATGGCGCTCAAACACACACGTCAATAACCGAATGGCAACATGGCGGCCAGAGGCACTTTCGGATACTTTCGGCTTGGATTGGAATGGGGTCTATACGGCTTTCCCATTGTTAATAAACCTAGTAGCTCTAATTTGATCTAGCCTAGTGTCGCGCTCTCAATCCAATCCAATCTTACGTGTGGACTGGATTTGTCGGCTCTTCCCTTTGCATCCGGTAACACTCCCTACATCGAATGAGCAGAGCTCGCGCTCCGCTCTAAGCAGCCCCAAGTCCACAAGTCTTCGCTCAAAGCACTCGATGGCACTTCCGGCTCATTTCCCTGACTGGGCTCGCTTTTTGACAATATCCCTGACAATTCCCTGATTTTTTTCCGGTAATTAAAACTTCCCTGACAATTCCCGGTTTTCCCGGTCGCTAGACACCCTGGACAGTAGACAGTGCAAAAAGCTTCCTGCCCGGGGATGGCGACGTTCTGGGCCGTCCTTATAGTATCAGGGACTCGCAGCGCGCTACACAGCTCCGTTAAGTCCATCTGCTCAAAACGAAACTGCTGGCGGAAAGCTTCACTATCTATGTTGAGCACATCCAAGTAGCCTCGCCCGGACCTAAACTCCGCGGAACGGGGTACTCCATATCCAGAAAGGAGAGTTCTTCGATTTCGTCCCACCTCAAAAATGCTAAGGCCAAGGGATCCTCGAAAACGCAAGTTGCCATGGCTCAAGTTGGTCACTCGCTCGACTCGCTCACGCCCGTGACACCCGTGCTTCCTATGGCTTCCGTGACAAGCCACCGGAGGAGACTAGATTGGCTTGTCTCTACTTGGCTAGATGTAGCTTGCTGCTGCATTTCTGTAATTTCTGCAACTTATAAAACTTAATTGATGTTTTTAATTGTATTGAATGTAAGAACTGTTGTTTTTCCTTCAGGGAAACATTTTCTTTTTATTCGTTATTTTTCATTTTGGAAAGTGCAAATCGTTTCCACTAGGACCTCAAGCGACCGTATCGGATGTATCGTCTTCAAAATGGTCTGCTAAATGTGCATTCTTGTTCTGTGTATCGGTATCGTATGGTTATCGTATCGTTATAGGGTGTCGTTATAGGAACGATCTACTAAAACTCTCTATCTCATGACGCGGTGCTGAAGGACGATGTTTTGTTGAGCCCTTTTTTCGAGCTTATTTGACCCTATTTATCCTTGTGTGTCATCTCTGTGTACTGCATGGGTTGAGTTCTCAAACTTGAGCTCCCGAAATTCTTGACAGTATACTGAGGAACACCAACATTTTCTGGCCGTCTGTGATAAATTATATATGAAGTGTATAACTACAGCCACTTTCGGCCAGTGACTGGCCGAAAGTCAATGGCCAGTGACTGGCCAAATGGCAATGGCCAGGGGCTGGTCAAAAGTGAATGGCCACTGGCTGGCCGAAAGTGACTGCCCAGTGGCTGGCCGAAATCGAGTGGCCAGTGGCTGGTCAAAAGTGACTGGCCAGAAGTGGATGGCCGGTGACTGGCCAAAAGGAAATGGCACTGGTCTAAGGTGAATGGCCAGTCACTGGCCTAAAGTGAATGGCCAGTGGCTGGCCAAAAGTGAATGGCCAGTCACTGGCCAAACGTGAATGGCCAGTCATTGGCCTAAAGTGAATGGCCAGTGACTGGCATAAAGTGAATGGCAAGTCACCAGACGAGGACCAAAACACTGCTATTGCCGAGCACTTTGACCAGGCTTTGGCCATCGAAAATCTGGTTGGCCATAGTGCACTTGCCAGCGATGGCCCATTCACAATGTGCTGCTTGGGATGGCGTCACCGTGCAACGTGACTTGACAATGTAACGGCATGGTGTCAGCTGACGCCAGGTAACAGGCAACGTTATTAGGGTAAGCTCAGTTGCGGAACTGCACTTAGAAGCTGCTTGCACGAACAGAACCCTCTTCACTCATAACGGCTCACGTGCCGTCGTTCGACGCACCGGACGGCTGCTATGGTAACTGCAGTTTATTCTATGGAATACGTACGTTTCGAAGCGCAGCGTCTAGATGGCGTTGCATCGCACTCTATGGAACATATATTTATAAAACGGAAATCTAGATGGCGCTTCGAACGACGGGAGGTGAGCTGAAGTGAGTGAGACGGAGGACCGCTTCCGTGGGAGTTCCCCAACTGAGGTAATCTAGTAACATTGGTCACAAATGACTTGATGCGCTGCGTTACGTCAGAGTCGTGTTGAGCGGCTTGACGTCATCGGTGTGACGTCAGTATGAAATCTTTTGGCGGAGTGCCGATATTGACCCGCGCCGAAATGAAGCGCGGTCGACGGCGCCAATCCGCAAACTGTTATCGCGGTAAAAAAAAAAAAAAAAAAATGCATGGCATAATGATACTTTTTCTGTGTGCCTCAGTTATTCTAATGACGCGGTGCTGAAGCACGATGTTTCATTGAGCCCTTTTGTCGAGCTTATTTGACCCTATTTCTCCTCGTGTGTCATCTCTGTGTACTGCACTGGATTGTGAATTATACCTTTTGAGTTCGATAACTTTAATTGTGTGTACACATACTTTGTAAGAGGTTTTCAGCGAGAAGACGCGCGTACTTTGGGTCGCTTCTCCCGGTCTCGTTTAGAGAACCTAAAGTTCATTGTTTACGTCAGACTGTAGGCTTGTCAGCTTCCTTTTAACCACAGGTATTATCGCTGGCTACGAATAAAGATAATAGGGAGCTTTCGTAAACCGCGAGTTTCCCCCTCCGCTAAGCCCTCCTCAACGGAAAAGTTGCCACTGCATCTGCGCGCCGATAGCCTTGACTGTAGAGTTCCGGATATCGTAAAGCGGGTTGCGAAGGGCGTTGCGGGACGGCGAAGATGATCTACAAAAACTCACTAATATAGTTGCCTTTCAGAGTTTCTTTTCGGCTTCATGCAGCGATTTTGTGTTTGTTCTTGTATCGTGTATGAATAAACTTGTACTGTGTTTGAATTTATTTTGATTGTGACCGTTTTTGCTCTCTTGTTCTCGTTGTATGGGCAAATATAGATTGCACTTTATGCGTGATAAGAGTACCTCAAACTGAAGGTTTAATGGTCAATGGCGAAATGCGGGAATGCTGTTGCCAGAGTTATGACGTAAGAGAGATTTAGCCTGAGTTTTTTGTCATCGTCAGGTTGTCATACTGCTTCTCGCCTTAACGTGGAGAAAAACGGAAAGCCTGTTAGCACGAGCTCCTCACATTCTAGTACGAGTCTTAAGACATCTTTGCATCTCTTTTATTTGCTTTTCAGGGATTCTGTTGCACAAGTGCAAAACCGTCCTAATCGCAGACCATATGCAGCGTGAGTTCTGTGCGCTGCGGCATTTGTTGGGAGGTGAAAAGTACGCGTGCATAGCTTTGATCTGCACTCAAAGTGCAATGAATTATATTCTGTTTTACACTTTGTGTACAACGCGGTCAAGACTATACTGACGCGAGCGCGTACATGTAAACCGCTAAACGAAGATGCACGCACCAGACAGATCTTTCTTAGCGTTTTACTAAAAAAATGATATGGAGGGTGCATGGGCGCCCATGTAGCAACATAAATGTGTCCTCGCGTGCAGCAGAGCTATCCACGCGCAATCCTTTACAGATTCCAAAGAAAACCGAGGCTTTTTCGGTGATCTATTTTCAGCGTTCTTGCGTATGGCGTACGGTTTTCTCACTTTACGAAACGACAAATACATGCGTGCTGGGCTGTGGAGGAGAAGACACACTGGGTTGTTGATTCGTGAACATTTCATATCGGATAGGCAGACAAGATGCGATTTGACTCAGGGGTGACGTGAATGGGTTCTTTCTGTCTTTTATGCCTCACGCTCAAGAAGGTCGCTGCTCTCCGGAGTAGGCAGCGGCTCATCGGAACGCGAGCCATAAAAATCATGAAAAAGTATACTTTTCTTTCAGGCTGATGACCGCTGGTGAGCCGCTACTCACTGTCTGTCCGTGGTCAGAACATAAAGTACACTTTTATCGTACGTTTATGAACAGTTAAAGCATACTTTTTTGTTAAATTTCTTGTTGACTAAAAGTGTGCTTTTAATATACCTTAACCTAATAAATGTGTACTTTTGTTGTTTTAGTAAATGCACCTCTAGTAGGCTCCTGGCATAGTATAAGTATATAAAAAGCACACATGCTGGATTATAGAAGTGGCGAATATTTATGTTCTTAGTACATGTACTAAGTACACAAAAAGTGTACTTTTAGTGTATTTCGGGCATCGATGGACGCCCCTGCGCGAGCTCACTTACACATAAACTCCTTGAGCAAGACTATACTTGTGCAGGATCTTGGGTTAGTCAAGCTGAGCGTTCATGTTAAGCCTGTCACGGTGTTCTTTCTCACTTGTTATGTAACAGCTACACACTACAAGTGTTGTTCTTCGCAATGCGATAACGCTGCTCGCAACGCGTTTGTTAATAAACGATATCGACAAGCAAAAAGGTCCATACATACAGTTGTGTTTGAAAATTTGTTTGACTGCGTTGCGTCGGCAAACCACCGCTAGCCATGAACTGGGTCGTCCGTGCTTCATGTAACGTATGACAACCAATTCAAGGAGTGCCTTGGCAAGCGGCATACGAAACACGAATGTACCGCGTTGCTCGCAGTCGCAAAGCGGTGCAACGCTATCAAACCACCAAGCGCAGCTAGAGCTCACCGCATTATCCATTCCAATGACCACTAAATTCTACCAAAACCGACGGTCCACCGTTGACGGGAAAGCCGAACGTCAGTGCCGGTTTCGTTAATATATTTTTTACGAAATAATAAGCTTCACAGGACTGTATAAAACATTGAGAATATTGCCAGACTCCTAGATATTCGCAGTGATGGAAGTGCTGCGCCATTTGCGCCAAATTGGAGCGAGATGTATACATCTCGCTCCAAGCGACATTCCCGGTAAGAATTGCGCGAAAACAGCGCCGAGATAGACTTACGCAAACAAAAAAAAATTAAATAATTTTATTATTGGCCAATTTTAACAGTTACACAAATAGAATGAAAGGACAACGGGATAAATATGTATCTCGCAGCGTCTCTACTCACTGTATAGTATATTGCATCTTTGCTCGGGAGCACAGTCGAAACTTCGAACACACCCCACCACAAGCACATATACTAGTCGCGCAAGCCACAGGGCATGTTCGCTGCGCTTGGTTAATATAGCTGGTTAAAGAACACGTACAGAAAGATGACGAATGTCAATATATCCCGCTTTTGGCGTTGCTTGATTTATTTTATTGACTCCTAGTGTCGACTGCGCTTTGCCTCAAAATGAAACGATATATAAGGATTGCTCGTCATCAGTACTGACCTTGCCAACGCCTGCATCTCCAGACGATTTCGTCGATGTCAGAAGCTGGAAGCCGGGAGAAAAGTTTGCCAAATAGTGGAATGGCGGCTACTGTGATAATACAGAACCAGGGCGTTTTACTCCGGATGAGATGACTTGAATGTCATGTCTGCCTCATGCCTCTATACCGTGCTTACAGACACTGTGTGTCATGGCACTTGCGCCGGTCGAGTCAACCTTCACTGGCTCACACCAGCGCGCGCGTCGAGCTTCACCAATTTGCGCCGAAGTGCTAAGAGCTGCCGCTGCTAAAAAGGGGCTGCGTCTGGCTTAGCGCGATTGGCTGGAACATTATGCTCAGTACTAAAAGAAGTCCAACGTCTTTTGTCTTGACTGTAGGTTCACCCCTAACAACAAATATTTGTGCCGAGGAAGAAAAAGAAAACGCGTGTCTTCTTATGACGGAATACGTTAGTCAGGGTAGTTCCGTGCAGCAGTCGAGTGCAGCGCACTTTGATTGAATTCTGATCCTGACGCCGCTAAAGGGAAGTGTCAGTATTAAGGTATGTCCTACGATTTCGAAAATTATTTTAAATTTTCATCTTGAAATTGTTACTTCATGTCTCCATTCTAGAGGACAGGTTCATAGGCCGTTCAGGCCATACCTACTACATTTACAAAAATCGATAAGTAACATGCTTCAGTATTAAAGAGAAAATTTTAATCATTATCAAAGATGAACTCGTTTAACGATAGATGCCATCACTTTTTTTTTCCTTTTTTGTTTCAAGTCATGTGCCAACATATGTTGGCAGTTTCCAAAAAGCGTCAGTGGCTGCTCCAAACCAGTCGTGTGCCTGCTACAAAGCCCGCTACACATTCTCATTGTCAAATACCGCATCCATCCCTAAAGTCGGAAAGCACCATTTTCTGAACAAGTTAATAATCGTCTTCATGATCCCTTTAAGGGGCCAATAAAGCAGGATGACCGGTCCTTTACCTTCTTCTTGCATGCGCCGTTTACGTCTTGTGCTTACTTGCGCTCAATCCCCGGCACCTTGGGAGTTTGAGCCCCCCAGCATTCCATCCGTATCGGTAGGCAACGCCTATTGTATTACAAAGTTAAAGAAAGCTTCCTATTTGAAATTGTAAGCCCTGTATTTGGCCTTGACGTGAAATTGTTAAGTGATGTTGACCAAACAAAATCTGAACTTACTGGCCAATTAGTTCCCAAGACACTTTGAGCAGCATTAAACCCTGGGATCGCTTTGATTAGTGTTATCCGGGAAAGTGAACCGGAAGACATTTTTTTGAGTGTATCATGTTACGCTTTGTCGCAGTATTTTATGTTTGTGTTATTTTTTTTGTAGCGCAATACTTTTAAATTATGTATTTATGTCCAACTGTCAAACACCGTTTGTCCGAACAAACAAAATGCGGTGCTATAAATATATTAGAAACCACAAACAACTGGCGACATAAACCTTAAAAATATAGCTGCGATTATTGCGAATTAGAAAACCTATCCAATAACGCTCAAGGGTGCGCCTGAGGCGTGACCGGTTTTACGTCCGTCGAGCGCAGGTATACAGTCTCGGCGTGTCCTAAACAAGACCAAACTGGACTCGCTCTCCCGTTTCTTGGCTCTCTAGCCTGGTATCGGGGGATATAGCTGCAAAAAACTTGCGCGTTATTTTTCTGCGTGTTTGCTGCAGAAAATGAAATTGATCTTCCATTATGTTAAAACTTATAACCGCATCCAGGCTTAGTAAAGAATCCTTCATAACAAAGAAAGTAAATTTAAAACAAATAATGTAAGCACGAAATATGCACAGAATAAAAGCAGTACCCGGCAGTACTTATTTTTTCTGTGTATGCATTTACCTCTCGCCAAGAAACTTACCCTAGGTTTCATTATGTTTTCTATTTGCCCAGCCCCAAGACAAGCTGAGAAGAACGTCCGGAAAAAGGGTCTCAGTTGTGTTACAAATGCGAGGTTTTCATTTTTTTGGAACTCAAGAGTGGTAGCGTGCGTCGTCTTACGTTGAAATACAGGAAACTATAAAGACATGTGAGACAAAGGGAGTGCCATTTTGTAGAGGCAGGAGCTACTACAGCAGCGAACAGCGCAAGCCTCACATTGCCCTTATCGTAAAAGGAGCAAACGTTTTCTTTCGTCGAAATCACAAGACGTCTCGGAGCAAGTGTTCCAATTTAGTTGGGCCCTGTCCTCACTTTAGTATTTTGATAAAAATCCCAAGGAGGCGACTCTGTAATATGTGGGCGCCAGTGTTAGGCCAGTGGTGGAAGGTCACGAGTGTTTTACTTAGTTTTATTGTAAGTGGGAGTGCAGCTGACGCTATAGAAGGTAAGGGCACAATCAAGGCAGCTCCGAAAGCGCCATAAAATGCAACGCCCGTTATCTTTTCGTAATGTGTTATCGCCAGCTAATTCAATCAAACGAAAAAGTGCGCCCCAACTTCGCTATTCTGCATGGGTTAGCATCAAATCAAAACCAGTCAAAACGTCACTCAAAACAAAAATCAATTTAGTTGGGCCCCATAAAAATCAAACTAAAATTATATAAAAGTAAAAAATTATCATATTAAAATCTATATCACCAGGAAAGTAAATGACAATAAATTTGAAATGAGCTGAAATATAACTGTAATAAATATTAATAGGAACAAAATTAAAAATTTCCAAATGAAAATCAAAGAAAAGTTAAATAAGAGCAGGATAATAATCAAATCACGATAACTTATTGACTATCTCCATATTGAGAATATAAATAGAGCTGCCGGAGCCACAGAAAGAGGTCGACGAGTGTTCGCATGACTGAGTTCATTTCCTGTGCATTTGGAAAACGGACACTGGGCACAAAATAAGAACACAAAAACGAAAGGTATACTGCAACATTCGCGGACTATTAGGGCTTGAAGGTTTACAACAATATAAAACACACTACACAATATTGACTACAGAGATTCGTCGTCTGCATAGCACAAACGGCAATGTGAGTTATACAATAATTATTTAGCATCAAAGGTTCATCAGATTGTAAGAATTGCAAACTGTAAAGGCTGAACTCCATGGAGCGAATTATGCGACGAATAACTGACGAACGCCGCCCGACGGCACGCTCGCTTTGCGCGTGACGTATACCAGCCACTGTGCTGATGCCACGCGCAGAGCAAAAGCCGCCGGGCAAAATTCGTCGAATTTTCGCTGCATATCCGTCCCATGGAGTTCAGCATTAATTCGAGCAATTTTTTTTTTTATTTATTTCTTGAAAAAACGGATCAAGAGGGTACTTACTTTTGTAGTTAACCCTCACGTTAAAAAAAAAAAAAATATTTGGAGTTTGTGAAAAACGAAAGGTCTTCCCACAACAGATATACGTTGATAAGCGCGGAACTTATTACAGGTGGCGATATTCTATTAAACACGTCGTTGTGTGGTTGTACTCCAAACAAAGTGACAATACGTTATTTGAGATGTCAATAATGCATGACAGATTCGAACATGGGGGCGTGGCTTGAAATGATCATGTTTCTTTGCTTCGTGATTGGGCCAATTTGGCAAATTTGGCCGTAACCTCATCGGCTGCGGAACGTTAATAAGTTGCTCGGGATTCGTCATGCCCAGTGTTTCTCAAACTTTCTTGGACTATAGCAAGACGTCCCCGACAATATTTCATAAAATAGAGGCAATATACAAAGTGTCTCTCCCCCCCCCCCCCCCCCCCCCCCCTCTCAACATGGCAAGGTTTCTTTGACCGCAAAAATAACCAAACACATCGCAAAATGCTCACTCTTCCCCCAAATGTAGCGCTATCGGTCTGAACCAGGCGCCACAGTTTAAGAATTAAGCGGTATCTTATTTAAAAGTTATGTGATATATATATATATATATATATATATATTATATATATATATATATATATATATATATAATATATATATATATATATATTTATTCAATGGGAAAGTGGCGGCCGACGGACCTCTTCAATACATGGATTTGAATGGAGTGAATTACCGAAAACGGGCGAAATAGGGCCCCATTTACCCACAGAAATTTTCATACATCAAATATAACTTTAGAGTGTGATAACGGTTAGTTCTGAAACTTTGGCGTCTGGGTTGGGCCGCTAGTGCTGCATTTTGGCTGAAAATGAGCGGTCGACAGCCCTTAATTTATTTCTGCGGTAAAAAAAAAAAAAAAGAGCCCTAATTTGTTGTTGGGACACGCAGTACTTTATATGTTGCTTTGTCCTCTAAACAATAATGTAAGCATACCCCAGCTTCTAGGTAATATACCCCAGTTTCAAGCTTCCAAATTTTTCGTGATTCTGAAACACGAGTATTATAAAATATATAAGGTTGTACCCAGGTTTTACATACATAATTTGTAAAAAAGGTTCTGAAAGCCGGGATTCATGATTAAAAAGCAAATACCTCTGACTTATACAACAATATCAACAATTTATTAGTAGGTGTTTCGTCTCCTATGCGGGAGACATCATCAGTGCAGCCTAAGAACAACCCGACTAGCTACCAGCAACCAAACGCTTGCTTTGTCCTTCTCTTCATTCGTAGCACTGATTCCGACGACTTCTTCGTCTATGCCATACGGGAGACGTCATCATTATGGCCCTCGTTTCAACTTCTCTTTCGTCCGTAGTAGATGTGATGTCAAATGAAAAGTTATTTCAGGATGCCGGTGTACACGTCGGGGAGGGGGCCGCGGTTAGAATAACAGGCGGATGGGTCGCTACGAATATACCATGATTCCAGATATCTCCTGAGGCCCTACCGTTGTTCACGTGCCAGGGTCACAGCTTTCGCGAGGTCAAAAGTGTGACCAGTCGTCCAACAATGGTCCACCAGTTCAGTTTTTGATCATGTGGCGTGTGTTGCCTTCTTCACGCCTCTTTTGTGCACTTTGAAGCGGGTGCTCCTTTTTCGGCCGGTTTCACCGATGTAACACTTGTCACAGTCCTGACAGTTCACTTATATCAGACTTGTACGTAAAGCGTTACAAGTAATGGATTACTTGTAAACGATTAGATTTAGCTGTAATTTTGTAACGCTTCAATTACTTCCTTTAAGGAGTAGCGATCCTTGTAATTTAATTACTTTTTTGCTCTAATTGTTACAAATTTACCCATTACAATTTTTCTCAACTTCTTTTTTTTGGGGGGTGTGGTGGTGTGGGGGGGGGGGGGGGGGTTAGATGTGCAGGAGTCACTCAGCTTTGGGCAACGGTCAATTGTTTTTTTCTTTTTCAAAACCACTAAGCACGGGACAGGATTAGAAGGCCACTTTACTATGCCTCGTTTCCTGGGTACATTTTTTTGGTACACCGAATTCTACGTTTGGGTATGAAAAATGACCACATCCAGCCTCTTGTGAGTAATGTATTTAAACAGCGCTCTTTTTCTTTTTATTTTTTCCACGAGAGAGATTGGGTGTGTTGGCGTCACTTACTCAGCTCTAAGCAAAAACACTCAAGGCTTTCTTTTTTTTTCGGAACAACTGACCGCGAGACCCCAAGGATTATGCTACCGTAATAAAAAAACAAAGTTGAATGAAAAGTAACGTGGGAAGTAATCGATTACTTTAGAGTGATTTTTCGATTACTTTTTCGAGGCTGTAATTGTAATTTTAATCGGTTACTTTTTACAGTGAAGTAATTGTAATTGTAATCGGTTACTTTTTTCAGTAACGTGTACAAGTCTGCTTTATATACAATACCACTTTGCGACTCAGGAGGGGTAGGATCCTTTGGCTTAGAAATGAGGTCACGTAATTTTATATGGGGTTTGAAAGTTGTTCGTATACCTAATGAGAGGAGGGACCGGCGAATAGACTCAGACGCCTTTTACATAAGGAATGTTCACCACACCTTATTTGTAATGATTAGTCGTTTTTGTTCTTCCTTGCTGCATCTGTTATATATAATTTTACTGTGAAGAATTCAATTGTTTCAATGGTTCAGTTTATCTTTTCGTGGGACGTATTTTTTATCTCGCCAATTCTGGGGAGGGGGGAGAGGAGGGCTGAGGTGGCTGGGATGTCCATGACTTGGTGTGTGGAGAGGAGGAGGGGCGGTCAAAATGCACGCGTATATTATAGGGTCGGCTGGATTTCGGGGAGGGGCTGAAGCCCCATAAGCACCCCCTTCCCCCTCCTGGCTACGCCCCTGATCGAAGGGGCAGTCGGAACAGGAGTTTCAACGCTATGAAATTGTGTCAAGTTTTTCTCTGCCAGAACGGCATGTTGACTTCGTCAAACACTTTGAAATCGTTAAAACTATTAGCCGGTGTAGATGTTTTAACCGTGCTCTTGTCAATATAGTAAGATTGATCTCGAGCCCTGAATTCGCACAAATTGTGTCTCAAAACAAAAGGAGTGATGTTACGAATGTGTATCTCCGACACACTGTGTTCCTACGCTACGAACGTTCAAATACTTGCGGGAAACCGCCATTCACAATGGAGCTAAGTGCATTTCTTTTTAATAAGTCGTAAATGACGCCACGGCTAGAGTTTTATATTATTATTAATCTGGTCATAACAGCTGCACTACGCAATTCATCACATGAACGCCCGCAGACAAAAGTGAGTCTTTGTTTGATCAAAAGCGAATAAAAGTACGCAAGATAACTTACCATTACCATAGAAACCCAGGGAAAAAAGAACTTGGGGTGGACGACACAGAACCTTAGCTTTGGAGTTTTGTGTCGTCGTCCATCCTGTTGTTTTTTTATTAGGTCTTTGGTTACTATGTCTATCTCAAACCAACTCGCCTGAACTTTCGCATTAGTCTTAACTTACCATCCTTTCGCGTACTTCGGAATATTATTTTTCAGATGATCGACATAAGTGGCTGATGCGGTAAGAATGCTCCTCCGCTCGCGCACATTCTTGAAGAATGCCCCTGGGCAGCCCTAGTCAAACTAATGCACCTAACTGGAAGTCAAATTAATCGTGCGCACACTTTTATTTATTTATTTATTTATTTAAATAAATAAATTAATAAAAGTGTATAGTAGTGTAACAGTATAATAGTGTAAAGTGTAATAGTGTATAAAAATAAATAAATAAAAGTGTTCTCAAAATCGCACTAATATCGATCCTCCTCGCGAGGCTCTCTATTAAGGCCAAAAATAGCAGGAGAGAAAGAGCTGCTGCGGTTTGTGATATAGAAGGAATCTTTCAGGTGATCCACCTCCCCAAGTGACGTGGTCCAAGGACGGGAACGTGATCGACGACACTTTCACCGTGACGCCGCAAGGGTTCGTGCGGAACGAGCTCCGACTCGGTCCGCTCCGAAGGCCCGATCTAATGGCGCAGCTCGTCTGCACAGCGTCCAACAACAACGCCACCCTTCCGCTCTCCAGCAGGGTCAGCCTGGACATTAACTGTGAGTCACCCGCATGAGGGGCACCACAACATAAGATCTCTGTTATTTTAGAATATGCCAGCAAGTGCAGAAAGCGGATAATTTATTTGTTTAATTTTTTGTGTGGATACCGTTCATCCTTCACAGGGGTTGTGACAGGTACGGGGTATAAGTTAGCATAAAATATACAATACGAGCTCACAAATTGAAAAAAAAAACAGAAATGCATGAATGTAATAGTGCCCATCAAGCCTAACATTAAGTGCATTAAAACAATAAGAAACTATAATTGAAACACTAAGTACTTTAAGAGTACAAAAAACGAATCCGAACAATCAATACCAGTTATCATTTGCCATGATGAATGAAAATAATGCCTTGAGTTGTCAAGAGGTGGCCTCGATAAAGTGTAGTTTTTCTCTCGGTAGGCTGGATGTTTACGCACCAAGTCTTTCATTGGTAATGCATGTTGCGCAACAGAGTCTTTTTTTAACTCTCATCTTTTTTTTATTTCTATAAATAAAACATAAGAGAATTATACCCACGAAAACCACTGAGCCGACTACGAGAATAGTAAAAATGACGATAAAAAGTGTAAATGCTATGGATTTGGTTCAAGTAGAAAATACAAAAATAATTTCTGAACCACGAAAACACCATTCTGCTAGAATGGTGAAGTGCGGTAAACTTCCATAAATACTATCAATCAATCAATCAGTTTTATTGTGTTTCCCAAACAGCTTTAGGGGCCTTTCTAGGGTTACACTTCACATTATAAAAACAGCACTTAACTAAACAAACTACACGGAAATCCTAACCACAATACTATTCTTGAACTTCTTAAAAGGTATAAAAAAGTCCACGCGAGGGTTAAAATACTTGTTGAACGTGAGCATCATCCGTGTCAGCGGGGGACTGGATTCTAGATAAGAGGGGTAAAAAAAAAGAGTAGACCTATTTTGTCGCTGGGGAACATGAATTGAGATTCTACTCAATAACATTGGGGAATCAAAAACAGAATTAAACAACTTATATAAAAACACCATGTCGCGAACTAGTCGCCTAGCTGAAAGAGGCAAAAGACCAAGAGTGCCCAAAAGAAGCATATAATCATAAAAAGCACTCCGTCCAATGTGGCGATCGTAGACAATTCTCACAAGTCGTCTCTGTATGCACTCCAACCTGAGCGCCTGACTAACACCCAAAGAATTCCATACCGTAGAACAAAAGTCTAACGGTGATAAAACCAAAGCCCGAAAAAGGTTCAGTATACAGTTGTAATTCCGGAAGTCACGGGTAATGCGTGCAATTATCCGCAGGATTCGCACAGAATCATTAATAACCTTTGAAACGTGATAGTTAAAGTGCAGGCGTGAATCGAACAAAATGCCAAGGTCACGCACAACAGAAGATCTTGCAATTTCAGAGCCGTCTAATGTGTAAGGATGTACAACAACATTTGCCTATATAAAGGGTGTTCAATTTTACAACAACATTTGCCTATATAAGGTAGAAAGGGTGTTCAATTTTATTTCGAACAGATTTAGCTTTAGGAACAGCCGTGAAAGGTATAATAATGCGGTCAGTACAGGCGAGTTATACGGCCAGGAGGACATAAAATAGGGGTTAATGGTCACGATAAATCCAATAATTAACGAAACAAGTATGACTGAATATTTAATTTGTTAAAATAAGCACACTGTCCCAATTAGGCACTTACAGAGCGTCATGTAAATGCACTAAATCACGTAATTCTAGAAATATGTAAAGATCGTGGTAAGGGCGATGGTGCTCTAAAGTTTCCAATCGTGCAACAGGCACAACGCTGGCGGTCTAAAAACGCGGATGAATAGACTACCATCCACATTTTCGGATTGCAAGCTTTTCGACTGTCGTTCCTGTACAGACCGCGTTATTGTACTTTTCACGTGTTTTTTTTTTTATTAATAAATATGCCCAAATTAAAATAAAACGTTATATATGTTCGTACAAAATCAATCTAAAAAACAACACTTCAGAAATTCATCTCAAGCAACACTCAACAGAAGCGTTATATGCCGACACGATGTATAAGGAGATGGTGCTATACCCTGAATGTATGGAAGTAATTACTCCGCCAGTCGTATAAATAGGGTAAAGAAGGTACTGTTATCGCTCTCAATTCATCACATTCCTCTAGGTTCTGAAACACGTTTACCTCGTGTTCTTGTATATTCTGAAAAAAAGAGCAGGAGCTTCTCTTTTTTTTTAATCACCGGCAAAGCGTAGCGTGCCGCGTATTTCAAAATGCCGCTAACTCGACCCCAGCTACCTATTACCGCGTATTTTGAGAGTAACTAAATTCGATCATTTTAACAAATGAAACTCCATTGTTCTAGCCAGGTTCAGAATTGTGCTTGTCTGTGGTGCGCGCGAAGGCAGGCGTCATCGATAATGAGATCCGTGGGTGCCTGAACACACTGAAATTAATTAACTCGATCGAAACGTTTCCGTCAGCCTCACGACCTGCTTTTGATTAATAACGCTCTAAAATGGCGCGTATTTTATATTGACACCAAGGGACAACTCAGTAGTCTCAAACTATATAATCCGCTATATTTGAGGAACTCGTGTCGTCAATCACTAGATTACCTCCGCAGTCCAATATTTCTTGATAACCAACAACAACAAAGTGGCCTGGCTTGCTCATATGTTTAGCCCTGATTTACCCAATGAAATGCCTATGAAGTGACATCGGCAATCAAAGAACAAAAACTAGAAATATAAGGGCTAAAACCATGCTATGTTAATATTATTATTAAGTAATTAGTAAATAATCGGAGGGGGAAATATGGCGGGTATAATTTCCTAAAAACATATATGTTTTCTAATATATATTCTGAAATTAAAACCCCCACTTTCGCTTTATCCCTATTTGCCGACAAAGACGCGGAAATGAAATCCGTCTGTATGCGTAATTCAAGTTCTGCATACAACCTCTTCTCAGAATCACTATGCATTCCGTTGCCGGCAGAGTTGAGGAGTGTGCTGTGTCGAAGCGCGATCGCTCTAAAGCCTTTAATTTAATTTGAATTTCCAAGGAGTATCCGAATATTCTCGCAGTTCATGCATGCTCCATCTCCTCCCGAGCCCCTGTCGTCTTCAGCACACTCAACAGTTTTTTTTTGTATATATATTCATTCTAAATTGTTTGAGTGTTGTTCATAGCTTTTTATTGCTTCAGAACACCTGCCGCTTTCCGTCGCTCCATTAGTGTGCCATTTTTCGTGATCGTGGAGGTTTTATTTTTTTTTCCAGGGTACATTAGAAGACCATGAAAAACGCTCGCCTGGAAATTTGTCCAGTGTTTTCAGTGTTTTTTTTTTTCAAAGCGCTTTATTTGAGACGATGTATGAGTCGCGTTCATACTAGTTTTTTTTTCTTTTTTGTCAGTTTATAAGCGCGTACATTAAATTCAGCGAACCAAATTCATCTTCCCCTGAGAGCATCACTTTTCGCGCCCTTGGGTTTTCCCGCATTCTCATTTATAAAATGAGCGCACTTGGCAAAGAAATGGGTAAAATATTGTCTAAAACTTTGGGAATAAACCAAAACCTAGAATACAAAGATGGTTTCTTTTTGTACTTCAGCAAATATGTGCTTACAACTTCCCACTTGTTAACGAAAATCTGTACCTTGAAGCATAAATGCCTAAAATTATCCTGCCTTGATAAACCTAGCCATTTTCAGATTTTAACACAGTCCGTCCAATGTGCTACTGTATCTTATATTGGCATACTTTTTTTTACCGGAACAGTTGGAATGGACAACTGGGAGAAACTTAAAAATTATTTTTAAAGTAATTTACGTATACCTTAATTCTTCTCAATTCAAAGCCGTTGTATAGAAAGACTATTTTTATATCACAACTTTCGTGCAATGCGAAAAAAGGCACTGAAGCGAGAGTGCAGCTCATGAAGATGCTTGTTTGTGCGGAGACTCGCGCCATACAAGCGATTCACATAAAGGCGTGCCCGTACACATGGTTCCCACAACATTATGCAGAGAGCCTAGCATGGACTAAAATAGTGATGATCACGCTTGTTTTCGATTCCTCGTCAAAACTGTTTTGAACACAATTCATAGAAATGCACTGGTCAAATGTTATTCGCGGTTGAGCGAACTTAGTTTGTATCGTGCCAGTTCTTACGTCGACGAGCATTCTGAGGAAGCGATCTGGTATAATCTCGTTAAAAACGTCAGGACGGCACCCACACTGATCTGACATATAGCACACGTGTCATGCAACCAAAGCAATGTAGAGAGGTTGGTACGTGACAATTGAAGGACAGTTATTTTATCACAAACCAGGAGGTCTCAGAAAACCATTTTCATCCTTTTTTACTAAATAGGTTCTGCCCGTGAAAAGCAAAACCGTTCAAATATATGGCGCGAGCAAGATGGAGATGAGGTGCGTGGACCTCGCTGTTTAACCCGCACGTAGCGCATCGCTTTGAAACCCACTCTGAAAAAGGTGGCTGGACACTTTACTAGAAACGAAATTCTTTCGCCATACTACTAAAAAAAAGGAGAAAAAAAACGTTGCAGATGCTAAAAAGTGTCGGATGCTGTTTACAATTCTGATAAGGAGTATTGTCGAAATTTCAACCTCAAAGTGACTCTACATAAACTGAAAACAAGGCTAATACTACGCAACAAACAATTTTTATTCTTAGTCACTGGCAATTCTGGTTGTGGGGTGAGATGTGTCCCTTTCAATCTTTCTCTTTGGGAACTGGGCATGGCTGAGTGTTATTTCACACGCATCTTCTCCCAATTTTCATCAACAGTAAACCAGTTTGGCGTTACTACCACGAAGAAGTTATTCTGGTCACGTGATAAAGGAAGCCTGTAGTTTCATTGCGTCGCTCGGAACATTTGCCGAAAGTTTTAGGGGGAAAAAGGGATCTCCGTCAACAGACGCGAATGGGCTCCGCCAGCCATATTTGCATACGCCTCACTTTGCCGGTGCGGCTTTGTTGCGGTACTAGAGAGTGTCTGCATAGCCCTACCGCCTAAAGCGGTATTACAGTCGGAAGGCTTTAACTTCAAAGTATGCTCTCAAGCGCGAGCCGGGAGCCTTACCTGCACCATTTGGAGGCGGACGTCTAATAATATTTGGGAAAATTGTTTCTCGCACTTGTGTAGAGTCAGACTTGTTAATTGTGTCCTGGACGTGCGTGGGATTAGGCGAATTTGCAACATGATCACGACATGAATAGTGGTTTTCTTTAATAAATCATCACTATAGACGCGAGGTGGTTGCAGTTTTTCAATCTAGAAATCAAACGCAAGTTGAAGCGATGCAAACACCGCGACTCCTCACCACCGAAGAAGTTTTACCTTACCGTCAGTGCGGAGGCGATGGTGGTGGGCATTCTGGGATAGTAAAGACGTCATTATTTTTTATTGCGTCCTCAATAGAACAATGATGACGGCTTCTTTATACAAAGATATAATTTAGAAAACATTACTTCCCTAATTTTGAAACAAAAATGGAAAAGGTTGCAGCCGTGATCGTTCCTCACGACAATGGTTCGGCTCATCCAGCAATGCGTCTTCAAAAGCGTCTTTCATTGAAAGAACTTTGATCTGACCCATGAGACTCCTTAGTCACATCACCTTGCGCCCAGCGCTTCTTGGCTTGGCTGTTATAGACAGTAAAAACCTCTCCATAGTAGAGCGTTTTTTAACGCTCTCCACTGTTGCCTCGGCCGTATTAAATGTGTCCTTGACATACCCTCAAAGAAGTATTCGCAGCAGCCATGCCGGTGTAGCGTCGATGTTCCAGAGCATGTATAGAACTACTCGGTGATCATATAGTGAAGTTTTTCGTGCTTTTTGTTGCCAGCATTTCTTTAAAATGAAAGTATGTTACCTTAGAGCTTGCATACACCTAGGAATTCTTATTGAACCAAGTCAGGGGAGAATTTATCTTGAATTTTGAACCATTTTACCACGTTCATGTATTATTGGTAAATGAAATCGACGCAGATATTAGGAACACTTTTATGGGAAAGCAGGTGCCTGGTTTGCTCCAAACGTCGAACAAGTATTTATTTCATGCCTTGTATGTTTTAATTAAATATTTATTCGGTGATTGCTGTTCACCAGAGAACTGAACCGCGAAATATATTTGAGACGCCTAACTATATTTTTTTAGATTACTAGATGTTGAATTATATATATGACATGAAAAAGGCTCGATAATGGTTGCACACAAGCTGCTGTGTTCACTGCAGTGGTGTCCTTAAGTGATGTTTGATTTATTTACGGCACTTCAAAATAACGTATTGCAACAAAATTTTGTCTCCATATATTAGTATTAGACCAGCTTGTAATTTTATATCTCCCACAGCGCATTTTTGTTGTCTTCTTCCGCTCCCTGTACAGTAAGTAATCGAAGGTTGAGATGAAAAAATTGTATTATTGAAATGGGAAAAGAACCTGTTTGAAAGCCGCCGTAAAACACTAATTGGCGGAGCCGGAATTCTAAACAAGACCTCCTTATCATCGATCAAGCATGCATGGCTATCTGATCGGTACAGAGGAATCTGATGTATGTTTGAAAATTGAATTGACCGGCATGTTACCAAGAACAAACCTCAACAGTCATGCCAGTTTAACCTGTATACGAAACTCTTTACTTAGGTACTCACTAGTTTAGGCCAGATTCGATCTGAGTACGAGGCTACATCTACATTAAAGTGAAGAATTTTGATCGCTCTATTCTGCATGATTATTCGCCTGCATCAGGGTGCTACTTGTAAACAATGTTGTTTAGGAAAGCAGGCGTTATGATTACCGCTCAGTGGTTCTATGAACGGTAGTCTGAAAGAGCTTGTCCTGAACTTTCGTGACATTTTGAGCATATTTTTTTTTTCTTTTAGCTCAGCTGCGTCGTCATCATATATATATTGTGAAACGTATTTCGTAAACTATATTTCACGATATATATGGTTACGGGGTGCCCATTCCATTATTTTATGCACTGCAATTCCTTAGTTCAGGAGCCCAACAACGGATCAACTTGTAATACAGCGACATAAAGTTGTACCAATCACGGGTATTTTAGGCGACCTGCCACACCTTTCAATTCAGGTAAAACATATGTGAGCGAGGTAATCAGACGGACGTTGAGTCGTATAAATACGTGGTTTTGTGAGTTAATCTAGATTTTCTTTCACGGTTACGTCGAAACTAAATAATGCAAATTCTTTGTTGTGGTACCTAAAAATAAAAATGAATAAACAATAAAAAAACTTTAAAGTTTCACGGCGGCAATGGTGCCTACTGCAAAACAACGCGGGGAATATATTTTTACTTTAGCAGTTCAAACCTATTCGAACCGCTTTGAACCGTTAAAGTGAAAATGTTTGCTCCCTGGAACTTAACCAGAACTGAACCAAAATATGTAAACCCTAACCCGAACCGAACCAAAAAAATATTTTGGTTCAACACCGAAATTTTTATGAAACCAAACCACATACACCAACTGTTTTAAACGAAAAAAAAATGTTTTAGTTATTGGTGAAATCCCAGTTATTATGCCAACCCAATAGATCCGTGGAATAATTCTCCCGTGACGTCACATCTTTTTGTGACGTCAGGTCTATGTACAAACTCCCTCACCCCCCCAGGCCTGCCACATTAATCCGCCCCCAGGCCGGTAATTACGAGAACCGGGCGACAATAAAGTCTACGCAAAATATTGTTTTGCTGTAACTTTCCAATCGTCGTTCTTATTTGATCAGTACTTTTCATTCATCCAGCTATTTGTACTTCTTTCATATCGGCCTATACCAAGCAAGATGCTACTTCTTTTCTTTTTTTGCAGATTTTCAAGCTGTTAATGTCTGAAGAAAATTATTCACATAATAATGTTGACGAGGTCCTGAGGTATTGTATGTTTTAGTATAGTGACGGAATAACTAAGGTGGAAGAAAATTTCGACGCGCGCTGCTCTGGGATTTTAGGCGGCTGCATTTGCTCGAGCAATATAAAGATTGTGATCCACCAAACTCCGCCCCCCCACCCCCCCCCCCCTTTCCCGTCGGATAATCAGATGCTCTCTGCTTTTGTCGTCACGATTCGCACAGCTACTCTGCATGAAAGGTTGTCCTAAAACGCAGTTGCTCCGCCGTAGAGGATAGGAACAAAATTGGAAGCCATTTCATGCGCGCAGTAGATATGGCCCAGGGTTGGGCAGTATCGCGATACATATGTATCGCGATAGTATTTCAGAAATACATTTCTGTATCGCGATACATTTTTTTCACCAGTATTTGTATTCGTGTATCGAAATACATTTGGAATGTTTCTTTGTATTGCGATACAATCAGGATGGAATGTATTTTGTTACATTTCTTGAGAAATACTCCCCCCCCCCCCCCCCCGAAAAAGAAATACAAATCCGAACGCGTTTTTGTTTCTTTTGTTTTTCACTTCTGAGGGCATTAGGGTCAAGGTGATGCTGGGGCATTGTTACTATGCTCACCAAGGTTCCTTCCAATTCTCCGAACAATTTTTATATGCGTCCTCTTCTCTCTTCTGAGAAGTATTGCGTAGTCGGGGACTCGAACCAGGTGGCGTGCCAGGAGAGGAGTCAGAGCATCGTCCGCCGCAGGTCCTTAGGTAGGGATTTCTTGAGTAATTTTTTGCTGGCACCCAATGCCCGGTGCTAACCGTCTCTCTTGCCTTGGCGTACACAGTGACAGTACACCCAGCCAGCAAAGTTGAGTCACAGTCCGTTGCAGCACGAGCCTGGTCATGGCGGTGGTTGACTTGAAATAGCAGGATGACTCACGCAGTAAAGTTCAACAGATATTCGAATGTGTCTGCGGTTGCGCCCATAATAATGCACGGCTCAAGGGTACGGCATGAGCCGACGGGAACGTGACCCGGTGCTCTGGTGATCCGAAACCCAGGAAGGAGGCCAGACGTGGCCTCGCTGTGCCGAACCAGACTTCGTACACCTGCGACTCGTCTCGAGCGCGCTGTTTCTCGGAGTGCTCACACCTGTGCCGGCAATATCAGGTCGCGATCCACGAGGTCTCTGTTTCGATAATGCTAGGCAAAACTTGAGGAGTGCAATTCGTGCATCGGTGGCAGAGGGTCTGCAGGAAGAAACTTCAGCACAGGGATGCCACCGTATCGTTTTTTCAACCGTAACAGAAGATAAAACATCTGTTCCAGGATGCTTCAGCTGGTCCACTATTCTTAAACATTCCAAATGACACTGCCTGCACGATCTTCAACTAGGTAACCTACAACGAAAGTACGTATTTTCCTTTCATTGAGCAGCGTTGTAAAGTTTCATGTTCAAGGCCACACCTACAGATAAAAAATACCAGTTCATTCCACCGTGACGTCATGTGATCAATGTTGACAGGATTCCCTAGTCAGACAGACAGGATGTCAGGGAAGGAACCGTGGTCAGCCCTTGATAGAACGTTTTTTTCAGCCCCTTGAAGACTCCTTGTCGTCCGAAACCACTACCTTCAAGGCAAAGTGCCAAGCGTACGGGAATGTAATTTCGGGATCGAAAACGTCCACTTCAAACTTCAAGCTTAATCTCAGTTGGAGTCTCAAACAAATTTGAAAAATGTATTGCAGTATCAGTATTTCTGTATTTGTATTTCCGCCCTCCCTAAAAATCATTCCTGTATTTGTATTTCTGCCCTCCCTAAAATTCATTCCTGTATTTGTATTTCCAAATACTTTTTGCCTCTTTTTAAAATGTATTTCCGATACGTATCGCGATACATTTTTACAGATATATTTCAGTATCAGTATTTTAGCTACTATTTTAATGTATTTCAGTATTTTGTATTTCCAAATACATTTTTGAGTATTTCTGCTCAACCCTGATATGGCCTAAGAATGTTTTGAGCACTTTTTGGTTTTTGAAGCAGACTCAGTCGAACGATCATCCTGGAGCTTGGGTCGAACGATAACTAACGTTTCGCGAAGTTCCATTGACATGAATTGGCCTACATTTGCTGCGTTTTGTCATTTGTTTGAGTTCGTTTTACATTAAGAAAGAATTCAGCCTCCCTTGCACAAAAGTGGACGCGCAGGCAGCATTTTGTCATCTATTTATGATTGTTCCCTCCTATCCGGAGACGCGGACGAAGTAGTTACCAAATATTTTACATTACCAACATGAATCAAGGTACAACGACAATTAATTCGTTCTCACTAATTGAAAAAAAAAAAACATATTTTCGGACATATAAATTTTTCTTTAAAAATTATAGTTAAATTTTGATTTGAACAGATTAAAACAGGGAGTCAACATTGCAAAAATGCCGCCTTTAGTGTTTTTTTGGGATAAGTGAACATTTTATGCAGTGGCAACCGCAACAATAAATTATGTTGGAAACTCAACTTTGACCATTCACTTTTAATCAATAGCATAACGGGTTATTTTGAAATAGCACTTTTAGAGGAGACAATATTAAAGGCTAATTAAGATGTGAAAATTAGCGTATAGACAGTGTTATATCAGACACTCTACAATCACTCTTTTCGTCTTTCTCTGATGATTTCAAGACTAGACGAAGGAAGACCACCAGACCTCTGGTTTTTAGTGGTGAATGAAAAATTGATGTACTTGTTTCGGGAGCCTCGACGTTATTTCGAGAGCGGGATATCATCGCATTTGCTATGGACACGCTTCCTAGATAATGAGAAGGTACACGAATTGAGTACCCACGCTTCTGTGCAAATTTGTAAACAAAAATTGGGGCTTTTTTATCTTGTGTTTAGTTTTAAAATTGGTCTTCCAAAAGGCAAAAAAAAAAAAACACACAAGAAAACTGAGTGATATTTAAATTGGTTTCGCGTCTCATCATGATCGCATTTAAGACTAGAGTTGCTACATAACCCGTAAAACCAGCAATGAAGAAGTTATTCAACGCATATGAGTTAATTAGCCAACTTAATACGATGATTATTTTCTCATTTAATGTCCAAGGAGTTTGATCAATATTCCATGAAGAACCCACACAAATCTCACTCGCTAATAAATTCTCTTCGAATTATAGGAATTTTAGTAAACATGCTTCATGATTAAACAAAACGTTATATTTAAAAAAAATCTCGCGGGTTAAACAAGAAATAAACGCGAAAAAGATCTCCAAATGCGCAGATAATTTATGACTGTCGGATTTGGTGGAGAGTTATATAACTCGGTAGAGTGTTTCGGTTTTCAACGGTCCTTCCTGAAACATTAATTCTCAATTAGATTAATCCGACAGCTTATTTCTTTCAGGAAGTTACAACGACCGCTTCGCACGGTATAATTCTGGAAGTGCGGATGAAAGACATGAACATATCTAGACACTCTAATCTTAAAGATGTATAATCAATAGTTGAATGAGTTGAAGAGGATACTTATTTATTTATTTTTTACCCTAAAACATTTTCGGGCATTACATGGGGGAGGGGGGGAATCATAGACAAAGTTAGTGCACTTAGTGACAAAAATATGATCACGTAAGCGCAACATATAATAACAGAAAACAAATTCTTACAGAACACTAGGTGAGCAAAAACTACATACATCGTTATACATTGGTTAGGGCGTTGGTAAACATATGGGTTGAGGTGATCAACACAATATCGCTGGGTAGGCTGTTCCAGTTGGAGACAGCGAGGAGGAGAAGAGTGTTTTTGAATAGGTTGATGCGACCAAAAATGGGGCGTACTTTGAGGGGGTGATCTACGCGGGTTGAGACATGATGAGGAGGCTCGATGTCTGCATCTTTGAAAGCAGATGAACCATGGTATAGCTTGAGGAAGAAGGACATGCGGGCAATATGTTTTCGACAATGAAGTGGCGAAAGGTTCAGGGAATGTTTTATGTTGGTCACACTTAGATATCGGGAGTAATCCTTAGCTATGAACCTAGCGGCTTTAGTTTGAAGTGCCTCAATAATATTGGTTAGATACGTCTGAAAGAAGATCCAAATAATAGACGCGTAATCCAACTGTGATCTTACGAGAAAGGTATACGGAAGAAGTTTAGTTGCTTTGTTAGCCTAGTACATCGAACGTTTAAGAAATCTTAGAGTTTTAGACGCTTTGCTAATGAAGTGCTCAGTATGAAGGTTCCATGATAGGTTAGCTGAAAGGTGGACGCCGAGATATTTGATTGATGTGACATTTTCAATCTGGTTCTCTCCAACTGCGTACGCGTGGCGGTTAACATTTTATTTGGTGGTGAAAGTTAGAGACTTTGTTTTTGTAATGTTGATTTGCATCAACCAAGTGAAACACCATTGGCTGATTATCTCAAGTTTGCGCTGGAGTATGCGCACATCTAGAGGAATGGAAATGGGGCGATAAATGGCGCAGTCATCCGCGAAAAGGCGTATGGTAGACTGAATGTTAGCGGGAAGGTAATTTTTATAGAGAAGGAACAATACCGGACCAATAACTGAACCTTGTGGGACTCCAGACTTTACCGGTCTGGAAGAGGAGACATGTTTGTTAATCACGATAGATTTAGACCGATTTGATAAAAAAAGTTCGCTATCCATTCAATAACTAATTCGTTTTTATTGATAGTACTCAATTTATATATCAATTTTGGGGGGACACGGTTAAAACTTTCGCGAAATCAATAAACACAGCATCAACGGGACGTGAGGAATGAACAGAAACATGGAGGTCATGAATTAATTCAAACAGCTGCGTTTCACAAGAATGCTCGCGTTGGAAGCCATGCTGCTTGGGAAAGATAGGGCTATTACTGAAAAGATGAGTCATAATCTAGGATGAAAGTATATGTTCCATAAGTTTGGATGCCCTGCAGGTTAACAAATAGGCGTGTAATTGTTAAAAGAATTCTTATCACCAGACTTGAAAATGGGGATGATGTGGGAAAGTTTCCAGTCGTCAGGTATTTCACCGGAGGAGAGGGATTGTTGAAACAGCCTTCCCAGTAAGATTCCAGATACGTGTCTGTTTAATTTAAAGAGTTGGGTTGATATTTCAACAGCGCCCGTGCAGGAGTTAGCGTTCAAAAGATCAATGGCTCACTTGACCCCGTGACTGGTGATAACAATGTCCTCCATAATACATTCAGCATGAGATGGTAAAGCGACTGGCTGAGGGATGTCATCCTCCCCAGTGAAGACACTGCTAATAAAGGTGTTGAACCCAGTGGCCAATTGGCGTGGGCCCAAAAAAGGCCCGTCATCGCAAGAAACGCTTGGTTTAGGATTCATTCATTTCCAATTTTTTTTTTGCATCAGTTCTAGGCATGTTCTAGACATCCTCAAAAAATATTTGTTTGGCGTTTTTTTTTTTTTTACATACCTCTGACTAAGCATGATAAACGGTCCAGGCACGTTCCGAGTCTGATTGAAGGGCACGCCTGAACAGACGTTTCTTTTTTATTTTTTTTTAATAGATATTTTAATAGTAGCTGTAAACCAGGGCTTCTGCAAGCTTGCAGCGATTTTTAAAGTCGGAACACATACGGATTGAACCTTCAATAGTTTTTCCCGAAAAAGGACACAATTTTCGTTCACAAACCGTTCATCAAATCCACTAAGAAATATACTGGAAAATTCGCGTAACATAGACTGTAAAGTTGCAGAATAAACTCTCTTATAGGCAAATATTTTTTCTTATTGAATCCCGCTTATTAACAGTGTTCAAATTTTTCTTATTAACAATTTAAAAGTTTCAAATCCCGTTTAAATCTTCAAATGACCTTCCGTGCCACAATATCTTCTGTTTGACAATGAGGAACTTCTATGGACTTTTGTGGTTCCAGTAAATAAAAAGGAAAACAGCTATATCTTGATATTGAAGGAACCTTGAAAAAAGATCGGTGGCCGAGTGCGTTAGCGCACCACAACTCGGAGCGCGTGGAATGAAAGCTCGCGTTACAGAACTCAGAGATCCCGGGCACAATCCCCATCCCTGCCGGTTTTCACCTGGATGAGCATTGTACCGGCGTGCGGGCTTGTATCCCTACAGCGTGATGCACGCTAAAGACCCTAGTCCAGCAAACGTACTGCACTGGGTAAATTTCTCGTCTACAACAACAACCAGTGTCGCCAAACCTGAAAGCCAGGAACAACATTACTATGTTTATACGCAAATGACTTTTTTTTTTTTTCTTTTCTCTTGAACTTTGGAACTGCGATTGTGGTCTAGTTTCGCTGGAAAGAGAGAGAAAAGAAAAGCCCATTTCGAAGACGTGAAACGGTTTCGACGTCCAAGTTTACGAGATGTATCTTATAGGCGTTGCAACACAACGCTCAAAGGCGCGGCATTTTGCTAGGAAAGGGTGCGTTTTTTTTTTTCTCAAGCAAGCTCATAAAAACGAGTGGGTTATTTCCGCCGCGTGTGGCCGTTACGAAAAACCCGGTGAGGTGGCGAGGCCGTTCCGACTGATGGGGTACGTGGGAAGAAAGCTCCCGCTTTGACTTCGCGCACTAGCTTCGTCGTAAGACGAACGTAAAGTGTACCTGGCATCTCCTTTAAAGCGCCTCACGTCACCGTCCGTCCTCGAACAGACTCGAATGCGTAACACGATCGGATTTGTGTTCCGCAGTCTGTTTCGGTTTCGTCACACCACACTGATGCATGATAAACCAGTAACGTGACGCAACTAGGTTCCAGGATTGGGACATCCAAAGCCTTTCCCCAATGGTATGTCCCTACAGATGTATTAGTTGCATTGGTGAGCTTGCAATTCTGTCAGTCGGAACAAATCTCGTTCACGTGATCTTTCACTGGAAGCAAATTCTAAGCTTAATATAGCGAGTATTCATATCGCGGCCATACACCTATAGCAACACCAAGTAAGGGACCGGCCCACCTAAGGCGCCACGACGTGTGGTCATTGGGATGAAAATGTAGGCCTTCTTTTTCCTGAAAGTGATTAGTCGCCTGTCAACTCTATCAAAACGTGTGCCGCTTACAATAACAAGTCGAGTCTTGTACTATTCGCTTCCTTTTGAACGTCTTGTTGCACATCAAGGATGCTTTTGATAAGCCTGGGCAAACAATATGTGCATTCATAAAATAATAATTCTACAGTCACCAGCAAAGTGAGGACGGCAGGGAGGAGCCTCAATCGTCCCGCCTCCAGCGCCAGCTTCCTACCTCGTGCTCCTCGAGTGCGCCCGCACAGCCAAAGTACTGCGTGTAATGCGTGAAGCGCGTGCAGGACGCCGGGTGTTTGCAAGACACGCCCTGTCGTTCTCACTCTGTCAGTGAATATGTCATTGACAGAGTGAGTGACTCTAGTTTATTTCTCGAGATTTTGGGGGGAGCCTCGTCTGACTTTGAGATTCGTTCTTTCTCGTTCTTATGGACCAATGCAGCAATCTGATTGGCTGCGGAGCGATAATATAATGCTCGAAAATCTCCGCGTCCCGCCTTTCGTAAGCTACTAGTGACAAAAATTGTTTTCTTCTCTCTTTCGCGCGACCGAAAATTTCCCATCGAAGCTACACTAGTGCTATAATTCTACTCGACGCTAAATAGGCAACAAACTTCATAAGTTCATTTGGTGATCGACGCTACATTTCGGGAGCAAATATATGCAATCACGTTACGGTTAATTGTGTCACGAAGCGTACATATTAGTCCACCAAACCTTGCAAACTATTTTGATGTACTATGTCCCCTTCAGTGCGCTCGGGCCTGCAAGCATTCACGTCGATAGTGTCGAAATAAATGTTCGCGTTTTGTTTCAGTGAAGCCCACGGAGGTGAAGATTGCGGTCCCCAGCCAACCTGCGGCTGCCGGCGATCGGGTCGAGCTGCGTTGTTTGGCCACCGGCGCCCGGCCTTTCGCCCAGGTGACGTGGTTCAAGGGCGGTCAGCGGCTGACGCAGGTTGAAGACTTTGTGTCCGCGGCCACGAACTCAACCGTGAGCAGCGTCAGCTTCATCGTCGATGCAGAGGACAATGGCCGCAACGTCACTTGCCGAGCAGACAACCCGAACCTGCCCAGAAGCGAAGTCAGCGACACCGTGGTGCTCAACGTACACTGTAAGTATGAGAAGTGTAGCGCCTGTCCCTCTAAAGAAAGCTCCACGAGTTCACTTTTTTGTAGAAGAGGAAACAACGATTCCCGACAACGAATAGAATGATTCCAGCGAGTGACGAAGTTCATAATACAATTAGACCAAGGATGTAATGTGCACAAGGAGAAAGAGCATGACCTTTCAATTACCGATTGATCCTGCACTCATCGCATAATTAAGACCTAATCGTCTCGTGAGCTTTATTATTTGCTGAAATTTTGTATCCTTCGCCTTAATTGGCCGTCTTTGTTTTCTGCCGGAGTAAACTCGTAGACGTTTTCTGCGTAGTTCTTAGAATAGGAAGGGGCATGCCTATGGAATAATACCTGCTGACCACTCGGCGGGAGCACCCCTTGATGACAAAAGCGACCTCTTTGCCTTGCACTTTCCCTGAATACGCCAAAAATAGTCCGACAGCAGAAACAAAACACGAAATGAAATCAATCGCTGCTTCATAATGAACAGTCACATGCTAGATACTATAGCCTGCAAACCCCTCTCGTTCCTCTCCGTCTAACTCCGCTTGCATTCACTCTCCCTTCATGCAAGCCCTGCTCCGCTCCATACTTCCGAGCACAAGGTTTCTTCCATCGCGAATATTCGATCGGCGGTCCTTTGCTCTTTGCTATCAGGGACTACGTGGGCATAATAGAACATGGTGCTCGGCGGTAATCTCCACGAAACAAAAAAGCGGTTAAACAGTAATCAACTATTCAGTTCATTGTGCAGGCTCGAGCTCGAGGGTAATTGATCATACTCAATGCTTGACGCTGGCGTGCCACAGGGGGCGACCAGAAATTCACGCGCTAATGTTTTACATCGGCCGGAAACAATGCAGGCTCACAATCTAAACATTATCTGCATATTGTTTTTTTTAAGAAAGAAGGATAATGAGGATAAAGACGGGCAGTGGATAGGTCTAGCGAATAGAGTGTGCTTTTGAATATAAACATAATATATATATAATATATATATATATATATATATATATATATATATATATATATATATATATTTATCGTTTAGCTCAAGTTTTATACGTATCTTAAGTTGATGATGAAAGCGTCCACCTTAGCCAGGATTCATAGCTTGGCCAGGTGGCTTTGTCAGCGCGTGATCCCTGTGTTAGTCTAGAAGTTACGTGTAGTACCGCTAAGGCACAAGCGGGACCCGGCAGCTCTACAGTGTCCTGTTTGCACAACCAGTCGAAGGCGAAAAAGGCCTTTTAAAAACACTCGTTAGTGCCCTTCCAGCCCTCTCGACCCTCCACTCAAAACGTTAACGAACTCAGAGTAAGGCAGTGTGGTAAGTCGATTCTGAGCGGCCATCGCGTGCGTCATAAGCATCAAGTTGCTTGGAACAAATACATCGATAGTTTAATGTAGAAACAAAAATATGTTCCGCGGGAGTATGGGCAACTTTCTCGGGGGCCAGAATTTGTTGAGAAGCAAAAAAGATTGCTAAAAACTCGGCCCACTGATAGAGCATGAGCCCGATGTCAGATATCGACTCTACGCCGATGTGAAGTTGATGTGGATGGGGAATCACCGCCATATTCACTCTTCATGTCTAGTTTCCTGTAGACGTTTCACAAAGCATGACCTTACATTAAAGTGGGTGCGGAGGTGGCCCTAGGAAGCGCGTCCGGGTGTGAAAGATCACACGTTTTCCAGTGTTGTCACAGTCAATGACGTCGGAAGTGTTAAGGAGAAGAGGGATTTCCCTTCTCTAGTATTGTTTACTGAAATACCTGACACTTCTACGTTTACTCATATACCCTACGTGTCCAGGCTAATACAAGCTTTGTTTCACGATAAATATAAATTTAGTAATATTAACCTCCACCATAAATTTCTAATTGTTTACCTCACAAGTGACTTTAATTCCTCAGATAAAATTGCAAATGTAATCATTTATTATTTAAATATAAAAACAAAATCAGTCGCAGCTAACCAGAAATGAATTATATATTTAGTCGTTTCTTAAAAGACATTAGCTTCAACACTTGTGAATTCCGTTCATCCTATCACATACAAAGTTAACGCAAATTTACCACACGAACCATGCGATAGGTAAATAGTTTTACATATGCAGCCTCTACCGAAGTTTGTGTCATCGCGGTAGTTTCTATTCACGTTTCATTTCTAAGGGCCTTCACTACAGTCCCATGAGGTCTTCCATTCTTTCATTTTTTGACGTAGAACTAAGTACGTCTTCGCGCTTGGAAGGGGGTGCAAAGTTGGAAGGTCGATGTCACAAAAACTTGGCCACGGAAGTGGCGTCACACTGATCGCCGCCCGCTGCCTAAAACCGTGCACTGCGCTCGCGCGTACTTTCTTATCGGCTGGCTTGCTCGTTTGCTCGATTCAACGAGACGCGCCCCTGTTTGATTGTAACGGCGAAAGACGCCGCGTCGACAGCCGTCATTCCACAACCTTATTTCATCGCTCTGTACAGCGGCCAAGCTCGCGTGCTCTGCGGCACGGGCAGTTCATACAACTCTCTCGCACGACTCGGCGAAGCGTTAAAAGCAATCGCACGCAATTTCGCATATGCGCCTCGTAGATTGCGGCGCGGGGGGCTGCACATTTAATAAAAATAATATGAATAATAATATTTTATTTGCGCATAATAAAAGCTACCTTGGGGACGTGTTATGCTGAGCGAATAGGTCTAAACCCATACGCGACGCGCCTGCTAGCCAGTCACCTGGGGGAATTCGCCTCTACCGGACTCCGAGCCACAGGCATTGGCTTCTTTCGCACCCGAAATCGTCATGCGGCAAGAGCCCGTGGACGTTTCTTCAGCTGTGGACGTTGTTCTACGGAAGTTCATACAGTACAGTAAACATATGCACCAACCAATGTTTTAGGAAGTGTGTGTGTGTGTGTGTGGGGGGGGGGGGGGGGGGGGCTGGCTTGCTTCATTGGGCTTGGACGAGTAGCTGCATACGACGAAGACCTCGGGAGTTTCATAACATCAACTGCACAAGTAGCGATTCATCATCAACTACAGTAATCAAAATGTTATCGCGGTATCTATTTCATTATGGCTTGGAAACAACATCCGGGTCCCGTCGGCAGCTGCATCTCTAGGTGGCCATTACTTGAATACCTCTTTTTCGATAATTCCCCGGGGAAGCTTGAAGGGGGTGCGATTAAATTACAACAATCTCCACAGTGCGTACAAACTTTTCTTCCGCTGAAAAGAGCGCTAATCATTCAGATAGGGACACGCAGCACTGCAGACATCAGAATCGGTGGAGGGTAGCGAAAAGCTGAAGCGGACTTAATGGCCCTTGGTTCCGGCTCAGTGACCCTGCATCCGACGCTCCGACGCAGCAGACCCCAGACGCACGCGGGACTCTCCGGTTAGGATCAATACCCCGTTTGCGTCAGCGTCGCCGCCAACGCGCTTTGCAGAGGCTCACAACGAGCGTGCGCTTGCACGCTGCCTCCCCAAGACCAACGCGTCTGCCGCTTCGCGGCAACTCTCATTGAGCTTCGCCGTGTTTTATGCTTGGGGCGGGTCGGGCCTGGTCGGGGCGGGTCAGTGCGGGTCGGGGGTCCACTAACAATTACATCATGCGATGGCCTCGTTTTCAATGTTGTATTATGATGCCAGGAACGCCTCTCAGACTGGTGTGTTTAGCATGTCCTAAAAAGTGGTCCCTCCGTTTCCGCCTGATGATGTCATACAAATGTCATGTTCTCGCCGGTCGTAATTCTGGTCGGCGGGGGATGGGGGGGGGGGGGGGGGAGGCGCTTGTTCTGCGGGAAGTTGAGTTCCAGCGTGAGAGCCCACTGAAGATGCGTCAGTCAGAGGCTGGGACTCCGTGAAGACAGCGACACTGATGTTTACTTCTACTTTTAGCCGAGGCCTCCAGCGCCAACCGCCAGGATTGCAACATCCGCCAACGGGACTTGCCGGCTTCCGCTGCGCCCTTTATTGTCGCTTCGGGATCACTTTGGATACATGAGCGGGATAGGGCGGTCAACACACCAGCCGAAGACGCGTTCCAGGTGCCCTAGTGGGCAGTATCCTGGCGCTCTTAAGGGGGATCGATTCCTCCGGTCCCTCGGTGAAATGCGAAACGCGGGACCCTGGGTGACGGGTGAGGGATATGAAAGAAGAAGTTGTATGACAGCAGCGGCAAACACCACTGTGTTAGTAAGGTATTAAGGTAAACGCGACCCAAAGAAAGGGTTAGGTGGTGAGAGAGAAAAGCTGATCGAATGAAGGAAGCCGAGGGAAGCCAAAGAGCTGAGTTCTCTTATCAGACGGTGACGACAGGAGGAAATAAGGAAAACAACAGGAGGAAATAAGGAAAGACAAAGGGGGAGATGTCATCCGCGAGAGAGGTGCGAGAAATTATGGTTCGTCGTCGCTGAGCGCGGCACTCAGCTCTCGTGGGGGAATTCGATTACCATCGTTTTGTGTCTTGGAGGTTCTCCCCGTCGTGTGTATGTACCTACATGTGTCGTTGTGTGTCCGCCTGTAATGTGTGGAAGACGGATTGCGGGGGAGCCTAGTTAAGTTACGTGGAACACATACACACAACGCTAAACTGTGCGACACGTAATTTGCAGCAATCGTCCTGCGGACCGACAAACTTGTGTAAAGAAGAAACATTTCACTTACGAGTTAGACCGACTCTGTTCAGCTGACTTTCGTATTTGTGATTCGAGAGACAACAAAAAGTCTGGGTTTTAATGTTGTAAAGTTTTTCCATCCAAATTACCAGACCAATCAAACTTGTTCCTCCGTACAAAAGAAACGCCATAGCATATACTAATGCACGCATAATCTGAAGATGTTCGAGCCTTCTTGGCTGCCACCTGGAAGCTAAATACCGTAGTGGAGCCCACAAAAAACAGCCATTCTCAAATATTTAGGACGACTATATGTGTTAAAGTGGCGATAGGGGCGAGTTGGTTCACGACTCACGAAAGGAAAAGCGCACAAAAACGATGAGCGGAAAAAGGTGCAGTACACAGGACCAGTTGGCCGTTCTTGCTGCTGGACCTTGTTTTACAATAAAAATTTCAGTTGTCAGTCAGCGCTGTTCATGTATAATAATCTTTTCATCTGTATTCAATCTTTTGTGCACTAGTTTCTTTTCAACGACTACACATATGAGCAAGAAATTAGTCATTGTTATGGCCCTGGACGTGTCTAAAATACCCTCCTTCAGGTAATCCGGAGAGATGATCACCGTGGAGTCGTTCTATTCAGAGATTTATGGAAACGAAAATGTTTGTTTTTAGATCGCCAATTTTACTTATCGTGTCATTTAAAGGATGAAAAAGTAAAAAAAAAAAAAACTTACGTTCGTGAAAATCGACAAGACGCACATATGTATAACGCAGCAAATTTTATTTGTAGAAAACGCGAGTTGCAAAAATATCAAGGTGGGATCGGACAAGACAAAAAATAAGATGCTTACACTGATAATAAACGATCTGCTAAATGTACAGCGTCATATTGAAGCGCGCTGAGAACTACGTCCGCCATCTTGGTAGAGGCGATAAAATTAAACTAGTGACTGGACCTGTGAAGAACTAGAAAGAAAAAGTCATGTAAACAGCGGCCACGTAATCAACTTCAAAGAAGGCATGTAAACGAGCGATGAATTCTCGATTCCCGCGGAAACAAGGAACATACGTGAACAGGATTCGAGTCTTATTTTTAATTTTATTTGTTTATCTACGCACAGGTTTTGTCAATAGCAAGTGACGTCAACCCAAAGAAACGTGATGGTCTCGCACTTCGCAGACCTATTTACAAACTACTGAACTGAATCCAAATATTTTCCCGATATTTCACGGGATTTGTTTCTGAATTCATATTTTTTGTGGTGCACGATATGTGCACCCCAAAAATATGAATTCAGAAACAAATCCGGTGAAACATCGTGAAAATATTTGGATTAAATTTGATAGTTTGTAAATAGGTCCGCGAAGTGCGAGACCGTCAAGTTTCTTTGGGTAGACGGAGTGTTTTTTCTTGATGCAAAAGCGGCTCAATGTATGTGGAGGAGCACAAGCCAGCAAAGGCAAATCAAAAGGCTGGTACATCTTTACAAAGTTACACCACCACCCACAGTTCAAGACTCGTATGGTTAACAGTGAACAAAATCTGAAAACACCCCAGAACCTCTCATTTGAGTGTAAGATAAGGGGACACGACCCCGAACTACCGATTTTTCGCGAAACAATTTATTTTTAGATTTGTACAATTTTGGCATGTATGCGTGGACAAACAACGGCAAACAAGTGCATTGCCTCTTCTGTTATCCCTAAGACGACTTCAAGGCGAAAGCCCAAACGCCGATGCATTAAAAACAGACACATGATTTACGGGTGTGGCGGTACCCCTTTGCCGTGACGGAGGTGTACCGCGTCGGACTACTGAACGAGAAGTCGCTGGTTTGACGCCAGCCGAGGAACAAGAGCAAAACGTCTTTCCTTCGGAATATTAAAATGCGCAGATGTCACGTAGAAAAACGAGCGTATTGGTAAATAGATGCGAGTAATTTAAAGGGTAAAACATTGAGGACTTGGACGGAAACATTACTTCCTTCCGTTTTATCCTTTCAGGTATTCGTCTCTTAAACGTTTTGGAACCTTTCGTGTCACCGCTTTTAGTACCTTTTGTTTCGCCGACGTTTTTTTCAGTCAAGGACTGAACGACGGAACATATAAGGCTTTCGCCTTACAATCATTATTGGCTCGCCGGTAAAGCGCGCGAGGAGTGCAGTGCTAGGCTGAGCATGACGAGAACAATGATAAGTTTCAGTTTCGAAACACGATCGCTCCGCGCCTACTCTGCATAGCGTGGTGCAGGTAGTCTCGTTCGAAGGGTCATTTCGCGGGCTTTCGATTTTACTTTTACAGCGAAGCTGTAACACGCTAGGATCTGAAAAAAAAATGCGTCCGCGGAAGTTAACAGAAAACTCCACTTTGGTCGTGGCAAGTATGAACGAATAAAAATAAAAAGACGGGCCTACCAGCCTGAGTCAGCCTTCCTTGGCAATATTAGATATTGAGGTCCCGATCATCGCGACCGTCTGTTACAGCCAAACGTCACAGTAATACATTACAGATCCAATGGTGGATTCTATGGGAATGCGTTAGCATGACCCTTGGAAACGACACACACGTCCCTTTTTTGGGAAGCGCTAACGCTGACCCCTTCACTTTTCTCTTTCGCTTCCTCTATTTCTTTCCTGCCCTTTTGGCCTCGTTACGGGGTCAGTGTTAGCGTTTTGCGGAGGGAGACGTAAGTGGCGTTTCCCCAAGGGTCATGATAACGTGTTCTCTAAGAAGACACCAATGGATCTTTGTGTAATTTTTGTTACCCCTTTTGTGTACTCCGCTTGTCAGAGTAGGTAGACGCCCTTGCATACGGCCATCCATATCACTCGAGGAAAGAACCACACCCATACCACTCGTGAAAGAAACCGCATCCATATCACTCGTGGAGGGAACCGCATCCATCGTTTTAACTACGCGGACACCACAGCCCACACACCGCTACTACGAAAACCCAGAGCAAAAAACAACGTGCGACAGCAAAGCGGCAAGCGAGCACGCCCGCATTTCACCGCGCCGCGGCGCAAAACCTCCTAGATAACAAAGCCGGAGTGCTGAATGGGAGGGCGTCATCAGAGAAGGCCAAAGCTGGGCACAGATTGGACACGACGATTGCGTCAGCTTTCGGCTCAAACTTGACTCGAAGCCGAGCGCTGACGGAGCACTCGTTTCCAATCTGCGTACAGCGTTGGCCTTCTCTGATTAAGCCATCTCATTCAGCACTACGACTTTGTTATCTAGGAGGTGTTGCGCGGCGCCTCGTTCCTCTCTGGCTCCGCGACAGCTGTGCGCGTTACTTTGCCGAAAATGAAATGGGTCGTTTTAACGAGAACCCGGAGGTGCCTGTCAGTTTGTCAGCAACGAGAGAAGAAGAAGAGGTTAAAGCGCGCTGCCGTCAGCGCTTCGGACCAATGGGAGCGTCGCACGCGTCAACTGACGAACGAAAGACACCGCCGGGTTTTCGTCAAAACGAGCGTTCTATTCCTAACGCATTAAAAAAAGTCGGTGCCACGCTTAAGAGACCATACCGTTAAGACTCTAGTTCACTCCCCGCGCAAGAAGAAATGCACATGAAATATTTTTCTCTCCCTAGATGGTTTACAACGCATGAGAGAGCATCATGGGAGTAAATATTGACTTGCAAATATAAGCCAATGGAAACAACCTGAAAAATTAAATCGAAACCGATACGTAAATGGACGAAGGGCAACATATTCGAGTGCATGCATAAAACAAATCGTACGTTTTGCACAGAAAATCCGACCGCCGTTTGTCAACAAGGAGGCAAAAACCAAATTCTGTTCGCTTTGTGTTTTTTTTTATATGTTTTGTTTTTGCATCTTTGTCTCGGGATGTCTTACTTGAATTTACTTCTCCCCTTTTTTGCGATCCCCCCAAACGCAAAGCAAGATAGTTTCGGGTTTCTCAAGTATACGTCCGTGAACAATTTATACAGGTTTGTTCGGGAGGCATGTGCCACACTACACCTCATGTCAAAAGGGGAGATCAGATGCAGGAGCCGGCTGCTTTACAGTAAAACTATTCAAATAGTGGACACTCTAAACGCCGGGACGACACTCTGAGAAATGTTTTGACACTGCTTGGGTATAGTTCTCGCGTTTGAACACCCCCCCCCCCCTTTTTTTTTTCTGCTTGCCTCTTTCTAATGTTTTTTTATTTTCTTTTTTTTTTGCACAGGAAGCATCTTTTTCTGTACAAGCCCTAAAAAAGAGGACACAGAGGGTACATTGGGGCCCTGTTGTAGTGCTCATGTTCGTAGGAGGGCAGAGACAAAGCATCAAGAAGTTCTAGATGCTTTATTTTTGCTCGAGATGTTTACCCTTTTCTTCGTTTCGTATATACATATGGGTATTCAACCAATGTGTCAATATGAAGCCTTTTAGCTCTGAAGCCCTAACATTCAGTTAATTTTTTTAATGTTCCTGTGATAAGTTAGCGCTGTCAATTGAAAGTCACATGTGGCAAAGAAGCGCGAAGCAAATTAGATGTTTTATGTTCCATCATGAGGTCGATCTGTCGTAGTATGGCGACGCTGATTCGTGCTATAATTTAGAAAGCCACTGATAAAAGCCCCGCTTCGAGAAAATTGCGTACCCTAGACTTAATGAACCATATTCAAGGTGTGTGTGAGCCTCCGACTAAATTTAGGTATTTCTCGGTGCTTACTTTGTTCCCCGGAGTTCAGCACAGGCCGTGCAAAGCTGGGGCCCTAGAAATATCGAACACAAAGTTGGCGATGAATTTTACGGCTCGCGCCGACTGGACTCCCGTGACAAATAACGCCGCTCTTTTGTCACCCATGTCCAATCCGCGCGCTCCGCAAACTTTCGGCCCCTACTTTGTTTTTTAGGAGTTAAAAACACCGGAGACTATTTTCGTAAAATACGAGCATATTATATGACCCTCGACCGGTTTGGTGACTGATTTCCAGCTGCATTAAGTTTTTCAACTTTATTTAGTATAATTTAGACGGTGTTTTGCCCGATTTAATATAAACGCTCGCCTTGAGTAGGCAAGGAAATACATGCAGTTGGACACGAAGTGTGTGTCCAAAACGCCCACCATTCTATACTTCGCTGTGCCATTGGTCCGATCGAAGTGAGGTACTCACTGACATTTTAAGCAACGCAGGGCATAGCGGATCACGTTCAAGGTTTTGCTTCCTAATAGGATTCTTCGCCTTTCGTATCGTCTGATGCCGCAGTTTCGGTGTCTGGGCAGCGATAATACGATTCTTGGAACTCGCCACGCTGTTGAGATCAATTTGCATTTTCATGCGGACGTCGACCAAGCGAACGTCGACACGGTTGGCGTGCGAAAGGAACCCTTCGCGCAAGTCCTCCCTGTCTGACCTTGAACCGAAGAAGCGTTTCTCTCAGGCATCGGTTCAACTGCATAAGAAGAGAGGTTACCATCAGTGTGTTTTGTCCACGGCGTCTACGGCGCCTGCATTTCACGGGGTCGTCTGCATTCCACGAGAACGCCAGACGATATCTGATCCTGAACGTATGCGCTGTCCGTTGTATCTGCGTCTTCTGTGAGTCAGACAATTCACCCCTATGCGCCTTCAATTCTGCGAAGAACAACGACCGAGCATAAACGCCGAGAGGAGGTTGCTGACTTCAAGGCCAGCTTCGGAATGCGGGACTAACCGACCAGTGTCACGGTAGCTCCAGAATCCTGCCTTATTATTACATAGGACCTGTCTCCTGTTCATTGTGTGTGCTCCATTTGCCATTTTGCCATCAGCTGGTAGCTTCGGCTGCGCGCTGACTTATGCTGAAACGGAGCATAGTCCCATGCGCCAAGAAACTGAGGGAGAAGAAGAAACCAGAGCGCACAGGGACGTCAGAACGCCAAGCTCTGGTTGGTATGATTAGTGGGTAGAGGCAGCCTTCAGCTGCCTCTGTCTCCAATCCACTCGTTGAACGCGTCAGAACGCGGAAAGCTGGCGTCCGGCGTTTGGCTTTCGCATTCGAACGTGTTCGACGAGTGAAGTGCGCCTTCCGTTTTTTCACGCAATCTCTCACAATTCGAAAGGTTTAGCAACGCGGTTTGATTTGGAGAAGTTTTTAAAAACGATTTTCGGTTGGCTCCCTTCTTGGGAGTACATGAAGAGTGTGGCAAAAGGCACAGAAATCCGGTAATAGTGTGCACAAAAGATGTCGTCTATAATATTCCTATGACGTGTGGCCTTTCTTATGTAGGGCAGACTGGCCGTTGTGTTCAGGAAAGGCTTTTAGAGCATAAAAGGGCAGTGCTATCTGAGTCGCCCAACTCCGAGATAGTGGAGCATCTAGATGAGTGCAACAATTGTGTTCCCAAGTGGAAATTGACACAGATAGTTTGCAAAGAATTGGATCCGTTGAAACGTGTTTTGAAGGAAACAATTATGATTACATCAGCGGGAAATTGTGTCAGCATTTTTTCGGTTGTTTTTGATAAACAGGTGCAGACATTTGTGCTGTTGTAGTTCCTAGATTTTGCTTTGTAGGTTGTAAAAGATTAGATATCGCCGATGAATGGTCCTTTTTTTGCTGATACTACCATTGCCTTCTTTTCCACACTTTCGCGTCGGCTAAGGGTTGTTTACTATAAAGTGAGTGTTGTTAATACAACATTTTTAGCTGTGAATGAGATGGTGTTGTGTGTCTCCTTCTTGTTCCGTGTCTCTTTTTTTATTATGTTGCGTAATATTCACCAGGTCGCCTAAGCCGTAATTCTTGTTTCAGCGCTCAGAACTCGTCATGCAAGGTGTGCCTTAAGCCTTCAGTGACCATACCAACACTGGGGTTATACGCGTCTTCCAAACGGTCATGAATGTATTTGAGAATACGCGGAAACGCATTCGGCTCGTAGCTTTCCTTCAACATCCTTGCTGAATCAATTCACCCGTACCAATGAAAGGCCTAGCTCGTGGGTCTGGGCTGGCGGTAGAGGGCCTTCCTATATGCAAGAGACTACAAATGATTTGTACATGTTCTAGGAGCGAAAACTAAGCCCCTGGTACACGGATGCGACAGTTGCACTTCGAATTGACCTCTTTTCAAAAGTCCGTCAAGCAACATTGGGGATCGTCCTTTCTGCGAGCATGAAGCGTGTGATTGGATTGGAGTCCTCGCCGAATTCTGACGCAGCACTCGTTTTCGATACGCGCTGAGGCGAGCTCACACCGAGCGCTAAAGCAACCCAAGTGCGTGTACAGAGTACGTGCCCTGGCGGATTCAGATAGTTGGCGCAGAGCCTACTAGATGGCGCGCACTTTTGTAAAGGGTTTATTTCACACACCGTTTAGTTCCTCTGCTTCTTTCTCTTCTACACTGCCACGGTCTCCCTATTTCGATTCGATGCCCTATAGTCGCACCCATATGTATCCACAGCGGTGAGAAGCTAGCGTGCGTTCGTTCTATATATATTTAATGCGGCACAGGACTTAAGAAAGGTCGAGGCCCAGAGTAAAAAGGCATATTTAAATACGGAATGTTTCTTAGTGAACTTTTGAAATGTCGCTCACGAGCTAGCAGATGTTAGCTGTAAAGGCAGCCTAAAACATTCGCGTTCACATGTTCATTCTGAAGATGACGATATAAAACCATTGACATAGCTATCTCACGCAAATCATTATTTGCGCAAACAATCTAGAAAGCAAAATTGGTCTATGTGGTGTTTTATATATATATATATATATAAAACAACACATAGACCAATTTTGCTTTCTAGATTGTTTGCACAAATAATGAATATAAATATATATATATATATATATATATATATATATATTATATATATATATATATATATATATATTATATATATATATATATATATATATATATTATATATATATATATATATAAACTTAAAGCATAACAGAATTCTGCGGATTTTATTTTTAATGCGGAGTTAAATTGTGTCTCCTAGTAAGAATCACTTGTACGGAGATGTTGTTTCGACATGCTCGTTAAAACGTCACTGGCACATATTTTTTTTATTACACGCGACACGCCCTTCTAGAACTTTCAAATACAGAAGCTGTTCCATGGAATCGCACTGTGCTTCTCACTTGGGTAGATCACTCAAAATACACATGGTGAAAAATCACAGCCGGATGTCTCTGGAACACCTTTTACACTGTGAGTGGTATATATATATATGCACTTTTTAGGTAGGGTTGCACAAAAAGCGAACGCGAAACGGGCTGGCGATACCCACATATAATAAAAAGTAATAAAATAAAGCAAAATATTTTGATATATTGCTTTATTGCAAAATATCAAGAAAAGTAAAATATCGAATACAAGGGTCTTTGGTACTCGCCAAGTATTGTTGTTTCCCCCCCGATCGAACCAGTTGCAAACTCTCAGCTTGGCTTCAGTTCTTCCATACAGCTACGTTCTCTTCCCTTGCTTCTTTCCCGAATTGTCACAGACGCTCCCCAGCTGACGCTGACCACGGGGAACCGAAGACCGCTGGAAGGAGACAACGTGACACTCGGCTGCGCGGTCAACGCCAACCCCGCCGCATCGGCTGTATCCTGGCGCCACGGCGGCCGAGTGCTGGACGTTCGGAACGACTCTCTGCTTCTCTCCAGAGTCGGAAGGAGGCAGGCGGGCTCATACGAATGCATCGCCTCCAACGTCATCGGAGAAGGCTTCAGCAACAAGCTTCATCTGTCCGTTTTATGTGAGTTCCAGCAACGTGTTTTTTCTATCTTTAATTCATCTTCGTCCGTGACAGCGGAGATATTTCGGTGTTTTTTGCACTCGGTGGAAACACACGAATTGCACACTTGTCACATAAAACCGCAGTTTTTTTTTTCTTTTTCTTTTTTTTTTAATATTACGAGCACTTAAAAAAAAACTCAAGCGCATTTATTTTCCCGCTAAGGTTTTAAGAGAGCTCATCACTGTGACCTGCGGAGGGCGCTCGTCTAATGACAAGGCTTAGCATATCTTGAGGGCAAAAAGTAACAGTCTGATGGCTGACACTGAGCGCGACGTAAGCACGTGAAACGTCACACTCGGTGTTACAGAGGAGACCGTTTTTCCAGGTCTAAGCATAATTTCAGCCCCGTCATTTGCCGCGCTCCCTCCATGGATTGTATAAAATGGACCTCCCAATTGCATTGCCGGAAACTAGACGCGCCAGACTTGCTTGTTGCAGAAGAAATGCAGGGGCCATATAATCGCTGACAGCGAGAAAAACGCGGGGCGCAGCGAGTCTTCAGTATCTTAATAGCAGACATCATATCATCAGACGGCTGCACGAACTGTAAAGAAGGCCGAAGTGCGAATCACGAAACACGAACTTTCGACGTTATAGGCAACACCCCACCTTTCTTAATATAATATATAATTAATATAATTCTTTATTTTCTGTGCCCACAAACAACTTTTCAGTGTCCACTTGGGTGCACTGATCAACTAAAATTCAGATACCGCAAAAACTAAAATACTAAATACAAATACCACAGAAAAATCTCAGGAAGATATCTAGGCGAAAGACATCCATTTACGAACAAGCACGGTAAATTCTCGAAGACACATGAAAATATCCAGATGATTTTTGTTATTGAAGGCCAATTGAATCTATGACAGAGGGGTACAGGGTACATTCAAGATGAATAAAACGTTAATACATTCCGGCTGGCCCTTGATAGAACATGGAAGTCAATGGATCGTAGTAAATTCATTGACCTGACGTGACCATGAACAACTTTATGAAGAAAAACAAAATGTATCGACTGCTTCCTCACAGCAAATTTATGTAATGCATAACAGTGAAGTAGCGTTTCATAATGATAAAAAGACCTCCTTCCAAAGTAGTGGTCATCCACAATTCTTATCACCCGCCTTTGTACGTTTTCGAATTCTGTTGCCTGACCAAGAGATAATGAATTCCAGATTACCGAGCCAAATTCTAACCGTGATCTGACTAGTGACTTAAACAAATAGAACGAACAAGAGGGTGATGAGAACTGCCGACATAACCGAGAAATAATGCCTAACACTCTTAATGCAGCATTAGCAGTTATAGACACGTGTTCTTTGAAAAAAAAGTGAACTGTCAATACGAACACGAAGATCCCTTACGAAAGATACCCGGGGTATCAAGGCGCCTTCAAGGTTGTAAAAAAAAGAAATGAATTCACGATAATGCAGTGAGTGCGCAGGCGAGCTGGTGGATGTTAACCATTTTGTTCTTAGCCCGAGACTGAGGCAGGAAAAGAGGAAAGTTTCAAAGTAGAAGAAAAATGAACAGTCGAGGACACGTCTCTAACACAGCTCCAGAGCTGTGTTAGAGACGTGTCCTCGACTGTTCATTTTTCTTCTACTTTGAAACTTTCCTCTTTTCCTGCCTCAGTCTCGGGCTAAGAACAAAATGGTATGAATTCACGCTTTCAACAAAATGGTATGAATTCACGCTTTCAACAAAATGGTATGAATTCACGCTTTCAACAAAATGGTATGAATTCACGCTTTCAACAAAATGGTATGAATTCACGCTTTCTAGATAGTATAATATGTTTACTTTTCTCGAAATTAAATGACAAGTGGTTTTTGAAGCACCAATTCGAAACATGTTCTATATCAGCTTGAAGACGAGTGCAATCCAATACTGAACTCACACTTAAAAATGGTTTAACATCATCGGCAAAGAGAAGAATTGTCGCGTCACTAACACAGGAAGCAAAATCATTTATAAACAAAATAAACAGAAGCGGTCCCAGTATGGAGCTCTGGGGCACCCCGGATTTCGAAACAAACTCATCGGAGTAGCTTCTTTCAACACGAACAGAGTTTCGACGACCTTTTATATATTTAGAAAACCATGCGCACAGATCTGGGCTGCAACCATGCAGAGCAAGATTTTCTAGAAGTAAATCATGACTAACACGGTCGAACGCTTTCAACATGTCGAAATAAATTGCATCCACCTGCCCCCTACTAGACGCAATTGACTCTGAGAAATTTAAAAATGAGCATAAGTTCGATTCTACCGATCTCCCCTCTAAAAATTCGTGCAGAGCTTCAGTTATGATCGGGCTCAGATAAAAGTAAAGACGCTTATGGACTACTTTTTCAAATACTTTTGCAAACCCACATAACAGTGACACCGGCCAGTAATTCTTAACCAATGTAGAATCACCGGAATTCAAAATAGGCACAACTGCGGAGAATTTCCGAAGTTCGGGGAAATAACCCTGTGCAAGAGACAAGCTGAAAATATGCATTAAAACTGAAGCAAAAAATAGAGCAACAACCTTTTATAATAAAATTAGGTATGCCGTCAATGCCGGTTGATACTTTGGGTTTCAGTTCTTTTATAGCTTCTAAAATGTCTTCAATGCGAACAATGTAGACAGATAATCGGAACACTCATCGTCAACGGAACTAAAAGAGCTGCTCGTGGGAAAAGAAGAATATCAGGAACTGAAATACTCAGCAAGACGAGTTGCAATATCGGCCTGAGAACACAGATAACGATTATCGTCTCGGAGGCAAATATAAGTTATTTTCACGGAAATGATGCTTCGTAAAGCGCCAAACGTTTTGGGGACTTTTCTTTAGGTTATACTTTATGTCATTTAGGTACAGTTGGTTATTTTGTTTGTATAGTTTTTTGACCAGACCGCGATAAATGCTAAACTTCTGATACCACACATCTAATCCTGTTTTTTTTATACAAGCGACGACAGTGAAGCTTCTTTCGTGAGGCGATTTTGAACTCTCTTGAAAACCAGCTGGGGCAAAGGTAAGTGAGCGTAAAACGTTTCAGTATAAAAATATGCATTGCATTGTTGAAAATAGATGTCAAGATTTCTGTAGCTGAGCCAGCTATATGGTTATTTAAGACATCCGACCAGTCATACTGCTCCATACATTTGTACTAGCCGAGATAATTCACTCGGGAATAGCAATACGCTGCAGAACTTCTATTAACACGAGGCCTTCATGACAAGCTGAATTTTGTTTTGAAAGGCGTGTGGTAAGCATCTACTGGCACTAACAGATTCACAGCCGGAATCGTAGGATCAAGCGGAGCATTTGATAAACATAAATCTAGCACGCTTCCATGACTATTCGCATTTGCATTATACTGATGAAAATAAAAAAAAAACAAATTATAAGCAAAGGTAACCAAGGGGCTTTCCTAGAAGTCACACTTGATGAACAAGAAGCAACACCGGTTGACCAATCAATTCCGGGCAAGTTAAAATCACCGTAGATCAAAACACGAAATTTAGAAAAGTCAACTTTTTCCTGAACGGTTTCAAAATGTTCTACAAATTCTGCATCATCAAAAAGACGAGGGAAATAATAGTTACCAACTAAAAAGTTGAAACCATCACTGGTGGGTATTTCTACCGAGACACACTCGGCATAAGTTTCCAAATCCTTCCTCCGGGTGCACTGAACTGAAGACTTATCGGCCACCAGTACTCCTCCCCCAAATTTCATGCCCGTGCTAGCATAATCCCTGTCTCATCGAAACACATCATAGGTTGGAGGATAATAGCTGCTATCGGAAATGCCGGCACATAGCCATGTCTCGGTTAAACATATGACGTCAAAACAACTCAGTAAAATATTCGACATGAACTCACTCGACTTAAAACGCAAGCCCCGTGTGTTTTGATAATACGCCTCCAGTAACCTAAGCATTCACAGCAGTTTCAGATTCTACCATATAAGTTCGCGAACGGTCCAGTCCGCCAAAACTTTGATGGAAGATCGATCCCTCTGACCACAGTTCTGATTTGTTCAAGATTTCGAAATCAGACTGATCACATGTGATATGGAACGATGAACAGGAATGGTATTTCGGTTTTAACTTAGTGACGCTAACACTTTTACGTTCAAGAACAGGGGTTATCAGAGCCTCAATATCCGACACAGATGTGTTCGGATGTATCCTGGACACAAAGAGCGCCTTCATGGGCGGTTGGCGAGGCACCGCCTGTACCTTCTCAGACTTGGCTGAACCAGTTGATGTCGGTGAACGTCGTTTCCCCATCACAGGAATGAAGTCATCTTCGTCGGGCACTGTAGCAGCAGGATGAGCCTCGCGTCAAAGACCAGGAACTTGGAAAACAACAGTGGGAACATCGCCATCCACCAAGCTATTTTTAGGCTCGAGTGTTGCACCCTCACCCAAGGATGGCCGCTGTACCACCGCCGCTTTCAATGGAGGCCGTCCAGCCGATGACTCAGAAGAACGCAGGGCTGCCGCAAAAGATGCGTGAGGCCTTGCAGCTAGAGGCAGTCGCTCAAGCACCCTCTTGTTCAGCAAGCAGATTTCCGAGCGCAAAAATGTGTTTTCTGACTTGAGGCTCTTTACCTCAGCCGTCAGGACTTCCGAATTCATAGATATGTTGTGCAGGTCATCGTCAGTGTCCGGATTCTCCTTCAACGAAGTTCGGTGACGCCTGGTACACTCGGTGCATTTGTAGGTACTCAGACCGCTTTGCAATAGCACTTCGTATTCTCCTTGGCCTGCGCAATACATTTGCAATGATATCGTCGATTAAAAGGACTATGTAATAACCTTTTTACTTTTGCCAAATAACTTTTAGATTAAACCTTCAATGTTCACTGAACGCCGAACAGGCACCGGTTTTCGTTTCGGTTTATTAACTTCTACGCGACAAATTAATGAAATACGAGTTTTTCTTCCTCTCCATCTCACCGCAAAAAAGCGGCGGCTTAATTTTGACGTTCGTGACGCAATCTGGCACCGGAACCGAAAGTTCTCTCGACAGTAGGAGAATGGGAGCGCTAGCGGCGAGCTAGCGGTGTGCCGGTAGGGTTTACCGCAGGTTTTACCGCGCTGATGGCGCCGATGCCACAGACAAATTTTCTGAATCGGCGCCTCTCATCACCGCGATAGCCATGGACACATTGCAGCTGAGCGAAGTTCAATTACATATGTCGCGCTACAGCGACAGCATGGGACTGGTCTCAAATGCCGGTACGCCTGTTGGAAGGTGCGGCGAGTCTTCCGACGAAGACTCCAGTTCCTCGTCAGTATCGGGCGATTAGGAGTGGCGACTGCAATCTACGAAATGTTTCGAGCATGCACGGATGATCTTAGACCTGGGGTTCCTCAAACAAATGAGCCTGCACCAAGTGCTTCGACTTGGTTCTTTGACTGGAAAGCGGTGAAACTGCAGCTGTTTCTTCATCCGTTCTGAATGGAGCGACCGAAACAAGCGCTCTGCGCCGCGCGTACAGATTCCTGCAACCACTGGAAGATGCGCTGCAGGTCGTCAGCACAACAGCCGCTTCTCCAACGCCGTCAGCCGTTTCCGCGCCGTCACTCACTGGCGTAGCACAAAATGACCAGTTTTCTATCGGCTCAAGCTTTATTAACTTTTATTTTGTCAGGACTGGCTCCCAGGGCAGAGTGGATGCAAATAGAAAAGAAAAAGAAGCAGTATGCCCCGCCTTGGACGATCACGACTATAACACATTATAACACACGATAGTACAAATCTTGCCACACGCCTTCTACGCCTTTTTACGTTGCTATATCGCAAAAGCGATATAGCAACGTAGAAATTGATTTCGTGAAAACCTAGACGTTGCGAGAGTTCAGGGATTCTAACACTAATAACATTTGTCAGGTAATGAAAACGCGTTAAAATTCGCATTCTTCATAAAGGCGTTTAAATAGAGTACACACCAATAATACCTTAAACATCAACACACGCATGGAACGCGCAAAATAAGAAATCAAGGCGATGTTCGAGGACATAAATGTCAAAAAAGCACTACTGTAGTCGAAATAAACAAACACGACGGCACGAGCGTTTCTGCTGTCTTGAGGGTGCCGCCACAACATCGCCGCACGAGTAGATGGATTTTCCCTTCTAGGACGTGCTGGGTTATCATCGCGACACACGACGAAAATTCAGTCAAGAATAGCGCTCTACGTGGAACGATGAGCTTCCACCACGCCAACCACGTTGACGATCACCACCGACGCCATGCTTTTCAGCAGATGGCTGGAAGCCAAGAGCCACGACCGGCGAAAGCGCAGTCTGATCTTTCTCTTACTTTGTTTACCACACGATAGATGGCGCATGGCTCCGAGCATTACAAAATTCGGCAATTTCCGTCTCATCGCTAATTATGCTACAAAATGTGGATCAGAATATTCTTTAACAAACCTTTTAAGAAACATTCGCCGGCTATTTATTGTTTATGATCGTGGTGCTGGTGAGGTAGGCCCTTATCCAATAGGCGATGTGGATTTGGCTGACGTGCCGTGGCACCGCGGATGCATCGCAGTGAAAAGGCAGAGAGCTTTTGAAGGAAACAAATATATAAAAAGAGCCCGCTTTTCTTCTAAAAGTTTTATAGCCAAAAAAATTGTTGGCGCCCTATTTTTTGTGTTCTGGTTTTCTTTTCACATCTTTTACGACGTGCGGTGAATGAAATTCGATTTCAAAATCGTTTCATGGTCCTTTTAAGGTGGTCGTTGGCTATAGACTCTTTTCAAAATACTGCCCTCTGTTCGCAGATGTGGAATCTCTGCACAATGGCGGACTAAAACCCCAACGTCACGGCACAATGAAAAATACACACCCTCAGAAAAGATGATGAGGGCAGTGACGTTGCACTCCGATGCTGTTTGATTGGCTCGTCGGCTCGTAGTCTTGGCCTTTTTCCGACGTTCGCAATCCTATGGAATGACTTGCGCGTTCCTCGATGCAGTTGTTCCGCCATTTATGCAGTGGTTCCTACCTTCTGATAATCGGCACGTGACTCTCTATCAACAAATCCTGCGCATCCGCTTTCCTATGTAGCTCGCGGATAGCTAGTCATTGAGATCGACAGAAGAAATTCCGAACGAGTTACGGGACCCGAGATATATCTCGTCTTCTTGGCCTTATTTCTTATGCGGGACACGATGATTGCAGTGATGTGATTGGCCTAAGCAATCTTGGAGCACCTTTCTGAGCAGCCAGAACAGTGTTTTGGAGCAGCAAAAGTGGCCTTTGGAGCAGCCAAAAGAGAGTCTTGGAGCAGCAAAAGTGGTTTTTGGAGGAGCCAAAACAGTGCTTCGAAGCAGCAAAAGTGGCTTTTAAAGCAGATATTCTTAGAAAAGTAAAAATATTCGTTTTAAGTGCTGGACAAACGAAGGGCACTTTGCTCACCGCAATAAACAAATTATGGTCACGTTAGACCACCTGGGAGTCTTTCAACATGTAACTGAAATGCCAATGACATGACATATTTTGCAGTGCTTCAGTTAAAGGGACACTGAACCGAAATTTCGAGCTCACAAAACATGGCTGGATGGATAGGCTGGACGCTGCAAAATTAAAAAAAACACCACTCATACAGTGGTATCTCTAACGGATTGCCGTATTTTCGGAAAAGAGGTTTGCGATTGAACACGGCCAACGAGGCCGACGAGACAAGGCACGTCACGATTCCCATTTTCTGTGCTCCTCGCTACGTCCCGTCTAGTTGGTGAACCGTAGCGAAGAGGAGGGAAGCGAGGCCACTTCCCCTCATTCTCAAATCCTCCCGGAGGAAATTACGTCAAAGACCTCGCTTCATCGCTCCCTTCTTTTCCAAAAGTACGGCCATCCGTTTGGGATATCGATGAATCAGTGATGTTTTGGAATTTGTAGCGTCCCGTTCAACGCTTCTGCGGCCTTAATTTGCAAAATCCAAATTTCGGTTCAGTATTTCTTTAATTGATACATATACCTATATGTAACCGCTATAGATATATAAGAACCAAAATGCGCAGATTAAAATGTATTCGAAAATGACCTGCTTAGTAGTATATGTCACAGCATTAGGTTGACTATTTATATAATATAGTAAATGGAAGCAGTCTGCGACTGATGAAACACCTAACTACTGCAGTGCAATGCGAAATTGTACACAAGAGAAAGGTGCATTACGACTAGCGGGTGCTTTTCCTTTTGCCTTTCTAAACTTTTTGCAAGGCTGCCGGAAGCCCCGTTTTGCCTGCAGCTAGAAATGAATGTCCACTTGCAATGTCGCCAAAGAGACATTGAGACATCCCACAAGTGTACAGTGCTGTAGGCGTTGCCGAGCAATTCCGAAAAACCGCTTGCCACCGTTTCACTGGTTCCCGACGTGCCTGATTTTCGTCAAAAATAAGCAAACGTAAAACAATGGATTGCAAGCGTCCCGGCTGGTGCCTCTATCGTGCAATCATGTTCGCATGCACATGAGGGCAAATTCGGCAGGCTTGCAGTTGCACGTGCTTCGTCGCGCGAGCGGAGATGGCTGTTTGATCGAAACCATGCCGCTCCGCTCCGTCGCCAACTGATTCCCAAAATTGTATGCAAAATGTAACTGTTCAGCATACGACAAAAAAAGTCCAGCGGCACGTGCTTGCAAGGACGGCAGGCAAAATACAAGCTGAACACAGAAAAAAAAGAACCTGAGCGCATCGATGCAAGATATAGCGAGCCAGGGCCAAAAAGTTCTTGGAGCAATTTGTGCAACGACTGAACTCGAGACAAACAAGCGCGGTGCGTGTTCAGTGGGCAGACATTGCCTTCTTTGTTTTAACTCACTTCTCTTCACCAACTTTCTTTAGCGGCAAATTTTTCACGTATTGGGGTCCCTCTCAAAAGAAAGCCTACTGAGAGAAACCTAGGTAATCAATACGTAGACACAGCTGTCTGTGGGTTAAGGAGGGATTCTTGTAGTAGCGTATGATTTAAACAAGAACAGGAATGTTGATGAATATGCGGCAGTCCCTACAATTCAGTTTTGAAAGCGACATATCTGCAGCGACAACACCCGACGTCGCGCGACCAGCGCAGGGACCAAATATGGTTTTCCCACAGCCGTTGCTTTCAGGAGCGAGTGCTTCAGCTAACAAAGTTACTCCCGCCGCGCAAAAACGTGGTTTCGTTTCACAGCGACGACATGGCTAGCCTGGTAAACGGCACGTATACCGTTGGAGCGTCCGCACACGCCCGCGTCCATCGTTGAAATTTTTTTAAAGAGACGCGAGACGAAACGACGATAGCGCCACCTAGTCCACGCACGCTCAATTACTGTACTCATTTTAGTTTCGGGTTTTAAAGACGACCGAAATTGTTTTTTTTTTTTTGGCGCAGGCTTGGCGCAGATTACCCATATTTTGGCAAAATGTAGCAGGACGTAGAAGGGTTAGCCCCTTGGGCGCAGTTTGGCGCAATTGGCGCAACAATCACATCACTGTGATTGGTTGTATAGGTGCTCTCGGGGAAATTAGGCGCGCGGGCAATTGTTTATAAACACCGCACATATTATTCGAGCAGATACGGTATTCCCAATATATCTACCGCCGCTCTTTCGTCTTGAAACAAATATGATCAGTGTTATTACTCTCGAGACAGATGTGAATTTCATGAGAAGTTTTACGTTTTGAGTCCGATTAATGACTGTATAAAAGTACTAAATTCCCCCCCCCCCCCCCAAAAAAAAAAAAAATACACACACACAAACATACGAAAAAAAATGGTGAAAACTTTAGTTTTTTATTCGAGACAATGATAGTACGGAACGCGGGAAGCAGCCGGCGCTACGGAGTAATAGAACAAATGAAGCAGCTGCAAAGCGCAAGCCTTTAGGCATTTTATGTTTGTTATCGGTTCGCCAGGATGGTTCGCTTTTCATGCTGTCTTATTGCTCCCATCACCTTATAGCGTGGACTTCGTCTGGGCTTAAAGAGGCGATGCCACGATTTTTGTAGTTTGCGTAAATACCGCTTAGAACGAACACCTGTCGTTAATGACCTATGAAGCACGGGTTCGGTTCTTACCACACGCGGAAGAAGTCGGAAAAAAATAATTAACGAAGAACAAGCAGCGTTCACCCCCTCAACTCGCAGCCAGAACAAGCGGCCACGTATCTGGAGCCGATTATATGCCGCAAATGGCTGTGCTTACATGGATGCGACCGTAGCGTATCAATCGGGATTTGCCTGTTTCAATTGGCAGTATAGAGGTAGAAGACGAAAACGTAGGGAGGCAGGGTACGTGTGATTGGTACCTGTTTGATTCGATGAGCTATGATCGCAATTATGTAAACGCATCCAGTCAAAGCACACGACGCCCGCTGATTCCAGACATTGTTAAAATTCGCCTATTCTCGTAATTGCAGCGACTGGACAAGGGCTACAACCCGAATGCTTGTCGAGTTATTGATTATCTCGAGCCAAATCGAGTGCTCGCGCAATGCTCGGATCCAGTCAATGCAAAGAGGTAGAGGGGCTTTGAGCGATAAACTGGCAGCTGAACGAGACCCCTAACCGGCCGCCGCCATGTTACACATTTTTAACCACTGCACACGTGACCTTATAGTTTTACGTCTAAATTGTAACAAAGTACCTCGCACAGATAATTTCTTATTGATTATTAATAACAGTACCGACGAGATAAGTTATGTATCGTTTGTTTCAACTCCGAAATGTGCCCTTATGACCAGAATATCGGGCAGCTTCGCAATGCCCCCGCTAGATGCCGCCAGCCGCGGTGCAGTATTTTGGGTTTTTTATCGGAGCTAGACACTGATCTGTGGGGCTAACAGTATTGAAAAATGGTTTATCATGTTTTTACAGCAATCGAAATACAAATCTTGGTTCAGATTTGCGTAAAAACCTCAGGATTTGGCAAGGTCACGTGTCTAGTGGCCAAAATGGTACAACATGGCGGCAGCCAAGTGGTGATCCGTTTTGCCTGTTGAACGAGATACCAGTTTATAGCTCTAAGCCCCTCTACATCGTTGAGTCTATGAGCCGCATTCAAATATCGTAAGTTATGGGTAATGCGACCCCCCTAGCAACGTCATCAAGTTATGCGAGGGAGAGTTTGAAAGAAAACGCTCGTTTTTGTCCTTGAAATTACACCGCAACAAAGGAGTTGCTCAGTAGCGTTGTGCGCGAGTATACTTGGGTTCCACTAGTGCTAGTAAGCTCTTGCAAAGTGAAACAAATTTCAAGCGAATATCGTTGCACGGTCCCTTTAAGGTGAAACGAAGTATCGAAAAAACTCGAGGTTATTTCCCGCTCCCGCCGTACCGGACTTCTCAGCTGTTATGGTCGGTGACAGCTGAAGAGCCATGAAGATGCTCCTTCTTCAGCACGCACGTGTTGCCTTCCTCGGGGCTTTGACTGCGCTTGTGACGTTGTGTTGACAAAGAAAGAAACGTCTCGCTCGAGGCGGAGTATGCACTGAATTCTTGCCCTGTATTCAACTATAGTTATATGGGGCACGACAATTATTCTACTGTGAAGGTCACCCTTCGCTATGAGAGGGAAGTAGTACTCGTGCTAACGACTCAATGCGGATAGTTTAATAAGCCATCTTAATACAGTTAAACTACAGAACAGCAGTTGGGATGTAGTACGCGGGACTCAAGGGACCCGTGCAAACACCGAAACGTCCATGCGGTCAACGGTCTAAGGCCCACGAAGCGTGTCTCAATGTTTCCACTGCATCGATTTTGTGGCAGCACAGTTACCTGCTGCAAGCGACTTTCAAGGAGGGAAGGATCATCGGCTGTATTGTATTGAAGGAGACAAACTGAAACAAACAGTGTTTGGAAATTTATTTAACCATGCCCATATCTGACCTTGCCGTGGCCTGCAGTAAATATAAACGGGTCGTGCGTTGCGTTATATAAGAACAATTTATTTGTATTTACACGCTGATTCTACGGTCTGTCCTTACGAAGGATGACATGGTCACCACCTCCTCTACAGTTACGAGCACGTCACACGCGAGTACAACAGCGCCCGCCGAAAGACCGTGTTGGCTTGCATTCCTGCCGAGGGATGGCGCTGCATCTCAGCTGTTCTGCTAGACCGCCTGCATTATAGAGAGTTTCCAACTGTTCGATCGCGTTCACGTGGTTTGCATTTGTAATACGAGATGCGAGGAGGTGACGAAAGCGTTGATCGTCTGCAAACGTCGCCACCTTCCCTCCTGCTCTCTTCCTCGCCACGCAAAAATGCAGCGCATGCGCACTTGCGACCAATCGCCGTAGGATGTTTTCGCCATTAAATTGCAAACGCTCCCCGTGGTTTGAGATGAACCCTTTCTTCAATCTCGGCGCTCCATGTTCTGCTCGTGGTTCAGTGGGAGCTGCGTTCCCGTGGATGAGAAAGAATAAAAGGTGACAGGAAGACACAATCTCAAACTCAGCTAAAAGCGTTAAATAATGGGGCGAAAGCAAACCATTCATAAACATTTTGCGACCATGCTGTGCCCGTACACGCCCATTAGCCAAAGCATTTCACCTTGAACCACCTTACACTAGTGAGTTATTGCGCCATCGAGTGGCACGGCGCGAAACTATATCGGCAGGATCAAGGGACAGCACTCCCCGTAGGTGCGCTCTGGGCAACGTTGACTTTGGGTGACGTGGTCGTAAGTATAGAGGAGGTCTTTGACATGTCTGCCCTGGCTGACAACACAAGAAGTCCTAAAGTATTTTGGCGTTTTCTCTTCCCACCGCTGCCGTAGCCTCGATGTTACAAATGTTGTGAGCGCGAGCTCTCTGCCTTCACCTGCACGAACTCTTGTGCAACTGCCTTAGCAACCCACTCGAACTTGTGACATCTACTGCAGACCACATCGAAGACGCACTATAACTCATGAGTCACAAACTGGACATTAATATTTCATTCATCCAATTAAAAGGATCAGTACTGACCCATTTCAATCGATGAATGAAATGATATTATTCATGTACGTAAACGTACTCTCCAAAAATAAGACATGAGATAATATACTAGTAGAACCTAATGTTCACTTCTTGCTAAGTCCTGATAAATTAGTTCTGAAAATGGCGCCATAGTTTCGTGGACAAATCGATTTGTGAGCGGGGCTCTCGGATCCACCCCATTGGAAAAGGCCGCCGTGGCTGGCGGGCTGGTGACGTCACCAGCCAACCGCGCAGAGTCCCCTTGTACGCCCTCACAAACTTGGCTCTGTTTGCGTTTCGAACTTCAGCATCTCGTTTACCTTCCGCGTTTTGAGCATGCGGCCCGTAACGATAATGTTTACGGCATCGCTCGCTTCGTGGAAATCTTCGACAATGGTCGCAGGAGCGATAAAAGTGATTGTTTTCAAGAGATGGAAGCTGTTGATTTTGACAGTGACCCTCTGGCGACCAGCTCCAGCGACGGCGAGTCACGAACGAGCTCGCCGTGGTCGCCGTCCTCCGGGACAATCTCGCAGGCGCATGCGGTGTGGAAGGTCAACGAGCCAGGGTCGAGATCAAGAATATAGAGTTGGGGTGTCTTAGTTGCGTGAGCGCTTTCGATCGTACCGCGGCGAAGTGGGCTTGGGCGATCATGGATACGCCTAGAATGAGAGAGCGTTCACGATCACGTTGTGTATGGGCACCATGATGTGACTAGATTGGGTGTGCTCTGGTTTCCAGATGAAAATGATCGAAATTCGTAAATTAGTTATTGCAATTTCTAGAGCTATCGAAATCACGAAGTTTTGTGTATATACTAAGTAGCCTATGAGTATTCCATTTCAAGAATAATCTATGCGTTTAATTTTCGTGTGCTAGCCTCTTTAATGAGTTTGGTGTTGTATACTCAAATATAATTGCTTCGAGGAGATCCGGTCGCCTGTACTTCAAAACACTGAGCTTTGGTTGGAATGATTAGTGTGTAGACCTAAAGCTAGCTGTCAGTCTCTACACTCTTCCAAAGCAAACACCGAATGCCGGACGCCGGGGTTCGGTGTTCGCTTTCCAAGGGATCGTCAGTTTTATTATTATTATTATTTCTGCGTTTTTATCTGCTCGACAGCACAGGTTGAAAAAGCAAGTTTTGACTTTAAATAAGCGCAGCAATCTGAGCGAAATTCGAGGTGACCTGGTTTTGCCTTTTATAGGTAGGAATATATTTCTGGGTAGCGGTTACGTTTATCCAAAAAAAAACATTCCGCCCCAATTACATTGCAAAATAAAAACAAATTAACATAAAAAGCCACGTTGAAACTTTTACACTATTTCAGTTGATGAATAAAATAGCTTCACTTCTTAGTTGTTCTTGTTCAGAGTGTACGTACATTCGTTGTGTCCTTTAAGCTTCATACACATTCTGCCGCTTCTTGCATACATTACAAATATTAAGTCTTGTTTTGTTTTTTACCTGTGAAACAGAAAGTACGAATATAGAGAGTTTATTCGCTTATCGACCATTCAGTCTCCTCTGCTTTATGTCCATCGCTCTTCTCCCCAAAATTGACTGCAATTCTGAAAAAGATTGAGAGCTTGTGTCCGTTGTAAACTCCGGAAGATCTCGAAAAAAGGCAAATTCTTTCACTTCAATCCCACTCTATCACGGGCTGGAATTTTACATAAATAGCCTCCGATGCGCATCTACATTTTATTTTATTTCATTTAGTTTTATTATTTTTTGCTTTGTTTTGCTGAAGACAGTTGAGATTGACCTGGCCCTGAAGGCATGGAGGTTCGAACAACACGAGTCGGGAGAAGTGAACTCTAGCAAGGAATCTGGAGAGGGATGGAAAAACCAAAATCGAAAACGCTATCGGGAACTCGAAACCTGGAGTGTAAAACGAAGGGAAAGAAGAAAAGAAAAACGCGAACATCTTTCAAGCTTCTCTTTAAGACGTCGGATCTGCTCAACACCCTATGAACGGCTTGAAGGTATGCATGTACCTCCCTGCCTGTCGACCCATAGCTCTGCTTGGAATTAAAGTTGTCTACTGAGGTTTATAGAAGTAATTTTTATATGCAGGATGTCCACGACAAAACAAAACAAACCAGGCATCGCGGAGATCCCAAACTTCGTCAGAACGTAGCCCCAGCCATTCGAGCAAGATGCCAAAGTTTCAAAACTTACCATTACCGGAATAAGAATTTATAAGTGAAAAACTGCCTTTGTCTATGAGAGGACGCCGTTTGTGAGAAGCAGCGGGCGGAATGCCGCTGTTGGCGACCGCATCTCAAAGAAGGCGCCTCCATCGGCCAAGTGTTGTTTGGTTAGTTTCGGTGTCGGTCTGGCGGCTTGTGTCACAACACCGTCGCATCGTTTCTCACGTCTCGGTTTAGGTACAATTCCAGGGTGTTGTTGGAATTTTTTAACCCAGGTTAGGCTCGTTAAATTGTGTATTTGTATAATGTCTTTGTTTATCTTAATAAAGACGTTGTTTGCTTCACCAGCTAGCTCGGCATTTCTGTTTATTGTGACGCGAGCCTTTCACTTATTTACAGGTTGAACATAATATAGTGTGCGACACCGGACTGCTAAGATAAAGGTAAGAAAAGGAGCGATATCTGAGGAAGAAAGAGGGCGCATACAGAACATCTTCTTTGCATAGGCATTTAAAGACACGGGAGAGAAACCGCGAAAATTGTGGCCAGGCTCTGTTACGACAGCATTTGGCAGCCCTGGGAAGGGCCTTTGTGAGGATATTGAAATAAATAAACCGTGCACATGACAGGAAGGTGTAAGTTCGTTCCGTTGACTGTTGTCAGATAAGTTCTAGGCAGAACCCTACGGCTCTACTTCATGCGGAACCAGGCCTTTAACGTGGCCTCCTAGGCGCCAAGCGCAGAGGAGAAAGCCTGTTCTCGCACTTTCCGAATGCTGCAGCTCGCATCTCGTCCTTGATGAGAGTGAACGCTGCCTCGATGCGCTGCTTTAAGGCTTCGATTGTGGGGATGCGGCCCTTGCACACCCGGGATTTCAAAAAACCCCCAAACGAAAGAGTCGCGTATTGTGAGATATGGCGATCGAGACGGCCACGGCATGTTCAGCGATCCCCGGCCCATCTAGCGTTCTGGGAGGATAGTGTCCAGCCAGTGCATTACACTTGTCACCCAGTGGGGTGGCGCACCATCTTGCATAAAAATGCATATGTCCCGCTGCGTGTGCACTGCTTTCAACTCGGCTTTCAACTCGGGAAGGAACTCATTCTGCATCATCTGCAGGCAGGCGTCTCCAGACACGTTGCCATCGAAGCAAAACGAGCCAACGACGTCCTCTCTCCAGATTCCGCACCAGACTGTACTTTTGGCTACTGGAAAGACCTCTCGAGCGTCCAGTGCGGATTCGTCGAGCTCCAATAGCGGAAGTTCTGGGTGTTGACCTGTCCGTCCAGGTGAAATGCCGCCTCATCTCTAAACAGCAAAAACTGCAGATGTGATAGATCTTGTGCAATTCTGAGTAGCTCGTCCCGGCAAAAGTCGAGTCGCTTCTCGTAGTCACCGGGCAACAACTCAGGAATGAGGCCAAGCTTGTACGGGCGCATCTCGCGGAAACCTCTGCGCACGGTGTGCTTGGATACACCGAACAAGCGTGCGACTCTTCGCAAAGACGAATAGGGATCTGCTTCGAGTGCGCCGACGATGGAGAAGCGGAGCTCTTCCTTTTGAGGAGCAAAGTGGAAGACGTGGGTGTTGTACTTGACGCTACTTTCTTCTGCAAAGGGCCGGGCCCACGTCCAGGTCACCGATTTGAAAGGTGGCCGTAAGCCGAACTCCAAAAAGAGCTTGCGCTTGTCCTTTTTGAAAATCCCCAGTTCGACGTACCACAGATACCCGACTCCGTTGCTTGTGCGCTAACTGCCGCATAAGGAACACCAGTTGGTAATAAAATAAAACTGAACATAAACAATCAATGCAGGTGCGCGTAGGTGACTGTAGGCGCTCGTGAAGAAAGAAGCAGACAACGACTGTTTTAAAATTTATCAAAATGCCTTTTCATTAAAAAAAAAACGTGTGATTAAAATTTTAAAAACATTTTTAGCGTTTTTTTTTTGTTTTGTTTTTTGTTTACTATTAGCAACCGACAAAGTTGGGGACAAGGATACGATACTTTTGTGAGGTATTGTAACTTTGCCGCCAGTTGTTCGGATTAGACAAGCTAGGGAGCGCGTAAAGCCTCGAGGGCAAGTTTTAGGTATCTGTGAGATCCGCTCACAAACAGCGGCCTTCTGTCCGCTGCTTCTCACGGACGGCGTCCTCTCACAGACGAAAATAATTTTTCACTTCTATCTTTTAATTCCGGTAATGTAAGTATTGAAACTTTGGCATCTTGCTCGAACGTCTGAGACTACATTCTGACGGAGTTTAAGCTTTCTGCGATTTCTAGTTTATTTTTGCGGAGCAAACAAACAGGGGTCGGTTTTCTCGCGGACACCCCGTACAGGTGGCTTGCACGTTGAGGTGTACTGTTCAAGACGCCATGCCTGTATCTGTGTCCAGATTTACGAATTTATAGCACTTGACCGTAACTCATACCGACAAACCATAATAAAACTTCTTAGGTGCTGTAGCGGCCTTATACATACCTCGGGAATTAATAAACCGCAAAACATAACTTCTTATAACAAAAATCAAAGACGCTTTGTGTTACAAAAAAAAAAAGAAGAAACTTGTGCTTTTTTTTCGCACTATTTATTTTCTTTACGACAAATATCTTTCGAGTGTATTTCCTTGTAATATACGTGAGGTACTAACCCTAGCATATTGTTCAAGAAGGTAGTAAATTGCGCGTACCACTATTTACGATAAAATCCAATTTACAAAAGTACCACGCGAGCATGGGCACTGAGTGCAGGAAGCTACTTCTTTTCTCAAATCGTTCATTTTACGTACCCAGTGCTCACTGTCATATAGCTTGTTTATAAAAGTTTTCTCGCGTATGTCGGTCAAATCCCCTCCTACTTCTAATTGGTTCTCTTCACTGACCGCCACGTATCTACATTAGAACTCATCACGCACTGACAGTTGGCTACAACTCTTCCTTTGAAACGTGCACTGCACGACACCGGCTAAGTTCAAGCACGACAACATCGTATGACGATAATAATTCCTAGAGAAGGAGAACAAGAAGGACGAAGGACAAATAGAAATCTCCAAACACAACTTGGTGACTGGCGCGCGACTGAAAAAATCCGCTTGGTCCTGGTATCGAACCAGGGTCCTCCCCACTTCCATTGGAGCGCTCTACCTACTTTTGTTGGTAGAGCGCTCCAATTCTTGTCCAGCTTGCTGTCACATTTGAAGTAATTGCATTACCTTCACAACAGCGTCTCTTTTTTTATATATACAAGGCACTGACGGACACCCATCTTTACAGCTTGTGAGCAGTTTCCAACCAACTAGCAGATTTCCTCAAAGCTCATTAATTCGAAAACGAAAGGACAAAAATTCAGCAATCGCTTGTTGGTGCTAACAGTGTCGTGCTCTATATAATGCAAAATATAATCGAGAGTTTTTTGTTTGTTTTTTGAACACATTATATTGTGCTTATACTTATATCTTGTTTATAAGAACAAGGAGAACAAGGGGCATCACTGTTATTGTCATTCGAACATGCGGATGAAAGTTAACCTGAAATGATTCTTCAAGGTGCTACCTGAAACAGATGACAACTGGACTAACATTAAACAAACATCTGTCGTTGTCAGATGCAGCTTTATACGGAACGACGCTCCAGTTAAAGAACGACGTTCTCGGAACTCGTTCCTTTTGGGAAGAACGGAGAAATGGCAACGGGAACTCGTTACGTTTTCGAGGAAACAGTAGGCGGAGCAGCGCTTTTTTGTGTATTTATTGGCAATTTTTTCTAAATTTAGCTGCATTTAGGGCATTTATTAACGGCTGTGTCAGCCTCCGATTCCAAATGATGATCAGATGTCCGAGAGATGAATAAGAACAAAGAACGGGAACCAGTAGCGTCAATAGGGTCAGCGGCACCCGGGGCAGTAGCCCGTCGCGACTCCGCCCCCGCCCCCCCCCCCCCCCTCCCGCTAATGTGGTCCGCCGCGACTTCCCCCCCCCCCCTCTCACTGCCCAGCTGCACCCCTCTGAGCGTTGCATCCGGGGCACTTCCCACCCCCCCCCCCCCCCTTCTCCCATCCAGGCCTTATGGCGCCACTGACGAGAACAAATATGATCGTGGCGACTCGACACGTACTTTTATAGGCATATTTTTACTTGCTCGCTTCTTAATGCGAAAGTATTACCTGTCCCATGGAGCGAACCGGCTTTACCAGCTTTTGAAGCCGCGCCAAACGCCACCGAAATTTCCTTGTCCCAATGGAGCAAAGCCTGTCGTCTGTAGCAACGATTTGATGGATAGGCTCCCATTGGCTGGCGCGCGTCATAGTTTGAAGGGACGAGGCTCCCAGTGGCTTGCGCTTGTCATAGTTTCAAAGAACGCCACCCCATCGCTCTGCGGGCCCCGCGCCGGCAAAAGGAGCACGGTGGCGCGCGCTCGGCCGCCTCTGCTCCTCTCGACGCCGACGAACATGGCGGTGTCTCAAGCATCTACATCGTCGGCGGCCGCAACCCCGGCAGTAGCGAAACCTGCCCGTGCACGCAAGTGCACCGCAGAAGAACTAAGGGAGCGGAATAACGCAGCAGAAGGAGCGAGGAGGCAGGCAGCGAAATCCACCATTGTTGTGAAGTCTCCGAATACACGGCGGGCGGAACGAGCAGCGGCGCAAAGCGCTAGGAGACAGAACAAAACATTCCGAAAGCGAAAGCAAGCGTATTGCGATTCAAAACGTCTCAGGCAGCAAGAAGACGAGGACCTTCGACAACGCGAGGTGGAAGTAATACGTCGCAGGCGGCGTGGTTTCGCATTCATAACTCATAAGAACAACATTAGGTGTCCTCGGGCTTTTTTATCCACGAATTATTCAGCGCAAACTTTCCCTAGAATACGATAGATTAAAGGTTAATGTAAAAACCCTTTCAATCTTAGATAAGTAACGGGAACGCGTTCCTTTTGAACCACTAGAACTTGTAACAGGAACTCGTTCCAAGATTCAGAAGGAACGGGGAACGTGCTTTCGATTCTGTTCTGGATGAACATGACCAACAATGGTTTGATGTGACGATACTTTCCTTCTCTGAAGCTATAAAATAAAACCAAACTCACTTTTTTGGGGACACGAAGGATGGGCTTTTAACAGGAAAGTTTTCTGTACCCCAAAGCGAACCTTCAAAACTGGTCACAGCAGTAAAAATTCCGAACCCGAACTCTCAATTTTTTAACGCAGATAAACATAATTTGTATTAAAGGCTACACGAGTGCGGTTTGAATCTAGATTAATCGTTTGGGCCAGCATTTTCAGACTCGAATTATCTTGTTGCGCCAACACGTATCCGTTCACTGTCCGATCTGTTACAAAGGGCGATGCAAAAAATGTTTATGCTTTCAATATATACAGATTAGAATTATTCCTTTGACATTTATGCCCAATGAAACACAGGTTGCTTTTTCTATCTACTCAATGGCAGTCGCAGAAAAAGATCGGGAAAAACGAAGAGCATTTACTCCCTCAACTCGCAGCCCGAAAATGCGGCCACTTGAACTGGAGCTGATTGTATGCCGCCAATGTTTTTTAACGTAGCCACGCGTATAGGTTGGCAGAGTATACAAGGCGCGCATTGGGCTTGAGCCACTGCCCAAACGCATGTCGAGGCATTGATTGTCACGAGCCAAAATGAAGGCCTAGGCAGTCTTCGTGTCCATTGTATGAGCAGAATTTGAATATAGTCATAGCGGGTACCGCAAAGCTTGATGACGCACTCCTGCATCGTTGTTGACGTTGTCCCTACAGCGGTGTCATCAAATTTTGCGAAGTAGAGAACGAAAGAAAAGGTCAACTTTCACCATTGAAATGGCGCCGCGATGAAGACGCTTCTTGGTCAGTGGCGCTCCGTTCGAGTATTTTTGGGTCCCACTAGTGCAAGTAAGCTGGTGCAAAGTGAGAAACGTTCCTACTCAGTATAGCTTGCGCAGCCCCTTTAAGTACCAGAATACGCATCTAAGGTACTACCACGCATGGCTCCGCCAAGGATAATTTCTTGAAATACGTTTTTTCCAGAGGAAATTGCCAAGTGACGAAATATACGGATTTCCGTTTGCAGACGCTCCTGTTTGCGTCGAGGGCCTGACTCGGGAATACGCCGCCTCCGCGGACACACGGGTCCTGGTGGCGTGTGAAGTGAACGCCTCTCCCGGCGATGTCCATTTCGAATGGGTTGCCAACACAACACTGCGCACGGGCAGGATCAGCAGCTTCACGGCGAACGGCACGAAATCCTACGCGAGCACCGTGACCGGCACCGAACTCGAGTACGGCATTCTCCTGTGCTTTGCCTCCAACAACGTCGGGAAGCAAATCGAACCCTGCACCTTCCGCATTGTACCTCCGGGTGAGTTACCGGCGGGGGACCTCATGCGCAATGGCAAACGAGAGAAGCCGACCTAGGTCGTGGTTCCAGTTATGAATATCTGTGCTTGAAAGTGAAGAGCGTACGAAACAGAAGAATATTGAGAAAAGAAGCTATACAGAGCACAGAATGAAACCGCATTCTCGATTAGAAACGCCTGTTAGAAACATTGCCACCCTTGCGTTGGGCTGTAATCATTAAGTGACTTGTGACAGTGATCTATTACGATTCTCCTAATTCTCCTTCAAGCACAGTGGTACCATAAATATCACAAATTGCCCTGCAATTTCTTTTCTACGTGAAACGTTCTTGGTTTAGCGCTAGTAACCTCCAGGCTTTTCTTCTCGAACTGTGCCTCCAGGCCTCTCCAGCACTCTCCGCACCATTGACTCCACCTGATTGACTCATTGACTCATTCACCTATTCACCTTCCCTGTCAGGTTGTCCTGTGTCCCCAGAGTATGGGGAACGGCTGGTAGCAGGTGAACTGGATTTATCTGAAGGTCACGTGACGTCAAATTTCCCGCTATATCTAGGGTGGAACTGTATTTCGTATAGGTCACGTGACATCATGTCACGTGACGTCAAATCTTCCGCTAAATTTCGCGGGGAAACTGAATGTGTGCATAGGTCACGTGAAATGAAGTCATGCGACCTCATTTTCCACGCTAAAATTTAGCTTTGAAACGGCATTCGTGTTGAGGTCACGTGGCGTCAACTGCCCCGCTAAATCTAGCGAGAAAACTGAATTTGTGTAAAGGTCACGTGACGCAAAGTCATGTGACGTTATTTTACCCAATACATTTAGCGAGGAAACTGTATTAGTGTTGAGGTCACGTGACATCAATTCTCCCACTAAATATAAAGGGGTAAACTGAATCCGCGTGTAGGTCACGTGATCATGTCGTGTGACGTCATTTTCCCTGCTAAATTTAGCGAGGAAATTTGCGGTTGCGCTTTTTGAGGCTTCACTTCCTCTGAATACATAACATATAAACTTTTCACGTTAACTAGTGACACTGAATTTAAAGACACCGACCCCCTAAGTCCGCCAAACCTGAATAATAATAGGACTGGTTGTACACTCTAAAAAACGTCTGTGCGTCTACTTTCACGCAAAACACTCGGAGAGCCAATCACCGCAAATCACGGATGCAGCTTAGCGAATGACGATGCCGAAACATATGTTTACACCAAAAAACGCAGTCTGAGTTGTGACATTAAGCAATGCAAAACGTAACTCTTGCATTGCTTAGTGTCACAACTCAGACTGCGTTTTTTGGTCTAAACATATGTTTCCGCATCGTCATTTGCTGACCTTCCTCCGTAAGTTGCGGTGATTGGTTCTCCGAGTGTTGTGCGTGAAAGTAGACGCACAGACTTTTTTAGAGTGTAGTACCTCCGGATTACAATAAGATTCAGTTATTTTCCTTTATTTCGCTCTGCGTACCGAAAGCCTCTGACGACATGTTTCACAAGATTAAACCGCTTTAAATTTTAAAAGTTTCAGATATCTTATAGGTATCAAGTTAGGAATAATGTTTGAAGTGGCTGCTCCCTAAACTGGCTTCATCCTGACCATTGTCGAGCACAGGTCCACCGGGAAGCCCCGAAAATTGCACCGTGGTCAACCTGAGTCTAGACAGCGTCCTACTGAAATGCTCAGCGGGTTCCAGTGGTGGCTTGCAGCCGGTCTTTCAAGCCGAGGTGTTCAGCGTGCATGCTGACCTTCTTCACCACAACATTAGCTCCTCTCGGCAGCCGCACTTCAAGCTAAGCGGCCTCCACAAGGACACCTCATTTGTGGCCCTCGTCTACGCGGCCAATGCCAAGGGGCGCAGCTCTCCCGTCACCGTTCGCTTTGCAACGGGTCTCCTGAACAGCTTCCCTTCGGCAACAGGTGAGCATTGGAAGATGAGTTGTTTCTTTGCACTAATAAACATGAACATGGTGGGTCACGCATGTGATAGAGGCGTTCGTAAGGGAGCTCATGCAATGAGAAAAGGTGTAGTGGCAAGCTTCTGAACTGTTGTGTAAGTTTCCGACACTCCGTGTGCTATACAATTAAAGGAGCGGTGCAACGATATTCAATTGGAATGTTTTTCACTTTACACGAGCTTACTGGCACTGGTGGGACTCAAGGATACTCGCACGCAACGCCACTGGCGAAGAAACTCCTTTGTTGCCGTGTAATTTCAAGGACAAAAGCGATCATTTTCATTCAATCTCTCCTTTGCAAAATTTGATGACGTAAAGTGGGGATCGCAGTACACCCATATGACGATATTTGAATGCTGTTCATAGATTGGACCCGAGCATTGCGTGAGCACTCGATTTGGGCTCGTGATAATTACCAGCTCGAGAAGCATTCGGGTAGTGGCCCGTGTCCAATCGCTGCAACGACGACAATAGCCGAGCCATAACAATGTCTGGAACTCAGCGCGTGTCCTGTGCTTTGCCAACCTCAGCGCGTGGCTATGATCAACATTGGCGGCATATAATCGGCTCCAGATCACGTGGCCGTTTGCTCTGGCTGCGAGTTGAGGGGGTGAACGCTGCTCGTTTTTCTTTAATTTTTTTCTGGGACTTCTATTGCGTGGGGTGAAAAACGAACGAGAGTTTCTAAGGTCATTAACTTCAGGGATCCGTTCTAAGCGGTATTTCCGCAAAGTACAATAATTGTTGCATCGCCCCTTTAAGCGCTCCCTGCACTAAATGCACACACACATCACATTGCCAACCTTCAGTATAACGTCTCGCTAATACTTTGAACGCAATTACCTCCTTAGAAAGACAAAGCCCCAAGGCACCCATATCGCTACTAGTAAAGTGCAGTGTGTTAGAACTTGTGGAGTCACGAAATAACATGGTGGCCACCAGGTCAAGTAGATGCATTGCGGAGCACTGTCGACAATTCTGTCTGGGAATGCAACACAGAGGCTCAACAAATGAATGTGGTCCTAACTTGTTTTTATTATTTCGTTTATATATATATATATATTATAAGCGGAAGGATGCAACAAACCCAAGACACATATTCGGAAATCCGCTCTTCCTGCGCTTTCGCTACTTCCCTCGTGAGATGTAGGTCTCATATTCCTTATCCGCTGTAGATATCGTAGCACAGGAGTTACTGCTTGAATAGCGCATGCAGTTCCTAAACCGACTTTACTGGCTCATCGTTCTACATCACGGTCGGTACAGTGCGGAAGCATGTCGTACCCTCAAAATTGATTAGTACGCGATAAACTGTGCGGTCTATATCTTATTTTAAGTGAAAGCAGATTCTGTGATAGGATTCAGAGCTTTAAACGTGCCCATATTTATTCCAGTGCAGCCTTCTACGTGTTTGGAAGCACACCGTGAAGGTTCGACCTCTATTATAAAAACAGTACAGCGGCACGCATAAACCTTGTGGGGCATCAGCCCATCTAACCTCTTCATCTCTTTTCATCCACCTACACTTATGCCGTGTTCACGCAACGTCCACCTGGAAAAGGTATCGCGTACCATACAATATTACTGTGTGTTGAGGCAAACAGCCGCCACTGACGGATGAAGAAACACACTGATGTGGCGTGTCCCGAGAATCGTATTATCACTCCGTAGCCAAGGTCGAAAACCGTACCTCATCATAAACACATATCGCGCATTTCTGAAGCCATGAGTTACTATGGTGTTTCTACACTCCCTTATGGTGTTGCTACACTCCAAGAAATCTTGAGCGTGTATTTTCTTGTAAAGAAATTGAGAGAGCTGAGGTGGAATCTACCGAAGGGACTCGTCGAGTGACGTGGCCGAAAATATGTTTAGACCTCCCCCACAAAAAGTGTCTGAGCTGCAGCGCTGAGAACTGAAGCGTGCTGCAGCAGCACTGTGCTGTACCAGCATGCTCAAAGCCATAAAGCGGTGTTTTGTTTTTAAATTTTAGGTCTAATCAAATTATTATCCTTGTCATTTGCCGACTGCCCTCCGTGGAGTTCAATTACTGGCCTTCAGAGTTTTTGTGGGAAAGTATGCATTCTAAATTTCTTAGAGTGTACGTGTGCTCGACATTCAAACTTTCACATAAGTTCTTAATTTCGTGTAATTATTTAAGCTTACGAAGGTATCAAATATTCTTTTATTTGCATAATGCCTCGCGCCTTTGAGAAACTGAGCAAGTAAAGGCTTGAGGTAAACACCTGCGTGCAGGTCTCCTCTAAGACGGCAACAACTCTTAGCTGTAGGGCATCATATGTGTACCTTTTTTATTTTATTACCGGTTGGCTCATTTTCTCGTTTCCTAGCTGAATCGGTTAGATTGAAGTCAAACATAAAGTGATGTCTGTCTACCGCTTCTTCTTTGTAATGGACCTTTTCGACATACCGACGGCATCAGGCGGTGGCTGCACGAACTGAAAATCAAGGAAGTAACCTAGCTGCGCTACCAAACGATAATGGGAGCTACGCTACCAGTTTCTTCGCTCTCTGAGCTGCGGCGCGTGCCCAACGCGACTTTAAAGAGGGGCATTCATGGCGTCCACCCAAACGTCGCGTTTTTATTTCCGTCCACTTTCTTTTTTTTTTTTTGTGTAACACACTTATGTATATGCTGCAATTACGTATTCTACTCGCTTATCTACAGCCTCCTTCCGATTTTCTTCGATTTTTCGTGCCGAATTCCGCCACTTGGCATCGGGAGCTCGCGCGTGCGTAGAACGCTTCTCGGAAAAGGTCCATTACATTCAGTTCACAAAATTATTGAAACGTATCGTTGATCTTTTAATAATTAGAACCTGCAAAAAGCGTGTAAGGTCTCGACTGTGATTTTCTGCAGCCACGCTGTGTGTACGGCTTTACAGCCACATCTTCTATATGTGTGGGAGCATTAGGTTGACACGACCAATTCATGGGACGCGCTGCGTGTTAGTAAATATATCTGTTTCCGAGCTATCTTGGAGTGTGACACAAACAATGTTTATTATTAGGTAAAATAATTGGTGCGATGGCGTAAATATCACATTTTCATTCCTAATTGTTTTAAACCCTGGTTTAGCTTTCCTTTTCATGTGAATTGATCTTTGTGAGACTAAGAGAGACAAAGAATAAGTGCGAGCGTAGAAAGTGATAGCTGTCTTTAACTGTGCGTCGCGTTTCCAAAAATCTAGAAGGCCAAGAAGGCACGATATAATCGATGGTTGTTGGTTGTTACAACCAGAATAACATTTATATATTGTGGGTCTTGTCGCATCAAATACGTCGTCTAGAATCGGTAACAGGGTGAAACTTCTCTCCCGTTAGCGTATTTTCTATTTAAAAGAGCACTGAACTATCCGCAAAAATCGTTTTAGGTGCCAGGATAGTACATCTGTGTCACAAGATAAACTTCATAAAAAAATTGTTTTACCGCAATACACACGTCGAAACACACACATATATATATACTGTAAACGGCTTAATTTTCGCGGGCTCAAATTTTCGCGAATCGGGCCAAAGCTGAAAATTTGAAATTATTCGCGGGTTCTAATTTTCGCGAATCGAGTGTAGCTTCCATAGCGTTCACATATTGCTCGAATTGTTCGCGGGACGTATTTTTCGCGAATTGTAGGCGATTCGCGAAATTCGCGAAAATTAGGTCTCGAAAAAATTTTGTCGTTTACAGTATATTTTTTTTTATTTAGGAGCAATTCCGAAGCATTCTTTAATTCGCATACGTCTACGATAAATATAAGCACGTTTCGCAATGGATTCTAAGACGCTAAATTATTTAAGAAAAAAACATTTTTAAATGCCTGTTCATTTTACGTGTGTCATAAAACTAACATTTTTCACACTAAACGTTTTAGCTCAACATTGGCGTCACGGGATCCATTTTATGCCAGTGTAGGTCTGAAAAGTGATACAGTTTCCAGATTAACGCCGATATAGAAGCCTGTTCCGGTACAGCCCAAATGTATCTTGTGACCAGACTTGTACGGTACAGTAGAAGTAATGAAATTACTTGTAATCAATTACTTTTCGAATAATTTTGTAATCATTTGACTACATTTATTAGGAAGCAATAACCAGAGTAACCTGATTACTTTCGGAAATAGTGAAATTACTTTTAACCTTTCCGATTTCCCCCTCCCCTTTCTAACAGCGCCTTTTGTTCCTACAAGATTTCTACCAAGGAATTCTCAAACCAAGTCTCCGTGACAAAAGGAAATTGTCTTTCGAAATTTACAGGGATTCTAGCTCAGTAATAGAAATTCCAAAAGTCCCGTTTTCAAACCGGCAGAAAACTGCCGCTTTAAAATCCGAAGTGATCGGAGAAGTAACAGTCAATTACTTTTCTTTTCGAGTAATCAAGTAATCTAACTGGATGTTTTTTAAGCAAGAGTAACTGTAATTGTAATCAATTACGTTTTTTGAATAACCAGAGCAAGTCTGCTCGCGACGTATACACTCCGTAAATATTGCGTAAATTTGAGCGAATGCTGATTTCATAACACAAGTGTTTTACACATCCACTAAAAATATTTATTTTCTAGAGTTAAGTTTTTCCGTTAAAACGGCCACTGTTCTCCTTTAGGTCAGTGAACAGTGCGACCGGAGATGGCAAAATTACATTCTAAAAGTAATTAAATTACATTACTAATTACTTTTCTGAAAACTGCAAAAATGTAATTATATTACATTACAAATTACTACAGACTGAAGGTAATGACATTACATTACACTTACTTTCCAAAAGTAATGAATTTACTTTGAAATTACTTTGACATTACTTTTGAATACCTTGACGCAGTAATTCGTGCTCATTTTGTTTACCGTATACACCAACACAGTGCTTAAAAAACAAGCCCTCGTTTGCCCTCACAGCGCGTGTGCAGGAACCAGATCCGGAAGAAGCGAGGTGCTGCGCATGCGCAGTGCCGACAGCAACACCACCGCAGTGATGTCACGTCAAAGAGCTGAGTTGGTCAATATGTACCAAAACCCAGATCTTCCTGCTTACACCGCTACAACCTTATGTGCCTCAAAGTGAACCATACTGAACAGTGATTTGCTGGCGCACACAACATAAGTGTTAAACATGATTAATGGCTTCTTTAGATGTGACTCAGAACGACAGTCGACTCACCGGTTTCGCTGTTCATTCAACGGTGAAGGTCCTTACTAAAAGGCTGATATGTTTCCGTCTTCCTGATTTCGAAGCTGTAGTCCGTGTCAGTTTGTTAAGTTGGGCAAGGGCAGATCATTCTAACAAGGGGTCGTCACGTGAAACGTTTCCCTTCCGCCTCCGACGCATTCTAATTCTATTCTCCCGAGAGCACTATACACCTTTTCCACAAAGGCGCAGTCATCTTGAATGTCGTCACTTCTGGTATGCGGTAAAACATCGTTTTCATCTCTCCACGCTACTGGAGGGTGTTTACGATAAAATCGTGATTGTTACACATTCTTGTTTTGCCTCACCTATATTTTCTCACATATTCCAGGTAAAAATGTTTTATTATTTTTTCGTCCCGCATACCAGATACGAAACTCACGTAACTGAGACCGGCAGGGAACAGAAAACGTCTATGCTCGGCGATAACTTTTCTTGGCAATGCAGTGGAGAGGAGGAGAGTCCGCGCACAGCTTTATTCAGTGCTCAAAATGGGAGAGGGAACGTGTGCCTGTACCCTCCACTGCGCTGCCAAGAAAACTTTTCAATGAGCATTTCTCCGAAACACCCGAAGAGTCCAAGTTTTTGCGCATTGTCACACAAAGGGTTTAGATAATTGCTAATAGCCGCGTCCCACTAGAGCGACAGACAGCAACAAACGACAGCGACACGCGACAACGAGCGACAGACGACACCGACAGACAGCCTATTTGTCGGAGTCCGCCGTCCCACCTGGCGGACACGACGCAGAACGAGGGGGCAAGAAAATTTGCTTCCTAGGGGGACTGGAGTTGTCAACAAAACACTTCAAAATACACAGACAAACAGAGTCTGGCGACGCGGTTTTCGTGTTTTGCTCTTTGGGCATAAAACGCGCCGACAAACACGGTGAAAGTGGAGACGATTACTTTATTTCTTGATTAAAGCTTCCGCTTCTTTTCATTTACCGTTGGCGACTTTCCACAAACAGTCGTGACAATCGACACCAAACTTTTTCCGAACTAGAATGGGGCCAACTAGAATATCCGAATCGTTCCTTTTTCGGGCCGTTCGAGGCAGTCTAGGTGAGCGCCACGGAATTTCACGCCGATTTTGAGAATGTTTATAACTTCATACTTGATTGATCGAGGGCGGGCGTTTTTTGGTGGACAATACGGCATCCCGATTATCACAACGTGATGACTAGTCTCTCGTCTGCCGGAATGGCTTGCCGCGGAACGTCGTGTCCTACTTCGTGGTGAGCGGTCTTACTTTGGTCAGTCCTCGCACATGAGTGTATCCATCCTGATGCAGGGGCGTAGACTTCGGCGTCTTGAAGCACCACCTCGCGCACCAAGTTTTCGCGAGCAAAACCAGCCACAGCAAATTCCCTTTTGCAACACGACCGCCCGGCGCCAGCCAGCAAGCCGCGCCCGCGACCACTGCGGGCAATCGAGGGACCGGAACTGCGGGGCCGGGAACGAGGAGCGGCCGCCAACGGCTTTTCGAAGTTCTTGTTCCGGGAGGAAGGGTAGAAGGGTGGGAAGGGAAGCAACAGAAGGCATAAGCGGGCGAGGAGGATACGTTTGTCTCCGAGAGATGTTCCCCAGTGGGACTGCTTGCTGCGCTTCAAGTCCAACGACAAAAAAGAACTCGTCCGTCGTCGATCGTTTGTCGGCGCTTGTCGGTGATTGTCGCGGGTGTTGGTCGTTGCAGTGGGACAGCATCGTCGACACGGAACTTTGTGGTGTCGTCGGACAAAAATCAGTGTTTGTCGCTCTAGTGGGACGAGGATATATAAGCAGAAGCGTCGCGAGTTGGGGACCCAACAAACGGGGGGCGATATCTGCTTGTAGGATTATTCCCGAATGAACTTCCCAGAAGAAGGCAGCGAGGCATACCGTGAGCGGCGCCTGCTTTGCTCGAGGACGCACGAAACGTTCTGTGGCTTTGACAAGGCATTTGGAATTAACTATTTATTCCGGTCGTTTGTTGTTGACAATGGTCGAAGCTTACGGTTTGACCTTGCTTGACGAAAGTACAAGGCTGGGGATCTGTTTGTCCTGTTCTCTTAGATTTTAAATTCTGTTTAACTCACTGGTGATGTGCCCGTTGCCTTGTAGCCTATGAACCGTTCATCCCTAAGCTGACGCACTGCCAGCTTAGGAAGGAACGGTGGAAGCTACGTGTTTGTTGGAGTAGGGAGCATTCATGTGCGCTTTGCTATGGTGGCGCCACCCTTTGTAATACCACTCGCCGACAAACCAGCAGCCATTTTGGTTCTCGGCGATAATCCGTGGAGCTTATAACCCTCCCGGAAACAAGCACCTTATTTCACAAGTTCGGAGCAGCGTTGTGGAACCCACGGAGGGAGGATTAGCATTTTCCCCCTCGGATGGGATTACCGATGGACACAAAGGCCACTTTCCGGCGCACGGGGAAACAATGAGAGGAACAAAATGGCGGTGGAAGAGGGTGTGGGAAAGGGAAACAGGCAGTTGGCATCACTCTAGGCGAAGCGGACATGAAGACACTCTATGTTGGAGCAGTCACACGTCTATCGTTCGCCACATAACCACGCTCTCGATCATACTCACGCGCAGAGAAAGGGACGGGACACTTGACTAAAAGAGGTGTTTGATTGATTCTGGTTAGCTTGCAGCTCCCACAGCACTGTAAGCTTAGGGATGAACAAAGTATAGTACCGTCGTGATGACGCGAGGCCGTGAATCTGGCCTGCCTAGAGTTCGTAAGCGGTTGCCTTTGACCGATGTCTACACGCAAGCTTTTCCCCTTCGCCTCTCCAGCCCTCCTTTGTGCGTCTGTCCAGCTCTTCGTACAAGGCTTTGCGCTCAGGTGGCCGTCGATTATTTCCTCTGATGCACTTTCACAACATTTTACCATGCAAAATAATTCTCTATTCTTTCTTAAAGCTTGCAAACGAATTTTATAATTTAGGACAAAAGTAATTTCAAGAGTAATGAGTAATTTTGTCGAAATTACTGCCTGAAAGTAATTCATTACATTACTAAATTACTAGGCTAGAGAAGCAATTCAATACATTACTCATTACTCCAAAAAGTAATTTAATTAGTGTAATTTCATTACAGTAATGTCATTACTGCCATTTCTGAGTGCGACCATTGGCAGAAGTGTGTTTGTATTGGTTGTTCGTTTTTTTTACTTTTTTTTCCTATTTTTAAGGTTTGGGCTTCGTTTTCGGTCGATGACTTAATTCATATTATTTAGTCCCAGTTTGCACGTTTACGTATAATTTACTGGTAAGACCATGCGGCTTATGCGTAAGTTCGCGACAGAATTTTAGCAGTTTTATATACATTTTTTGTATCACACTTATGTATATTATGCATCTCAGACTTTCACCAAGTCACCAAAAACAATGTTTACACAGGCTGCACACGCAGATACTTTTGCTCCGTTCTCTGCCTAAAATGTATATAGTTTAATTATACAATTACTGATTATATTGCAGAGTTTTCTTTGATCAAAATAATATCAACACCCGCGAGATGGAATATGCGTTTACACGAACAACAAAATAAGAGCCTCGTGAGTTTTTCTTGAGAGCCGGAGCGTGTAAACATTCCATGATACCAGTTCCACCCTTCATTAAAACGGAGGATCTAATTTTACACAAATCAGCCATTCCCCCCCCCCTCCAAAAAATAAATAAAAATTAAGAGATATAACTTCTTCGTTTAGCCTTCATTATCTCCTTTAGGCAATCATTCGATATGTTTAAGATCAGAAGAACTAATAATTTTAATTAATTTCGCACAGCCTGTGTGCACACACGCATCACGAACAAGTCTGATTAGACTAGAAAGGGCTTTTTCCTTGTTTTTGTTTAAGCTTTTGTCTGCATGTTTCTTATTAATTGTTTGTTATCGGTTTAAAGCTGGCCTTAAACATGAAGTTTGGCATTTTTGAGGGACTAGCTATTCCCTAAATGTATCTGGCTGTCGAGCATTCAGTTCCTGGAGATTCGATAAAGTTCACGGCATTTTCAACAACAAATGATTCCAACACCAACTGTAGTGCTTTTGGAGCTCGAGAACGCACCTCGAATTATAATATTTGTTGACTGCGGTATTCAAAACCAGTATAATTACAGTTACGCTTGCACAAAAAAAGTCATCAGTGTAATTAAATTTGAAAAAAAAAACGCGGGCATGTTTTCGGTTATGATAACCTGGAAGCGACGTCCGCCATTAAATTTTCGCTACCCAAGCTTACGAGTTTTAATACTAATATTATAATGTGCTCAGAAAATATTTGCTCTATCCTAAAAGATCCAAAAACGCCTTCATTTTTTTTTCCCCGTAAGGCACAAAACAAAGTTCTACGTAAGGATAAAAACAATATGAGAGATAATGGGTAATGCAACCTCTCTGAGAAAAGGAGACGTGACATTCGCAGAATACTCTAAACCTGTTGTCCACTACAAACTATAATGTTCCCATGCAAACTTTGAAAGCAAAAGTAGAGCGAAAGAATTCCTGATGTTGCAATATCATATTCCATTTCAACTCGCGGTTTATTTATTTTTTGTTCTAGAATGAACAACACCAAAATATTAAGCCAAAGCTCGACGCGTCCACGCGAAATTATTTTTCTTTCGTTCTCCGTCCTATTTGAAAGTGTTATTTTTCTACACCAACTCGCGCCATTATTTTTGTTTTACTAACCGACTTATGGAAATTATCTTCTTTTGCAAAAATGGTCTTAACTAGTGCAACCCTCATGCAAAGCAACGAAGTGAAATGAGTGAAGCTTCGGATAATAGGTTTTTCTAGAAAGCAGTTGTAAAGCTCGAGCTTGTGTTGAAATTGCAATATTCGTTTTTATCGTCTTAACCTGGATTAATGATTAAGCTTGCCGGCCTTCGGAAAACATTTCAGAACTGTTTTCATTGTCCGAGGGATAGTATCCCAAACGCGTGTACACAACTAACACCTAATTAATTTTGCGAAACCTTGAATCAGGCTTAGTTCTCAACATGGTTGGTTTCCTCTTGTTCTGCCTGTTTAACATTCTGCTAAGAATTATCGGCAACTTTAGGGGGATCGCTTTCTTTAGAAGTGTTGCCTTCATTCAGATACTATTTCGCCGTGCAGCCGAAGGATCATTTCATGCTTTTAAGATATTTTGTTACATACAGATTCAAGGGTGTTCTCTCTATGTTCTGCTAAACCTACGACAAAACGAGTTTAACCTTATTTTTATTAGACCAGACGCATCCGTGTGCATTTTACCAAGCTTCTGGCAGACTATGTAAGAACAAAAAATTATGAAGTATGGTTACAGAGACACATGATTTGGTTAAAAACCTTTTGAAAGTGATGTTGTTAAAACCTGGTGCATTTCGGAACAGTTCTTCGGAGCTCTGCATCAACCTCTTTATAAGTCCAGAAAAGCAGCTTTCGCATCCTAACATAAACAGGGTAAAAAATTAACTTGACTTTATCTTTCTAAGAAATCGAAAACAGTTGCTTTTATGATATAAAGGCTTTGTGTAAAAGATGGGTATTTAACGTCAAACTTGCATTTTATATGCTGCTGGAAAAATCGGGACGTCAACATTTGGCGGTCTGTTGGCTTATAATATAACCGGTATATATGTCAGTCGTTCTTAGTCTTTATCGCAATATAAACATTCGCTTGATCAGTTCATTTATCAATTTAAAAAACTCTACACCTTGATAGGTCCTGCATTTCTATTTATTCAAGTGCTTAAAAAGGTTCATGCAACAATATTGGGTAGAAAGTTTTCTCACTTTACACCGGCTTATTTGTACTCGTAAGACCCAAGTATACTCACACGCAACGCAACTGACCAAAAAGCTTTTCTGTCTCAGTGACACCAGCTGGGAGTACGTGGAGCGAAAGCTCGCGCTGCAGAGCCCAGGGCACACCCAGGGATTCTGGGTTCAATCCCCACTCCTCCCGTTTCGATCTGGATGAGCATCGTACCGGCGTGCGGTCGTGTACCACTACTGCGTGATGCACGTTAAAGACCACAGGCTAGCGGTTGTACTGTACAGGCTAAATTGCTCATCTACAGCTGGAAAACTCGTCGGCCGTTGAGGCAGACCAAGTTCTAGGCTGTATAAACCTGCACACAACCCTTTTTTTTTCTATCCCAGTGTAATTTTAACGATAAAAGCGGACGCTTGCTTTCAGTCTCTCCGTCGTCAAGATTGATGACGACGTTCCGTGAATCAGATTGTTCCGGGGCTCGTATCCCCGCGGTGACGATGTTTAAATACGGCTTATACAATGGAAAACCAGTGAGTGCGCAGGCGAGCTGGTGGATGTTGATCGTGATGTAGACGTTCTTTTCCCCTGTCTTTCTTCTTCGACCAAGTTTCCCTGCTTTTACCACAGTCTCGGGTTTTCTACATCATAATTATACAATGGACTCGAGCTTCCGTGAGCATTTGATTTGGGCTTGTGACAATCAATGACACGACATTCATTCGGGTAGTGGCTCGTGCCCAATCGCTTAGATTACGGAAATAGCTGAAGCTGTCAATGTGTGTAACACAGCACGTGCTCTGTGCTTTGCCAAGCCCAGCTCGTGGCTATCATAAACACTGCCAGACTACGTTGTTGTAGCGGTGCGCTGAGCCTAGGTCTGTCTTGGGTAGCATGGCAAGACCGCTTGGTGCGGCAGACACCATGGAACGGCTTTCGGAGAGTTACTCAAAAAGCCGGGCTCCAAACTTAACGAGAGGTTACTTCATAGCGAACTGTTCGGATGGAAGACGACCGCCCCTCGAAAAGTCGGGGTTGTCGTTGACACCTGAGGGAAAGGAGGAGTCCGTGGGCGGTGCTTCTCCTGAAGGGACCGACGGCAGCCGGACGAGCCATGCCCAAGCGTTCATCTAAGCCTGGGCTAAGCCATTTCGCCAAAGTGTACTTAACGACTGTGAAAGACGGTTTGACAAGGTTTCCACGCCCTCACAAACACATTTGATAAGTCGAGGCTTTGCTGAAAGGATTGAAAAATAAAAATGCCTCAATCGGTACCGCCTCGTGGGCACAACCGATTTAAAGCCAATGTGAGATAAAATGAATTGGATCCTTTGGATCAATTGATAATTTCTGTAAAAAGCCAATTGGAAGTTAAGGGGGATAAATGAAACCAGTAATATGGGACAGCCAGTGGAACGGCCCGGGAAAACCAACCGGTACTAAAAGTACCCAAGTGCCCGACTCACCCTCCAACTCCGCTACTAGGACACGAGCGTGCCTCACAGCGGGTCCGACGGTCACTGAGTGGCAACCATGAACCACACAGCCCCGTCGCAGTGATCACTTCTATATCCCTCGGCTCCCTTGGTGAGATGGGACGGAGGACGGTTCCAGGTACCGCAGATTAGCCGTGTCTAGATTCTTGGACGATTTGGCCGCAGACAGCCGGTGCCGGCCAATTCCCTTCCTCCCACTGTGACTGACAGGTAGCGGAAAGAAAGACACGCGCATTGTCTCACTCCGCCCGTTCGGCACGCACCGCCGTAAAAGCCAGACGGCTTGACGGGTCATAACAACGTGGCCACTTGTTCACGCTGCGAGTTGAGGAGATGCACGATTCTCGTTTTCCCGAATTTTTTATGACTACTGGTGCGTGGAGAAAGGTAGTAACCTGTGCTTCATAGGTCGTGAATCTCAAAAAATTATTCTAAGCAGTTTTCACTGAACATATCAAAATTGATGCATCGTCTCGTTAAAGACGTTTTAAGGTAGTCAACTTAATTCAGTTAATTTATTCATGCGATAGCATTATTAAGCTACTACTCAAGAGTATCAGCTATCTATATAGGACTTCTAATTCGCAGTAGATATGCGCAGCAGACTATTTCAGCTCACTCTGCCTGCACGCCATTAAGCCGCACGTATGCGGTGCGGCAGTACGCACTCTTTCACATTTGCACCCTCTTCAAAAGACCTGACGACCTTGGCATCGTCTAGAGGTGGTCCTAGAGGTCGTCCCAAACGTCGTCTTCGATGTCGTACCCTAGGACGTCGTCCTGGAGGTCGTCGCAGAGGTCTTCGGGGAGGTCGTCCTTGAGATAACCATAGAGGTCTTCCTACGGGTCGTGCTAAACGTCATCCTCAACGTCGTCCTCGAGGTCTTCCTAGACGTCGTCCGAGAGGTCGCCCCTAGAGTCGCCCTAGATGTCGTCTTAGAGGTAGCTCTTTATGTCGTCTTTGACGCCGTCCTCTAGGCCGTCGTCCTCGACGTCAACCTAGACGACGTCAAAGACGACGGGAAGAACGACGTTTAGGACGACCTCAAGGACCAACTCTAGAGTATCTCAAGGATGGAATAATTTATCGTCGTTCTAGGACGACGCTAAATTTAGCGGGGAGTTTCCCCGGTAAATATAGCGAAATGAACTATGCACCTATTCAGTTTCCCCGCCAAATTTGGCGTTGCGTAATAATAAATGCTGTCGCATGCATAGATCCGATAGCTTCTATGCATTCGATAGAGTTTGTAGAAACCCCTGTGGTTTCTACGAATTCGGCTTCACCATCAATTTGCTGCCCTGTAATTTTTCATTACAAATATCAATACATTTATTTTGAAAAGAAGTAATCATTGTTAACGTCCTTCTTTTGGCACATTCACATTGAGTCCTGCAGTCTAGTACACTATTCATGCACTTATTTTTTTTTCTTTTGATTTAGACACAATACCAAGAGAGCTTAACGAACAATCTATTTTCTGGAAAACGTTTACAATAAGCCGGGATCTCCGATATAAAGCTCCTGAAAAGGAACCTTCTGTAAACCTGACACCATTTTGATGAAAAGCATTTTTCCCCAATCTGCGCCTTCCCCGAGATTTTTGTTTTTACTTCTTTTAAGTGACACACAATTACCAATCCTTTTAACACGACGGCAGACAACGTGCCTCGATGTTATTTAAATTACGTGCTCTAAACAGCGTTGCGTCTATCTGGCCTTCTTCTTGATTCTGCATAACGGACTCAAAGACGATGTCATGTTTTGAGAGGGGGCATTTTCGAGATGGTGGTCAGACCAAGACGGCTGGGCCACTTTGATGACAGTTGGAATATGTTCGCGAGGCCTGCAGGCTCTCTTGTTGTCTTTTTCCGCTGTCAGGAAGAAGGGGACGACGCCCGTTTTGTCACCGAGGACGCAGTCACGCGGACTGTCGTCGCTCGGCGCGAATTTGCTTTGTACGTCGGCCGAGCACAATGCGCAGTCACGCGCGTCAAACTGGGTGCACTGTCTGTATGCACATCCATCGACCGCCACCGCCGCATACAAGACGGCGTGGCTGCCGCATAAATTTAGACGGAATTCAGAGAACAGAATAACATAACATTGGACCAGGAAATTGAATTCATGCAAGCTGGAAATCCACCCTAAAATTCAAAGCAAGAGCATTTTATTGTAATGTAGATATATCTGCTCGCTGTTGCTCGGTTGTGACTGTTGAACAAACTGCTGTTCTTTCTTTTATTCTTTGTCTGTGCGCGTGCGTGCATATGTGCGCGCATGCGTATGTTTTGTGTGTGTGTGTGTTTGTGATGTACTCGTGGGTTCCGTGTTTTCCGGTCCGTAAGTCGTATCCTTCTATATACGGGCGGTATCACCAAAAGTTCTTATACAGGGTGTGTTTCTCAATATTTACTGATTTGTTTAAAAAAAAAGCCATAAAGCTATTCTAATGCGGAGTAAGTCGGCTAACTAACTGGCGTGTTTTATTTAAATGTGTGCAAAAAATAATATTACGGTTCCAATTAGAATGCTGCTGAGCGTCAGCAAAAATCAGCATTTTAGAAAGACTTGGAGCACGTGGGACGCACGGAGGACCCCTAACGTTACCATGCGCGCAGCAGGAGCAAGGCTGCCGGTGTGATAAGGTGCCCGCGCCAGTATTCCCCCTGTTATCATTTTTTTTTTCACTTCCAGTCATGTGCCCGTTGCACGAGTGGAACTTTTAAACCGGGGTCACACTACTTATACATCATACAAAGCACATTCTGCATACAGATTCGAACGCGAGTCACCGCGTGATCCGTGTTTCGAATGCCGTATGGCAATGAGTTCAAGGAGAAACTTGGCACGCGGCGTTTGAACCACGGATATAGGGAGTATTCACTGTCGGCCATAGCTGTGTGCGCGGCTGCTGAGCGCCTGCTCACTGTGAGCTTCGACAGTGCTTTTGCAACGTGCATTCCTTACGATCACCACTGCCGGTCCCAGCAGGCTATAAATGTGAGCTCGTGTTGAGCACGCGCTCTAAGCATGACCTCAAATATGGCGTCCAGTGAACCTATTGCGGTGGCTCGTGTTTGCGGACAGTCTTTTTGTATGATGTATGAGCAGTGTGACACCGGCTTTAGTGCACTGTCTGTGGACAGTCTGCAAAAATTACCGATTTCTTGGTTTTCTATGGCGATCACTAAGTGTCTGTTTGAACCCTTGTGTTTTTTTGTTGTTTTTTAGAGCGCAACTCTTAAGCGGGTTTCACATGCAGCGATTCCACGGCCGAAATCGCTGCCGCTAGCGGCGTGGCGGCACAGATCGCGAGGTTTCATTTCACATGAGCGTTTTCTGCCGTTGCGATGGCCAATGTTGCTTGCAAAAAGCAGATGAGATCACTTTCACGGCCTCAGTCACCTCTTCCCAGAGTTTCTCTTTGGTCCCATTGTTTCTAAATGTTTTGAGCTGCGCGTCCCAAAGAACCCGACGCTTTCGACACTTCACTTATAAGCAGTTCATTGAACTGGGCGCGATACATTTTCTTACGTGTTGGACGATCAGTGTTCGAAACGACACGTCAATGTCGCTCAGTTCTTCTTTGTCTTTTAATTTTCGCACTAGCGCTCGCACGAGCAGCTTCCGATTAGCGTCTCTTGCGCTCACTACACTTGGTACTCAGGTGAGGAAAGTAAAAACGAGCCGCGTGTTTCATTGAGAAAACAAATTCCGAGAAGGGGACAGCAATCCCCCTCCTCCATAATCTCCTGAACAGTTCCGACGCCACTGCTGAAGCAAAGAAGCTCGACCCGCCGTTAAAAAGAAACCGCAAAGCAGTCGCTTGCGTACTTTCTCTGCTTGTCGTCTGCTTCAAGAACGTGAAAATGCCGCCGTCCTATGCTCCAGCTTTCCCGCAATGTTTCTCCTTCTGTCACGTGATATCCCGCCGCGCTGTGAGTGGCTAGCTGGGAAGCTGCCGCTCTGCCGCGACGAAAAATTTCCAACCTGGTGGAACCGCGCCGCTCTGAAGCTGCGGCTGGCCAGAGCGCCGCGACGGCAGAAATCGCGCCGCTCTAGGGCCAAAATCGCTGCATGTGAAACCCGCTTTAGGCGCTTTTTTCCGGCTTGAGCGGCGTCGGCGTCGCCGTAGCCGTCGGCGTAACTGTGAGGTCACGTCACCCCCGTGAAATCACGTGACCCCCGTCAGGTCGCGTGACCCCGGTGATGTCACGTGACCCCCGTGAGGTCACGTGACCCCAATGAGGTCACGTGACCTTACGGGGGACTTCACTCCTTGCCATATAAAATGGTAATGAGTGAGGATTGAGAAGTGCAGCCTTTGTAATATTGTAAACAAAGAGGGGAGAAAGTGCTAATTGATTTAAAATATACATTATATTTTACAGATAGTTGAAAGTAGTAATGAAAAAAATAGATGCTTGTAGAATTTCATGTCCAAGAATCTTAGCGCATGACAATATTGTCACAAATGAAAATTGATGAGGCGATGATAAATGAAGAAACTAAAGGTTTAATGGGGCGAACTTGTGCCATTTGGCTTAGAACTTTTGGTGGGTACAATATTCGGAACTCGATCAGACGAGAACGTTCTCAAACTTACGAGAAGGCCGAATCGAAAGAATAAATTAAAGGACAGTCCGATGACTGGAATCGAACCTACACCTTCCGCGCGAAAGTCAAGCCCGGTAACCACTCGGCCACGCACGCGCTTGCTCGCCGTCGCGCGTGGCAATATTGGCGATATGGGGTGGTAGTTTTTAGTTGTAAACAATTTCGCAAATTTTAAGAAGAAATTAGGTCTAGAAAGTTCCAATGGACAGCAACCGCCTCCAGCATGGACGGCATAACCATCTTCCATAAAATGAAAAAAGAAACAAATATTGTCAAAAAACAAAATCATTTCTGAACAAAGTGAGATGACCTTGTTCCTTAAAGAATGAGATTAAAAAAAAGCAAGGACCGCAAAAAACTTAAGACTATAAAATCTACAATCTCGCTTAATAAAACGACGTTTAACGGGGGACACTACACAAAAAGGTTATTATTTCAACCACTCGTCTCATTTAAATGACATTTACAGGGCTTATTTCTGTTGATGTTGAGAACATTCGTGCCAAATTTTGTTAACCTGGGTGAAGTACAAAAAAATGCAAATGTTCAGAGATTAAAGTGGGCGTGTCTGGGTAGGAACACTATCGTTTTGAAATTACCTATACATTTGTCGTTTTTATGAGGTATATTGCTTTAGGACAGTTCAGAGCAGATACTAGCTATGGAGTTATATTTCTATATTATACCATCCTTTATTTAATTATTTAAATAAAGGATGGTATAATATAGAAATATAACTCCATAGCTAGTATCTACTCTGAACTGTCATAAAGCAATATCACTCATAAAAACGACAAATGTATAGGTAATTTCAAAACGATAGTTTTCCTACCCAGACACGCCCACTTTTATCTCTGAACGTTTGCATTGTTTTGTACTTCACCCAGGTTAACAAAATTTGGCACGAATGTTCTCAACATCAACAGAAATAAGCCCTGTAAATGTCATTTAAATGAGACGAGTGGTTGAAATAATAACCTTTTTGGGTAGTGTCGCCCTTTAAAGGGATACTGAACCAAAGAATTTAGCGTCCATAATAAGTGGCGCACGTTCAAAGGGATACTGAACCAAGGACGCAGGTAGCAGTAGAACCACAGAAACATAAATATTGCGCTAGAAAACGCAAGATAACATATTTTAAAGTGAATTAAACGATAATCAAAAACCACCTGGTAGTTGGTTATGAAGCTTCAATGGAATGTCGTGACGACAACATGCCTCTGCAAGCAGCGCCACAGCGGTATGTCCACTCACTGGTATAGATTGCCTAGGCCTGAACGCAATACCGAGGCGTCTTGGTGGAAAGAGCCAAAACGAAGTGAGCCACCGTGGTTTCAGCTCTCGTGCGACGCGCAAACGCGTGCGCATGGCTCGTTGACGCTTCGGTTGTTCCCAGGCTTGGTGCGCGTGTCTGTCCTGAAGAAGTTGACGATGCGGAAGGATCATACAAATACGGCTCCAAGCCGAATCGCTTTAAAGGGGTACGGAAACGAAATTTTAGCGCCGATATTTTTGCATAAATATGGGCTAGGGACAGGCACCACCTTCTTCTGGGAGCGCCCCAAGTGAGAAACCTAGTCAGAAACATGTGAACGCTAGCCACCAAATATCATACCGAAGAAGAAGAAGTTACCCCTGGGAACTCAATAGTATAATTCATGAGGGTTGATGAAAAAGAAGAATTCCAGTAAAGAGTACAATTCATGAGGGTAGATCACTCTCCCCTCGCCATTGCTGGGTACTAACGGTTATTTCTACTTACCGGTTCCCTCGAGCTACTACTTTTGCGGCGTGAAACTAACACGGTGAACCGAACGCTCGTGGCACATAAAATACTGGTATGGTCGCGAACGACGTTATGGGCAAGCTAGAACGTACAGTCCTCGGATATTACTACTAGGCGAGATCGTCACACGTTGACGCCATCAAGCGGCAACGCTCGCAACTACGGTACCCTTGGCAGTGCAGGAACTATTGACGTCACCGGCGCGATACGCATTGCGCTTCTCGCTGGCCGACTTTCAAGCGAAAGGAAGAGAGCTCGCGCTCACGTCATTTCGTTTCCGTACCCCTTTAAACGTCGTTTTATTAAGCGAGATTGTAGATTTTATAGTCCTAAGTTTTTTGCGGTCATTGCTGACAAAAAAACCCATAAACACAAATACAGTTTTTTTAGATTTCCATCCTTTTCCCAAAAGTTTAGTTCTTGAGCATGAAACTTGAGAAAAATAAAAAATACAAGCTCATAGCTATTTGCCTCCTAAATTTTCACCCCAGAAAGTTTTATAAAAATGAATCCCACTTACGTAATAACAAAACGATAGTTTTCCTGAAGTGAAATTTATGCCAAAAAGTGGAATGGAGAAAATTGCATTTAAATTGCTCCAACCTCTACCATTTCTTTAGCATCGGTGGACCAAAAATAATTTATAAAAAATTCACTATGCAGTGTAAACTAATGAAACTTCCTGGGAATACACTCTAGATGTTGGTGGACGTAAATATAACATTTTTCAAAATCAAATGTTTACAGAATTAAGATTTCTTGGGGTAGCGTCCTCCCTTAAGAGCTGGGAAGAAAGTGAGAAAATTGGTTTATAAAGTGTAGTTTATGCGTTTTTTTTTTAAATTTAATTAAAACTTAACAGCTTGTTTGAAAATGAAGACACATTTTGACTTGAACTTGGCATTGGACGTTCGATTTTATCTATCTTGCGCTTGTGGTTTTGGCGCTTATTGTGTCCGCCTCGTGCACGAACTAGCCCACAAACAATTTTGTTGTTTAGATAGTACCGGGTGATTAGCCCTCCCCTGCTTTGGCGGGGAAGTAGGCTTTTTGGCATGTTTAGGGTGTAACAGTGCAGCCAGGAACACAGCGCACGAACATAATAATTAATTCAACCATACGTTGAAAATCGAGGTTTTGATATAATTCATCGCAAGCTAAACATTCCTTCAGGAACACGTCTGAGGGAGTTATGTATGAAATAAAGAAAAAAAATTGTTTCCCCATCTTCAGCAACTCAAACATAGAAATATGTGCATAAAAAGGACACACGCAAGCAGGATATCTTGCATTATTGCATAATTCATATTGAAAGGCGACGCAAATCGCGCGTTGGAGCTGAAAGCGCAAAAAAAAAAAAAAAAAGAATGCCCACGCCATTTCAGCAAAGTCTGCATCAACAACAACGTCGTCTGACTTGACACGTTATAAAAGGAGAAGATGCGCCGCTCCAATGAGAGCCCCTTCAAAATTGTAGGAATAGAAAACAAAAAAAGCATAGATATTAAAAAGGTAGCTTATTGCTTTCAGGAGCAGCCCGTATATGCCTTCGTCCACATGTGGAAATCTGGCGTGCCGCAATAACTTCGAAACGGTGTTACGCAATCAAATGCTGACTGTGCGTGTCTCGTGCCTGCGTGCTCAATAGTTGAACGCATTCTTGTTTCACGTAAATCAAAAGAGTCACCTATCAACGTCAGAAATGCCGTAACTGGTTAAACCATTAGGGAAAGGTCCTTAATGTGAGAGCACTTTTCTGTCCTATGTGAATCTGTAATGGCGAGGAAATGTGCAATTACTTGAGCCGACCAAAAGGTTTTCATTAAATCCAGCTTTGTAGTGGGAAGTACAAAACTTTTGTGTGACTTTTATATCAAACGTAACGCATTTCTTTTTAAACATAGGAGGACGTTTGGTTTACGGAGCACGTTTTGTAGTTTCATTCGAATACCGTATACGTTTCGCCAATCGGGAAGGGCTGTTTCATAAGTAAGCAAAATTAGATGTCATGAATGTGTATTCAGCGAGAGGCCTATATGCCATTTAAATATGCCAACACTAGTTCAATATGTGTGGATCTCACCTCGGCTTTGCTGGCGCAGAGTTAGCACAGAGTTGGGTTCCACGGGGGTAACGCGTGGCATACACAACTTGGTCTGCCCGTGCGTTGCCCTCGCGAAACCCACCACGGTTATGCGGGGTCAGAGTTTGCACAGATATCGACTCAATGGGGACAGCGCGTGGGAATGACCAACTTGGGCTGTCCATGCAATGCCCTCTTGGGTCCTACCTTAGCTACACGGGGCAAAGTTAGCAGAGATGTTGCCTCCACGGGCGTACCCAACTTCGGCTGCCCGTACATTATTCTCGCGGGTCCCTAGTCGGCTACGGGGGAGGGAGGGGGGTTGGGGCAGAGTTAGCAGAGACGTAAGCTAACGTGGCATGCCCAACTTGGGCTGCCAATGTAATGCCACCGTCAGTCCTTCCTCGGCCACACAAGGGAAGAGTTTGCAGAGATGTGGGCTCCACGCGGCATGCCCCCGAAAGTTTCACCTGGGCTACACCAGAGGAGAATTAGCACAAATTTGAGCTCCACGGTGTACCGCGTGGGCACATATAACTTTGGCTGCCCATGCAATATCCCTGTGGACCCTTCCTCGCCTATACAAGGGCAGAGTTAGTAGAGAGGTGGTCTCCACGGGGCATGCCCACCTGGGCTGCCCATGCAATGCCTCCATGGGTCCCTCGGTTATACGAGGGCAGAGGTACCAAAGAGGTGGTCTCCATGGGGCTGCCCAACTTGGGCTGCTTATGCAATAAACCCATGGGTCCCCCCTCTGCTAAACGTGGGCAGAGTTAGCAGCAAGGTGGGCTCCACGGGGCATGCCCAACTTGGGCTGCCCATGCAATGCTCCCGTGGGTTCTACCTCGGCTATACGGGAGCAGATTGAGCACAAAGTTGAGCTCCACGGTGTACCGGTAAGCATGTGTAACTTGGAGTGCCCTTGCTATGTCCCTGTGTATTCCTCCTCGGCTATACGAGGGCAGAGTAAGCAGAGAAATTGCGTTCACAGGGCATCCCCAGGTTGGACTGCCCATGCAATGCCCCGTGGGTTCCTCACCTGCTATGCGAGGGTAGAGTTAGCAAAGAGGTGAACTCCACGAGACATGCCCAACATGTTCTGCGCGTGCAATGCAACCGTGGGTCCCGCCTCGTCTATACGAGGGCAGAGTTAACGAAGAGTATGTTCTCCACGGGGCATGCCCAACTTGGGTTGCCCGTGCAATGCCCCGTGGGTCTCTCCTCGGTTATACGAGGGGAGATTTAGCAAAGAGGTTGACTCCACGGGGCATACCCACCTTGAGCTGCTCATGCAAATCCTGTGGATACCTCCTCGGCTATACTTTTCGCATCGTCAGCAGAAACGTGGACTCCACGGGGCATGCCTAACTTGGGCTGCACATGCAATGCCCCCGTGGTTCCACCTCAGCCATACCGGAGGAGAGTGAGCACAAAGTTGAGCTTCACGGTGCACCGCGTGGGCATGTGTAACTTGGGCTGCTCATGCTATGCCCCCGTGGGTCCTTCCATGACTATGCGAGGTAAGAGTTAGCAGATAGATTGGCTTCACAGGGCATAACATACTTGGGTATCCCATGCAATGCCTTCCCCCCTGGGTTAATCCTCGGCAATACGAGGACAAAGTTAGCAGGGAGGTGGGCACCACGGGTCATGCCCCCTTGGGCTGCCCATGCAATGCGCCCGTAAGTCCCTCCTTGGCTATACGAGAACAAAGTTCGCAGAGATGTGGGCTCTACGGGGCATGCCCAACTTGGTCTGCCCTCCCAATGCCCCCTGGGGTCCCTCCACGGCTCCACGAGGGAAGAGTTAACTGAGAGGTGGGCTCCACGGGGGCACCTCGGATATACCGGAGCAGAGTTAGCACAAATTTGATGTTTATGGTGTACAGCGTGGGCACGTGTAAGTTGGGCTGCCCATTCTATTCCCCCGCTCCTCGGCTATACAAAGGAAGAGTTGGCAGAGATTTGGGCTCTACGGGGCATGTCCAACTTGGTCTGCTCCCACAATGCCCCCTGGGGTCCCTCCTTGGCTCCACGAGGGAAAGGTTAACAGAGAGGTGGGCTCCACGGGGCGTGCCCCTGTGGACTTCACCTCAGATATACCGGAGCAGAGCTTGCACAAATTTGAGGTTTATAGTGTACAGCGTGGGCAAGTGTAAGTTGGGCTGCCCATTCTATCCCCCGTGTGTCGATCCTCGGCTATACAAAGGAAGAGTTGGCAGAGATTTGGGCTCTGCGGGGCATGCCCAACTTGGTCTGCCCCCGCAATGCCCCCTGGGGTCCCTCCTTGGCTCCACAAGGAAAGGTTAACAGAGAGGTGGGCTCCACGGGGCGTGCCCCTGTGGACTTCACCTCAGATATACCGGAGCAGAGCTTGCACAAATTTGAGGTTTATAGTGTACAGCGTGGCAAGTGTAAGTTGGGCTGCCCATTCTATTCCCCCGTGTGTCGATCCTCGGCTATACAAAGGAAGAGTTGGCAGAGATTTGGGCTCTGCGGGGCATGCCCAACTTGGTCTGCCCCCGCAATGCCCCCTGGGGTCCCTCCTTGGCTCCACAAGGGAAAGGTTAACAGAGAGGTGGGCTCCACGGGGCGGCCCCCTGTGGACTTCACATCGGATATATCGGAGCAGAGCTTGCACAAATTTGAGGTTTATGGTGTACAGCGTGGGCACGTGTAACTTGGGCTGCCCATTCTTTTCCCCCGTGCGTCGCTCCTCGGCTATACGAAGGCAGAGTTAGCAGAAAGTGGGGCTTCACAGTGCATGCCCAACTTGGACTGCCCATGCAATGCCCCCGTCTGTCCCTCCTAGGAAATAGAAGGCCAGAGGTAGCAGAGGTGCGGCCCCCCCGTGCATGCCTATCTTGGGTTGCCCATGCAATGCCCCCGTGCGTCCCTCGTTGTGTATACGAGGGACCAGTTAGCGAAGAGGTTGGCTCCATGGGGCATGGCCACCTTGGGCTGCCCATGCAGTGCCCCCGCGGGTCCCACCTTGGCCATACAGAACCAGAGTTATCACGAAGTTGAGCTCCACGGTGTACCACGTGGGCATGTGTAACTAGGGCGGCCCATGCTATGCATTCATAAGTCCCTTCTCGGCTATACGGGGGAAAAGTTAGCAGAAAGTTCGGCTCCACGGGGCATGTCAAATTTGGGCTGCCCATGCAATGGCCCCATGAGTCCTTCCTCGGCTCTACGGGGGCAGAGTTAGCAGAAAGTGGGCTCCAAGGGGCATGCCCAAATTGGACACCCCACGCAATGTCCCCGTGGGTCTCTCCTGGGCTATACAAGGGCAGAATGGCCAGAGAGGTGGGCTCCACGGGGCATGCCCAATGTGGGATGCCCATGAAACTCCCCCGTGGGAACCCTCCTTGGCTGCACGAGTTAAGAGTTGGCAGAGAGGTGGATTCTAGGAGGCATACCCAACTTAGGCTGCCCATGCAATGCAGCCATGCAATGCAGCCGACAAAGGACCCCATAGGTCCTTCGTCGCCTATACGAGGGCAGAGAGCAGAAAGGTGGACTTCACAGGACATGCCCACCGTTGACTGGCCATGCAATGCCCTCGTAAGTCCCTCCTCGGCAATACGAGATCATAATTAGAGAAGTGGGCTCCACGGAGCATTCCCAACTTAGACTGCCCATGCAATGCACCCATGGGTCCTTCGTCGGCTATACGAGTGTGGAGTTAGCACAGAAGTGTGTTTCACAGGGCATGCCCAACTTGGGCCGCCCATGCACTGACCCCGTGGGGGTCAGTGCATGGGCGGGAGCAGAGCTAGCACAAAGTTTAGCTCCACGGTGTACCGAGTGGGCAAGTGTATTTTGGACTGCCCATGCTATGCCCCCATGTATACACCTTTTCTTTAGCGGCGCCGACGACGCCGTCTAGCGGTTTAGAGAAAGAAATACCGGCTATTTCTGGCAGCACAGCTATCTGGGTAGGCAACGGTGTGGGTATGGGGGGAACTTGGCTAGACTTGGCTATGGTGGGCTGCAATAACTTGGTTGGAGCTTGTCCGGTTGAATCCAGCTGGCTACCTACAGGCCATCACCTTGCCTCCTCGAGAGAACAACGACGAAGACGGTGGGGTGTTAGATTGAGTTTCCACAGCGAAGGAATATATGAGCAGTTTAATGTAGTCTATGCAGGTAAGCCCTCGGCGTTTGATAGCTCCATCTTGAGTGGTGGCATGTAGATATTTTCATAATTTTCACATACCATGGGGCCTGCAGTGATAACCTAATTGGACCACCTGCTCCGGGAATTAAAATTGGTCCTCTTGTAGTAGACGAAGTGGTCGTGAGCTTAAACGTGACGTTGAGTCTGATACGAATCTCTCGCGATTGAAGCTCGCAATCGACTGACTTCATAAATAAGGATTCTCTTGGAAAATGCGAAGCTCGATAACCATGCAGCCACACTGGCGCTGCAGCTTCTTGTGCTCAAGGCACACTTTCTGCTATTGTTCTTATGCTTTTTCAAATTATTTATCCATCCGACGACCACGCAGTGGTAGCAAGACAACCGCAGATTTTTGGAAATTGCAGCACGGTAAAAAGGAGCACTCGGAACTACCTCAAACACGGCGTCCGTTTTTAAGCCTTTTCGCCCATACCCTTGGCGGTTGCATACCCTGTGTCAGCGGGCAATCCACAAATGCACCAGGTCGAGGGTACGTCAGTTACTGGCTGGTTTGAGGTTATGCGAAAAAGGTCTATAGCTATTTGGCGATATGAGGGTAGACTTGGAAGGGGGGTGGACTCCACGCGAAATGCCACCTTGGGCTGCCCATGCAATGCCTCCGTGGGTTTCCGCACAGCTATACCAGAGCAGATTTAACAAAAAGGTGGACTCCAAGGGGCACCGCGAGGGCAAGCCACACTTGGGCTGCCCATAGAATGCTCCCGTAGGTACCACCTCGGCGATATGGGGACAAAGTTAGCATAGATGTGGGCTTCAAGTTGGCAAAGCGTGTGCATGCTCAACTTAAACAGCCTAGGCAACTCCCAAAATGGCACTTTCCGTGGATATTGCGAATATTTACTACACGTTCTGTAAATTCAACATATGATATCGGCGCAATCTTATACCATATCACCGATGATTGTAATTTTAAGCGTCAGAAAAACGTTTTAGGCTTGAAAAAAACACGTTCTTTGGAATTTCCTGTTGTTTTTAAAACTCTGTATTTCTAGCCGGCGCAAGCCGGTTATGTGTCCCCAATTACCAGTGCAATGGGATTTTATTTGGAAATGCGCAGTTTTCTGTTCCGCTTTGTATGCTTGAAATTCCCTATTTTTTCATGGTCGTGCTCGAAACGTTTTATAGATCTAACAAGATCGTAATACGTTTTCCAGTTGGAAGACTGGGAAAGAAACACATGCTCAGTTTCGAATTCACTTCATTACCCCAAACCCTAGGGAAATGATGAAATACCCCCGACGCGCCCTTGCTGAAGCAGATGAAGATCGACCGTGTGCATCCAGCTTCCGTTTCTCAAGAACGGTTCGACAAGCTTGTGGAGACGTTTGCGTTTGAGATGCTAAAGTCATATACTAACAGCTGTCATATACTAACGCTGAAAAAACAAAGGAACTACAAACTAACGTAAAAGTAACATTCGTTAGTCATGACAAGTAACGACACCGGTATATCGTTGCATTTGAAGAATGGTAACGGAGCTCTGTAACGCGTTAGCTTTTTCCAAGCTAACGAGTAACGCTATTTCGTTACTTATTTTCGGTAACGAGCACAACACTGGTCTCGCCTCAGCACTCGATCCTCCTTTTTCGCCGACATCGATACTAGCCTTCTTATATTTTGTTTTGGGAACAAGTTCGCCCCATTAAACGTTTAGTTTCCTTTAGTCATTCGTCGCCTCATCATTTGACAGTCCTGACAATATCATTTGACGATTCAAAAACAAGTTTATCCTCGATACGTAGTCCAGGCCCGTGGATCAGACTGCAGTCATTAATGCAATTGCTTGGAAACACTTCTTTGAATGTTCTAATTATGTGTTCGTTTATTTCTTTATATATTTATTTATTGGTTCCCACCAATAGCAACATGCCTTCCTGGTGGTGCGTCACAACATAAACGAAAAAGGAGATACACACAAGCATCAAACACTCACACTATGCAAACAAAAACAGTGAAGTTAGAAAATAGATAGTCACATATATCGTGTTGTAGCCATATACTAAATATTTCATATCCTTCTCAAACCCCACGATAATAAAGGTGTTTATTTACTGCACATGTTTCTCCAATATACGTCAAGCCATCCCTGACACTCACTTATTTCATTTTGTCAGGGATACCCGAAATCAACAAAGAGCTTCCACCACGCCAGATGTTCCAGAAGCGTTAAAACTCAATATAATAGCAATGCACACTGTGTTTTCTTCATGTAAGTGGAGACGATCAAAGACTGCGAGGGAAGTCGAGCCAACTCCGTGCAGTAGACACAACTCTTCATGGCGTCAGGGGAGAATTTTTTTAACAATACTTACGGCCGGCGAGCTGACAGGAAAAAGCAAGAAGCGCAAGATAGATGCACTTCACCGTAATAAACCCGATAGCTGATATTCCTTGTCGCATTATATTTCGCGTGAGAGCTCAATACAACCGATTTTTTTTCCTTTTTTGTTAGAGCGCAGCTCTTAGGCGGCCCGTTTCCGGCTTGAGTGGCGTCGCCGTCGGCGTCGGCGTCGCCTTCGCCGTCGCCGTCGGCGTAACCGCGCGTTCCGTTATGGGACATCTCCCATAATGACGTCACACGTGACGTCACGTGAGGCCCACGCGTTGCATTATGGGACGTTTCCCATATTGACGTCACACGGGACATCAAGTACGTGTGGCCCGCGCGTTGCATTATGGGACGTTTCCCATAAGGATGTCACATGTGACGTCACGTGTGACGTCACTGGAAGGAGGAAGGAGGAGGAGGACAGAAGGAAGAAGAGGAGGAAAGGAGGAGGGAGGAGGAGGAGGAGGAGAGATGCCAGCTACCCGTTGTGCAGGCAAGTGATATCACCCTTCATAAATCACAGAGAGTCACGTATGAAAGCGTGGTGTACTCGTTACCCAAGTGGCCATCTACATGGGTATCTCTGTGGCACGTCAGACGAAGTTGGTAAATTGTGTGCAGCCAAGGTCGACAACGGCTATCTCGTTGTAGCTCTGTATCTCTCGGCTACAGCACTCACCAAATATTTCGTGCGAGACAAAAAAGAACTTCATACGAGTCATGCAGGAAAACATCCCATTGGCACCGATGGACGTGCATTCGCTGTTCCGCTGTGCCATCTCGGAGGAGCACGCTCAAAACTAATTCTGAGGAAATCAAAAACGCCGAGCAGTCTCCGACAGAGCCGACAGCAAGTAGGATGGCATTGAGAGTATCACGTGCTTCGTCAAAGTGTTGACTCTAACGCTGTCTCGTTCTCCCGCCTTGATCGTGCTGTCCTGTTTCCTGGCACCTCCAGAGCTTAGACAGAGTGGAGCTTCAAGACGTGCGAACTAGATTTCTTTTCTCCGGAGAAGCGGTGAGCGAGAGTACCACAATATATATTTACCTTTCTCTGGTTGTTTAGCACGGAATAGCAGGCAAAATCGAAATACCCAAAGAGCGGAGCAGGAGGAGGAGAAAAGGAGGGGAGGAGGGGGAGCAGAGAATGAGGGGAGGAGCACGGGAGGAGGAGAGGGTACGGATAACGAGGAGGGGCATACCCTCCCTCCAGTACCCTCCCCTCCGCCTACTCAAGAGCTGCGCTCTAATTCGGCATTACAGGGAGTTGTAAACGTCTTTCATTTCTTTTTTTTTTATTTCCTCGTACATTGTTTGTAAATTTAAAACGTAACGGGTGATGTCCAGTCGTCACTCTCGATCTTTCTGAACGATAAAACAGTGCATGTCCTTCTGTACAAAACACTGAATCCAAAAATAATAGTGCACTATGTCGCTTCAAGATTATGTTGTCTCTAGATAACCCACAAACATTATTGCTACATAATAGCGTATTTGCTGACAATTACGTAGTTAGTCACATCGCAACAAGACTCGCAAGGGCGGATGACTGTGACATCAGAGACTCTGGGTGTCGAACCCAAGACTTGGGTTTGTGGAATCTCCTTCGCGCCTACGCGAAACTTTAAAAGACGTTATGGACGTTGAAAAAAAACTTTCAGTGACATCCAACACATTGTTAGACACAGACGTTTTGCTAAGATATTTTAAAAAGTGAAGTTTCTTTGCGAATCGCTTGTGTTTGATCAATTTTTCTTGCAATTCAAATTCCGTTCAAGTCGTATACGCGCTCAAAGTTTATTTTTAAAGCGACGCGTTTCCGTCGTTCCAGGTGTAATTAGAAACTATAGGCTTCATCGATTTTATTATGTTTTTTTTTCCGTTGTTCTCTCGTATATTTGGCATAGAGAGTCAATGTAATCTATTTCATCGTGACAAAAAAAAAATTAGCGATATTTTGCTAGCACAAGGTGTTCTTAGCAGTATTTCAAGTAACAAAAATGTTGCTTAATTGTTAGGATTTGTATGTTTTATTTTCGCAAAACTTCAGGAATACATAAATGCCTCATCATAATGGAACATCTGAGACTGTAGTGCGGAGAAATCAATAAAGTTTCATGTGGAAGTAAAAGACAAGAGAGGAGAACGTGTGGAACTCAGCAAAAAACTTTTTTTTTTCGCTCGCTTCTTATACACACCTGATGCTGTCATTACCGACCTCTTTACGGATACACTTTTTTTTTATTTATTTATTGATACTGCCGGCCGCAAATACGCAGCCAAGGCAGGAGATATACACAATAAAATGCACTTGAAAATAAAATACATAGGTGTGGTGGCGTTACAACTCGTCGAGGAATAAAGGGCTAACAGATGCCCTTGATAGGATTCTTCTCATGCGAGAATGACTACACAAAAGGATCTTTTACAACTACACGTCACAAAAACACACGTAAACATAAAACATGACTAGTAGAAAAGCACAATCACAGACAATCAAACCAAATCATACGCATGTAATATCAAACAACATCCGATTCCTTTAACTTGGCTGTGAACGACAATACGCAATCTGTGGAAACGATTCTTGTGGGAGCAAGTTCCATTCATGAATCGTACGTGGAAAACAGGAATATTTGAAGCAGTCAGTTCTACACCTTATTTCAGTGAAAGATTTGCAGTGCTTGTTCCTTGTTGGCCTACTAGTATTGAAATGAAGGTAATTGCTTTAGTCTAAGTTGAAATTGTTATTTAATAGGTTGAAAATGAACTTCAGTCGGCTAATTTTTCTACGTTTTTGTAAAGAAGGGACACCGCTCCGGACATAAAGTTCTGAGATTGATGTGTTTCTACCGTATGTGTTAAAAATAAATCGCAGCGCTTTTTTCTGAATTCTTTCCAACTTATTAATATTTGACTTTGTGTGTGGATCCCATACCACATCAGCGTATTCCATCAAAGACCTGACGAATGTCTTATACGCGATTAGTTTTGTATTGTTGGAACAGTCTTTTAGTCGCCGTTTTAAAGTCCATAATGTGCCCATTGCCTTGTGAGAAATGAAGTCAATATGTGAATTCCAACGCAGATCAGACGTTATTACTAGGCCCAGGTATTTATATTGGGGTACTGTGTTGAGCGCGGTCCCCTGGAGGCAGTAGCTGGAGGGGAGTGGATTTTTTTCCTGGTTATTGTCATATGAGCACATTTCTTACAATTAAGGGACATCTGCCAGGTGTCGCACCATGTAGAAACCATCTCGAGACTCTTGTTTAGAATATTTTGATCGTTAGGACATTTCACTTCTTTATAAATAATACAATCGTCAGCAAATAAACGAATTTGAACAGAGGGGTCTACTTTTAAGGTCATTAATAAAAATAAGGAAAAGCAGTGTTGCCAGTACGGATCCTTGGGGTACCCCGGATCCAACTGCTGCTGTCGAGGAACGAGCGTCTTGTATTTGAAACAAAATCGAATGACCTCTTAACATCAAGACCTTGTTACCGGTAGAAACAATCTTCTAAACTGTACAAAGCCTTCTCACAATGGCTAAGACCTTGTGAAACTTTCTTTCAAAATGAATAACAAAACCCACAAAAAAGACGAGTTTGGAGGGCAGACGACAATGCATAAATGGCTTTCATTAAGTCGTGTGATCAGTTGAATGGCAACACTACGTGGTAACTTGCTGAGATTTCGTCGAGCGCTAGAGGGTTAATTATATTTCTGTAGGTTGACATATAAAATTTAATTTTTATTTTGTATGTTTTTATGTTGTATGCATGTTGCTTTTATGTTATGGCATGAATCTCTTTCTAGCGTAGCGCGTCGCAGATCCTGTTGCACAATCATTATGTGACACCGTGTTTTATGGTTACAGTTTTTTTTGTGTGTCCTCGTTAATGAAAATTGCTGTTTGGTTGGGGACTTGGTGGGACAACGGGTTTGGTTTAATAAATACCGAAGATCACATAAGATTTATAATCGATTGTATTCCTACTAGTAATAGTATTAGTATTTATTTCGCTTCCGGACAACCGAAGCGCCGTAAGAATGTCAGTGGCCCATGCCGAAGAAGCCTGCGGCGCCGCGTATTGGCGAAGATGTGGTGAATACAGACTGGTGAATCAACGGTGCTGACGAACATTAACATTGAAGCTTGCAATTGGAGGTAAAGGGATAATGTTGAAGCGAAACTCGGGGCTCTAGAAAAGGTATAAAAACGGGAAACGGGGTAGTTTCGCTCAAAACTTCGAAAGAGACGGCAGCCCCTCGTACGAATACAAATGCACTCTACCTATGGTAACAGACCCTTAGCATAATGTGAGAGTTTTAGTAAGAACACAAGTGAGATATGACAAAACTTCAAAACGCCGACTACGTCAACATCGCGATTCACGCAATTACGTCATGAAGCTTACCAGGGAAAAGACTGAAAGTAAATCTTTTTGGTTTGATTTATATAGCACTGCAAGTCACGTGTCTGAACATAAACATATGAATGCGTCGCAGCAAAGTGAGGAAGGTAGAAGCAAGGCTTGCACTCTAAAAAAAGCCCGTGCGTTTACTTTCCCGCACAACACTCGGAGAGCCAATAACCAAAACTTACGGAGGCAGCTCAGCGAATGACGATGCCGAATCATATGTTTAGACCAAAAGACGCAGTCTGAGTTGTGACATTAAGCAATGCAAGCGTGACGTTTTGCATTGCTTAATGTCACAACTCATACTGCATTTTTTTGGTCTAAACATATGATTCGGCATCGTCATTCGCTGAGCTGCCTTCGTAAGTTGCGGTGATTGGCTCTCCAAGTGTTGTGCGGGAAAGTAGACGCATGGGCTTTTTTTAGAGTGTGGCCCCAATAAGTGCATTTACCAATAAGGTCAATTACCTGCTTCGGTTTGTCGTAGCTGTTGTGTATCAAACAGTGGGAAAAAAAGTGGACCTTGTGAATATTTGTTGACTGAGAGCTGAGTCCGCCCTTCAGATTTTACGGAACTGGTGTAATGTTGTAGAGGGGCCGTTTGCCGACTGCAGCACTACCCTTTAACGCTTGTCCATAAGTGTAAGGAGCTTATCCGCGAGAACCTCAAGATATCCTGTCATGAAACGGCTTCTCAGAAGACTTGTCTGGTCTGCCCGATCTTCATATTGCGCAAAGGACAGAATTTCACGTGATGAAATGAGGAGAAACTATAGCGCCTCGGAGTCTGTTTCCACCAACGCTAAGAGCATTCAGAAAGCCAATTGCATGATCACTTCCGAGAGAAGCCACTTACGTCCGGTGACTTCACGCTCTCGTGCTTGATGCGACATCCATCCCTCTAATACAGAACAGTAGATTACACTAAAGTATGTTCATTCATATGAAAGCCGGTTGGGAACCGTGGGGAGGTTTCTTCGGTATCAACCACGTCTGTACTTCTTATTTACGGACATGGGTTTTACGTCTCAAGGCTGATTCCAACTACATTCCGTATGTTTCGCGTTTGTTGTATACCTATTGTGGCGGAACAGCGATCGAGTAAAAAAACAAATAAATTCGGCAGCCCGTGTCCGCAGTGCAGAAGGAAGGAACCAAGTCCACGCGGCAACACTCGATAGATAACTCTCGGCCGAAGTTCTGAGTCTTTTTCTACAAGTGCATCTATGTTGTTGTTGTGTTTTTTTTTTTCTGGTTGTTGTCTTTTGGCTTGTACCTTCACTTTACTTCTATTGCGAATCGTTGAGTTGTACACAAAATAAGAGCAGCACGCAAAAAAAAAAGCATGCAGCCGCCCACTTCTTTCAGGTGGTGTTTGCTCAAGGCAAGAGCAAACTCCAAAGAGGACCAAAAGGAGCGAGAGGAAGACTCGAGTCACGATACAGAATTCCGGAAACCTATCTCTTCAGTCTGTACTTCCTGTACTGTACTCAAAACCCGAAAGGCAGATTGTAGAAGGCCCAAACACAAGCTGAGTCAATAAGGGTACAAGAAGGTTTATTTGCGTGTGTGTGTGTGTCACATACAATAGCAAACAAACACGCTTTCTAGAATGAGGCCGACATCGCATCACTTCATGTTACTGTCGACACCCATATGTTTATCTAAAAAATGACGCCGCAAAAGGCAAGACTAATTACAAAACAAATACAAGTTAACACCCTAGAAACACCGGCACGAGTATTCAATTCCGCTTTCGTTACTAACTATGCATTACTAAGATATTACGTTGGCTCTACAATGAGTATTTTGAACAAGAGATAGTGCGGGACTATCGCAACTAACTGGTTTTTTTCAATTTGAATGAAGGAAAATAGTCGGAACTTAAAGTTTACAGTCAAATACAAATTGTCTCGAGAAACGAGTTTTCACCTCGATGTCAACCTCGCGCTTTCTTGTATCAAAAATTCAAATTCTTAATATAAAAGCATTACTAAGGTCACCATTTCGTAGCTAGGTTTCTTTGGTATATTTTGTATTTTTATCAATCGCAGTTTCGCCTCTCTCTTTAGAGGTGCTCTTTTCATTTGTCCTCAAAAGCAATTTTTTTTTCGAGGCATTTATTGAAAAATACTCGAGCCCTTAGTGAGTTAAAGCTGCAAAGGAAGCCTAAACTTTATTGCCGTGCGTAAGTTCAAGATTAACTTCTTTGAAATCACTTCTAGCCTCATATAAATCTAAACTCTCCACTTTAGAAACGGCTACGTTCCGTGAATACTAAAACAAGCTGAAATCCCTTATTGTTTGAAGCAAGCGCGGGAAATAATGATACAGTGAAAGTTTTAGTCGAAGTTTGAAAATAATAACACCGCTTGCCTGCTTGCTGTTATGCAGATGAAACTGCCGGCCAACTGCTGAACCCTCTTCTAGCGTTCCTAATCTTCGCTCTTCTCCTGCTGGCCTGCGCAGTCATTTTTCTTTCCATCGCTAAACACAAGAGGCACCGGCCCCAGAGGAAAGGTGAGTAGTGTGCCCGCTAAGTGCGAGGCCTCATATTACGCTGAGGAAGAAGTTACATTTGTCACGATACCAAGGGTTCATCGCCTTCGCTTGTGTACAGTTTTTTTTTTTTTATTCTTGTTCTACGTTTAAATTATCTGACTTCTCCTTTTATTCTCGGAGTAACATTATAGAAGAAAATAAGATGAGGTGATATTACATTGTGTTGATATCAACTGCCTTCGGATAAGACACAGCTTGATTTCAATATATCATATCTTCCAGTTTCCGTCATCCAGCTCGGTTTATACGCGACTCTACGCTCCGTAGTTCAGATTGGTTACTCATTCGTCAATATTTAATATTGATTCGTCATTGTTTGTCACATGTGTTGACTGAGGATGTTGATTAACATTGAACTCAATGTACGTTTTAATAACTTATGTCAAAGGTGGATCTCTGTAAAAAGCTGAAACGCAATGCTTATTTCTTACGCCAGGCTCAGCGGAAGCGGGTGCAGTGGAAAAGTAAGTGAAAACTCTAATAATTCCAACGTATATATATAAATGTGTGTGTGTGTGTGTGTGTGTGTGTGTGTGTGTGTGTGTGTGTGTGTGTGTGTCTGTGTGTCTGTGTGTGTGTGTGTGTGTTGTGTGTGTGCGTGCGTGCGTGCGTGTGTGCGTGCGTGCGTGCGTGCGTGTGTGTGTGTGTGTGTGTGGTGTGTGTGCGTGCATGCGTGCGTGCGTGCGTGCGTGCGTGCGTGCGTGGGTGGGTGGGTGGGTGCGTGGGTGCGCGCGTGGGTGCGTGCGTGGGTGCGTGCGTGCGTGCGTGCGTGCGTGCGTGCGTGCGTGCGTGCGTGCGTGTGCGTGTGCGTGTGCGTGTGTGTGTGTGTGTGTGTGTTATTTATGGCCTATGTTTCGGTGCACTAGAGATCATCTTTGCCGTACCCAGGAGCTATGCCCCCTTTTAAAATGAACCGCATTAGCATAAGGATTATGCAGCCGAGTAACAAAAAAAAATAGAAAAAAGATATGAAGATGGAAGGGCCATATTAAATTTTGCTCTAAGTCCTACCACAGCCAGCGCTACGATAATAGGGAGTTTTAGGGAACAGCTTTCGCACATCCGATAAGATACGATGTGCCCTGCGGTAGGAACTGCACATGCGCTACCGCAGAAGACTCTTACACGTGTAGTTCGTACCGGAGGGCACATCGTATTTTATCGGACGGGCAGAAACGGTTCCCTAAAACCCCCCAATACCGGCTGGTTTAGCCGGTATCGGCAAACGGACGAAAAAGAAACGACCGCCGCAAACGGTGCACTCTCGGCGCCGCTTGATTGATCCCACCGAATCGTAGCTTCGGCTGCAATCGGACTTAGTGTGAAATGGAGTATATCTATACATAGAAGTAAACGCTTTACCTCGTTTGGTTTACCGGCTAATCACATTGTCCATATTCTATATATGTACGCACAGCGTGGCGAGTCCCAAGCATTTCATTCATTGCTTCGCCACCAATGCGATATCTGCGTTATCCGTAGGATTCCGTGTTCCGATTTAGAATTCATTTTTTCATAAAAAAAAAGGTTTTCGGATGTTGTTCTTTATTAATTGTTTTCTCAAAAACTTAGAGTTTGTCACAGTTTATATTCTTTTTCGGTTCCCAATTCTTCGGAATTCGGAGATTACTTTTGCGTTGTAAATTTATTGAAAAAAATATCCGGGTGTGAACGTGTGCTAGATTCGAAAGAACGCGCTCGTGTCAATGAATATTTATTCAGCTCGATTTGGCACGGTCGCCATTTGTCATTGGCTATATATACTAAGTTGTCCCACGACAAAAGTCGCAAACAAGTGCTGCTTGGATAAACGTCGAAACCTTAAAATCAATCAACTCCCCAAGGTTAAGGCTAAAATCAATCAACTCCCCAAGGCATCTTGTCCATCAACGTACCCTTCGGCTGCGCGGAGTAGTGAAGTGTGTAATAGAGAAGATTCAACTGCCCGTTCCCTCTTCCCCCTTTTGTGAAATATCTTATGGATTCACAGCTTTTACTGTTACAAAAACATTCCCCCCCCCCCCTTTTCATCTAAGAAGAACAAAAAGTATGACCCAAACTGGAAACCAGAACAGTGGCTTTTGTCGTGACCCGAAACACCCGCTGTCCTGATGAACCTTGACGAGATAAGCGAGAATATTTCTTTTGTCAATAAAGCAAAATTAAAGAAAAAGAAAAAAAACGGGGCGATTTTTTTTCCTAGGATTATTGACATTGTCCTCTGTCCAAACTTCATTGTACTTTCTTTTTAAATTTGGTTTGTTGAAAATTTTATTGGCGGGTGTTATTCGGAGTTTTTTTTTTATTTTTCATTTATAGGACAACGCGGAACCCTAGTTATGCGATAAGATGGCCGAATGATCATTCATGAAGTGAGAAAGGTGAACATAATGAAGGCCACGACCTGCGTTTCTAGCGCGGCCAGTGACTATTCGCTTCGATAATAAAGAGTGTCGCCACCATGCGGCCGAAATTGTAAACATACACGAGTGTGGATACCGCGGCGTCGTCTGTTGCGGGCGCACGGATCTGGACGACTAAAGCCTGTTTCCGGCTAAACTGCTTAACTTCCCTCTCCTATTTTCTTTCCTTCTTTTTACGTTTTTTTTCTAAAGGTTTTGTTGTGTTGTTTATATGCGTTGGAAATTGAATGAAGCGAGATATATCGAGTCGAATGCTGCCACAATCTTAGTACAGTGGTTTGTCGAACCGCGAGGTTTACACATTTTTGTTATCTCGTAGGAGCCGTAGCTTTTGCAAAATAATAAACTTTATTCTGGGGTGGGTCACTTAACATAATTAAGCAATTAACCCACCTGATCACCGACCGTTTTTTAATTGACTAATTCACCAATTAATCTGTTCGTCGGTTGATCTCCAGAAAGATTATATGATAGACGAAAATATACATATTATTTTACTGTTTTGCTATGTCGTAAATGGCATATTGTAGTCCCATATAAAGCTTGAGGTTGCTACGCCTACAGGAATATAAACACGGGAAGCCAATTCAGAAGTAAATACAGCTTTAAGTCATCATTTGAAATCACTCTCATGACAATCCCAACAATACTGAAGTGGTTTACCGTGGCAGACTGGTTCTAATAGAAATGAAAACGTCAAAACTTACAAAAACACGAATTTATTTCTTGATATTGGCCCGACCTTTCCTATCTCAAGACTCATTAAACAGCTAAAATAGTAAAAGGAAATCAATGGATTACACAATTAATCTGAAAGTAAATAGATCGATCGCCCAGCCCTAATAAGCACTAAGCTAGGTTAGGGCGAATAATTATCGGGAAGTCGGATGACAGTCTCTCGCTCTCATTGGCAAAACAGAGCAGCCGATGCTGCTTCTTGTGGTCTGGTGCAGGCTGTTTGTTCGAGTCGCTTAGAGTCCACTGTGTTTTAGAAGAAAAATATTTAGCTGGTGCACTCACACTACCGACGGGTACACACCGAGAAGAGCGTCTAATAACACGCATGCTGCTGCGTTGTTTGCTTACACACGTTTAATTCACTTGCGACAGATTTATTACAACAGTTTGTTTCACGTGACTTGGTTGTCGTGCCAACGAACAGTTTGCGTATCATAACTTTAAAAGATACAATCTTTTGTCATTGCAACAAAGTAGAATTGTTGCGACTTCGTCAAACTCGCCCACACCACGACGCAGTAAAAGGAAACATCTGTTGCAGCGGCAATGAATTTCTTACTTCTAGAGGCAAGCGACACTACGGGAATATATTACGACCATCAGCACTAACTTCTGTCAATGCCCAATGTTTTTATTCCCGCGGAAGCTAAACGTTACGAGGAAACAAATGCGTGGAATCTGTAATTCGACAACGCAAAGTAGCAATATTATGTAAGTCTCCGTCTTGGGGTTCCTTGTTGTGTTGCATTTCCACGCAAGAGAAACGATACAACTTTTTCACACGAATCAAGTATTGACAACAACTAGTGCAGTAGACCTGGACAGAGGCCTCTGTCGTGGCTATTCATACTTTCCAACGTGGGTCTGGAGCAGACGACGCATCCACACAAGCGATTGCTTAAATTTCAGCTGTATACTCTTAACACAATTCGATCTTCGCTGAAGCGCCAAAGAGTACAGCAACAGTTTCCTCTAAAATTGTCTTCCCATAGATATCTGGCGACAAAATAAACTCAAAAGACTACAACGTCCGGCGCGCAGACGCGAATATGCTATGGGGCAGCCTTAAAGGGACACTGACACCCCCCCCCCCCCCCCAAATTATTTTATTTTCCATTTTTGGTTAGCCGATATATTATAGTGTCGGAAAACTACCCAATTAATATTTTGCTACAGAGTCCCGTATATTTTTAATAAAGCCAGAAAACGCAACTGCTCGAAACCAAAACCCAAACCTGCGCACGGAGAGTGAGTGCCGGAAGTCACGTGGCCACACCCAACCGTGCGCTTTTTCCCCCCGTGTTTTTTGTTTTTCATTATCTTTTTTTTTTTTTTTTTATTGCGCGCAGCAGACAACATGTGTTGCGGGAACCGTTTGCCGTGCCAGTTTTTTTTTGCAGTTATGCTTGTTCCGCTCGCTGTTCTGCACTTCAAGATTAGTTGTTTTGTACATCGAAGAGTTGGAGATGAATAGTGAGTGCCCGTGGTGAATTCCTGTGATCGGATCAGAAAAGAATACCACCAAGATGTTGCTTGAAGAGCTGTCTCACATGTCCTGCATCCGAAAGTTGTATTGTGCGGCAGCGTCTGCACACGTTTCCGAAAGATCAGCGGGATCAGGACCAATGACTGGCTGGAATTCCTGTAGAACATTTACGGGCACCTCGGAAAGCGGACGCTGCCCGATTTATGTGCTCCTTGCATTTTGTGGAAAGTGACTACATTGAGTTCGCAGGTGCCAAAAAGGGAATCCCATATCATTTAGTTCAGCGACGTTTCGTCCCCAACATTTGTTTTTTTCAGTGATAACTGTAAAAAAATAAATGTAAATACCGCAAATTAGTTTACAAAAGAAAAACACGGTACGGCAAACAGTATAACTGGGCGAGTTGGTATGTATCCATAATGGAACAGCACAAATTTTACAAGGACATAATTTTACATTATAAACAGTTCCTCCCTCTGTCCCTCTAAAATTCGCGCTGTTCAATTATAAAAACGGTACGCCCTCACTTGGGATCGAACCCGGGCCGTAGCGTGTGAAGCGGACATCTTTACACTCGTAGTAATGCAGCCGGTCGACTATACGGCAGTGGGGAGCACCACGCATTGGCCACATTCGCACCTAGTGAAAAAATCGTACGCGTGCATGTTCAACTCGAAGTACGCGCTTTGTGCTTGACGTTTGCGCGAGCGATATCTTCAGCCACGAGAAGGGGCGACGGCTCGGCGACGCCCTCGTGTAAAAAGGCTTGGTGGTCGGGCGTGTCGTGTGGGATGAATCCTAAATCTTTGAATTGGTCCACAATTTTTCTTTCAAAGCAAGACAGATTTCGCCGGTACCACGAAAGAGAGTTCTGAAGTAGAGGTCCCACGCCCGTCGCCCGTTGCCATTGCCGTCCAGCCCGCGAGTCCCACGATACGCAAAACGATGCCATGTTGAGAATTACGCAGTGAACGCACAGAATGCCTCCGGTTCTCTGTGCAACTCTTTTTTTTTTTTTCAATCAACGTATTTGCAGCTTTCTAAAAGCCACAAAAAATGGGTTTCATATTTTTTTCTATTTTTACTCGTGACCTTGATTAAATTTGGCAGTTGTGTCCAAACCTTAGAAAACGGCCCGTGACCACGGAGAAGAGAGTGAGCGCGACTCAAACCAACCAGTTCTCGATCGGCGGTTTTCGGGCCGAAAGAAACCGAATTTCGAGCCGCAAATTCTGTTCTGGGTAGCTGGGCTCTCATATATCACGTACAACTATAATCTCCACGAGCATAAATACCCTGTCAGTGTCCCTTTAATCCTCTCCACACTACAACGCTAATGATAGAGCGACAGTAGCGCCACCTCTAGGCCGATATCGAGGCCAATAGCTTTGTTTACATTTTCTAGGTACTCTCCCCAAAAGGCGTTCCAAGAGTATGCTCCAGGAGAAAACTACCAGTCTCCAGACCTAATTACTACCAAGTTTGGTGTTCCAGGCAAGCTACATTACAGCCTTGCGCTTATAAAGTGCTGATGAGGTTCTTCGAACAAAACCAACTCGAATGTTATATTACCTTCCAGATAAGCCGGATATTGCCAACACAAAGCAGATTCTCCAAGCTGCGGTTCCCCGGGAGACAGCGCTGGATCCATGTTTCAGGAGCAGTTCGGCGCTCGAGCCGTACGCATCGATAGAAAAGGTGAGCGTAGTATAGCGAGATAATAGTTCTCCGAGTTGCAATACGTTAACAAATGCACGCCACTACTATTCGAAGTTGATGACGTCACAAAATTCAAATTGCTGTAATGCAGTTTTTTTTTTTTTTGTATGAACTTATTTTCCCATTTTTTTTAAATTACGGGACGTACGTATTCGAGGCAATTATTAAAAAATGCATCAGAAGGCTGCCAATTTTTTCCGTATTTAAGTTTGAGAATTGTTTGCCACGTGCACTAAAAAGTATACACTGAACATTGATATTGCTTCTATACGGTCGCGAAATACAATTTATTTTTTCTTTAAGCAGGGCATTTATTCTCATACTGAAACACAAAACCTGCCAAACTGAACTTTATAACGACTCAGGAGACTAAGACAGCTATTTTGTTATAAATTCTACAGCTTGATGTTGAGGTTTATGGTTACAGTCATACTTATACGTAACAAGTTACAAGTAAATGATTACTTTATCGTAGCTCCTTAAAGGGGCACTCAAGCGGTTTTTGGGAAAACTACTTTTTGGTGCGATGGCGTTAAGGAAGTGTCAGTGAATGAGTATCTTCAGTTTTAGAAGGCAGAACCGCCTATTAATCACGCAGGAATAAAATACGCGCGGTCTCTTTTCTGTTCCTGCGCCGACCAATGAAATTATCGTATGTTTGAAAATTTTGGCGGCCTTTCTTTCCCCGCTGCGTTGGAAACAACCGCAGCGACAGACCAATCGCAGGTCGAGGAGAACTGGTTGCGCGCGTTGCATGCCGGTCGTGGGCCGGCTCCTTCTATATGCGAACATGGCGTCGGTGGTGATCGTTGGCGTGGTCGGCGTGGTGGAAGCTCATCGTTCCGCATAAAAGCGCTATCCTTGACTGTGAATTTTCGTCGTGTGTCGCTATGATAACCCAGAGCGTACTAGAAGGGAAGATCCACCTACTCGTGCGGCAATGTCGTGGCGGCACTCTCAAGACAGCAGAAACGCCCATGCCGTCGTGTTTGTTTACCTCGACTATAGTCGAGGTAAAGCACCAGTGTATACACTGGTGCTTTCTAAGCATTTGTGTCCTCGAACATCGCATAGATTTATTATTTGGCGCATTTCATGCGTGTGCTCAAGTTCAAGGTATTAAGGGCGCGTACCGTATAAAGGATGCGAATTTTCACGCGTTTTCATCACCGGAGAAAAGTGATTAGTGTTAGCAATCCTGAACGCTCGCAACGTCTATCTGATCACGAAATCATATTTCTGCATTGCTATATCGCTGCTAAGATTACACCGTCTTTTATAATCGTAGAAAAGGCGTGTGGCGATATTTGTACTATTGGCAAAGTCGTTTATTAGAGTCGTGATCGTCCAAGACGGCTTACTGAATCTCTTTCTTTCATCCACTGTACCCTGCAAGCCTATCATGAAAAAAAGAAATAAAGCTTTAGGCTATAGAAAACTGTCTGTCTATATTTTGTTACGGCATTGAGTGGCAGTGCGTCCCCTTTTTAGAGGCGCCGCTGAAACAGCTGACGGCGGCGTAGAAGCGGTCGCCGTGCTGACGACCCGCTGCGCTTGTTGCAGTGGTTGCAGGTCTGTGTACGCGCGGCGCAGAGCGGTCGTTCCGGTTGCAACGAACGCAGTCGTAGGTAACGCGCTCGATGCACATGTCTGAACCAGCCGCCTCCCGAGGCGAAAGTCAACGTGGCGATATCGTTTGACATCACGTACCAGAGGTTACGCTGCGATGCCGAACGTTGGTTTGGTTACCACTTGCCCCAACCGCAAATCGAAGAACGGCCGAAAAGGCCTGCGTTTCGTCGTCCTCGGAAGCCGAACACGACTCCGAAGCGCTGCTATCCTCCACATCGCACGTCGGAGTGGCGTCATAGGAAATCATTCCCAGGTCGGCTGTCCGCCGAAGAATTTCAACCTCTAACGGTGTCAGGTCCTCGAGCGTTGAGAACTCCGCCATGATCGAAGCTCGAATGACAAAGAAGTTCGGCCGGTGCGGCTCTCTCGGGATCACTGCGCGACGGAACGTCGTCCAACGCCATTGGCCCGAGATCCTTTTGATAAGCGTGCAATGACCAATGAGAGTGGTTTCGTTTTCGAATGGATCCGAGGTTTGGCGGCCTTCAATTACACTTTTATTAAAGAAATAATCACCGTATGACTATATTTTTTAATTTTTAAGGATACTTAGGGCGTCTAGATTCAGTTGTCATCATCAAAACACGAACTCAAAAACCACTTGAGTGCCCCTTTAAGGCGTCAATTACTTTTTTTTTCTGTAGTAACGGGCTCTGTAATTCGATTACTATTTCTAGGTAGCCAATTACAAGTAATCAAGTTTATGTTTCCGAAAACTAAAATTATTGAGTCGAATTGTTTTATGTAAAAATCGATCTGTCTGCCCGTGTGTTACTCGTCTATGTTGCACCAACTTTTTACACTTTTTTTTTACCTCTAAACAACTAAAAAAATGTGTGCCTCGTTTCCAGTGTACGGGTTGTTAAGATCTGGGTTTGCCGCGGCATAGGTGTCTGTTCTGCACTGACCTCATCTAGCCAATACAAAGGGGCGGCGGAGAAAAGCTCACAGGATAAACCGGAGATAAGCTCACCGGAGAAAAGCTTATCGGAGAAAAGCTCACCTACGTCGAGCGTTCACTCAAGTGAAATACGTTAACTCAACTGGAGTATGGAATGCGTATGCTCATGCGATCATTTCAAACTTCACTAGCATAATTTATTTTTTGAATATACAGATATCCTGTAACACGCCAGGCGTTGCCCGAAGAAAATAGAATAAATAATTCCGATTAAACGCTAATTAAAAACAAAAAGCACGGGGAAATTATAATTAGTGTAGAGGGCTGCGCAGCTTGAGTAATTTCTGGGTATTTATTTATAAATTGACCTCTCATGTAGTATACCGATACCGCATTGCCAAATCTCCACATTTCACCATTTGTTTTAGACGCAGTGGTTTCAATCTTCATCTCATTCGAAGAGAGAATAAAATGGTCGTGTTTCCTCTATCCCGGCCACGTTAGAATTAAATATGGTAACACCCACGTGAAATGGGTTGACATAAAAGTGGAACGACGGCTACAGCCAGGGTGAATAATAAAAATCAAGATTACTAAAATGTTTTTTTTTTTTTTTTAATCATGATTCAAATCGTGATTTAAATCAGATCGGTTCTACGAGGATGGTTTAAATCAAACCTTTCCCGAAAAAAGAATCCTTTTTTATTTAACTCTTGATTATTAAGTGATGCTTTAAACACGCACATATGTTCTGTATTTAAATAAAAGAATCATGGCATAACTATTATTCATATCGGATTCAATACTAGCGAAAAGCGGTGGTGTTTTGGAGCAAATCGGTGAGTTGAGCTCTATTTATACCTCCGTCTTTGTTTGCCAGTTATGTCACATCTTTTAGTAATCAAAAAAGAGATCGAAAGATAGGAACAAAAACTGAGAAAGTAAAGTCGTACTGCAAGAACATCAAATCGTAAAAAAGAAACGCCAGTACAGCTTTTTCGCTAACAACAAAGTTGTCAAAACTGCATTGATTCCTTTCTTCTGCATTGTTTTCACTGATCGGGAGAATTGATCAAACAATCTGCCCTGTTTAAAAAGGAATATATTTATAAATAATCAATGTTTTCTAGCTTCAGTGGTTATTTTAAGTCGGACTAATCTGACTTAACTCAATTAAACCTGACGTAAATTTAAAAGATAATTTTTTCTTCTTTTTTTTTCTAGAGCAGGGCGAAATTATGTGAACTCTTTACACTACGTGACACTGTCAGCATTAGCGAGCGATGGGCTTTTTGTTTTTACATTTTAGTGTTTGTTATCAAAACTACTAGTCCGGCGGAAATTGCTCTCTCGGGGCACAAACATATGCGATAAAAGTTTGACTCTGGTCAAACTTTTAGTGAGAGGCGCCTAAAGCATTGGTGGCTCTACTGCTATTAAAGGATGACGACTTTACATAAAAATTTAATTCGAGGTGAGCTTTTCTCCGGTCTGTCAAAAAACTTGCGAGCTTTTCTCCGGACGCGCAGAAATGTGGTTTTGCTTTTCTTCGTCGAGCTTTTCTCCGGAATTTACGACAAAGACACCCCCCCCCCCCCCCCCCCCCCCCATTCCATCTCGAAAGATTTCGCCAGCAAGTGCATGTATACACCAACACAGTATTTCCAAACAAGACCGCTTTGTCCACACCAGGCGTGGGCACTGCGCTTGCACTACCGAGAGCAGCGCCACCGCAGTGGCGTGACGTCAGTGAGTTGAGTTGGTCTAGAGAACGTACTAAGAACAGAAGGTTATCGTATCCACGATTTGGTTTTGTTACTAGATCGGAGTTGTTACTTTACTCGGTGACAACGTTTTCTTGGCAATGCAGTTTAAGGTACAGGCACGCTTTCCCTCTCCGATTTTGAGCGCTGAATAAAGCTGTGCGCGGGCTCCCCTCCTCTCCCCGAAAATGCCAAGAAAATTAGTCGCCGAGTGTAGTCCAGCATCTGGCGGTTTATTTATCCTTCTCTCTATCTCTCTATTTCGCTTTTTCTCTTTCTATCTCTCTCTCTCTCCCTCTCTCTCTCTCTCTCTATATATATATATAATATATATATATATATACTCTCTCTCTCTCTCTCTCTCTGTCTCTATATATATATATATATATATATATATATATATAGAGAGAGAGAGAGAGAGAGAGAGAGATAATAGATATATTTCTATCTTATTATTTAAAGATTTTTAATTTCATATTAAAAAGTAAAAAAAAAAGTAACGGGAAAAGTAATCAATTCTTTCTGGTAATTTTTCAATTACGTTTGTGATGCAGTGATTGATTAATGAAATCTGTTACATTTTAATATGGTAATTGTAATTGCAATCGGTTACCTTTTTAGTAACGCGTTGAAGACTGGTTCTTGCCGTGTTACATAAAGAAAGGGACATTCCTTGAACAAACACACTTGTAAGTTGTTGCACTTTTTAATAAAATAACCAACCGAATACTCAAGATATTACGTTCCGAGTGCACTGCAAGACGTTCTCGAATATTTTTGTTTTCTTGCGTTGCATTTTTTTTACGAAAGAACAAACCACATAGATGAGCTTCGTGTGCAGCATTGTTATTTTATTTTTAATATTTGTGTGACACAATTTTATATAAAACAATCAAACGCCAACGTAGCTACTCTTATATTCAATCTGCCGACCTTCTGCGTCGCCTGTCTTGATCGTCAAAAAAATGAAATGAAAATGACTTTACGAGTAAAATAATCGTCACACTCACCGAGGTAAACATGCTCTTGAGTTGGTGTTAGATGAAGAAACTTCCCATTATTCTAGTCGGGCCTAAGAAAACTGAAGCTTGCAAACCCATTCCCATATTCTATTAGTTCAGTCAAACTTCGAAATTATGTATCAAGTTCGTTGCCCACTTTTGCCATCTTTATCTGACGAGGAGGGTGTCAGGCAAACAAGTTCGCCGGCCCTGTTCCTTTGAATCTCGGATTGAACCTCCAAGAGCCGTGCCGCTCTTGAATGTTTAATTTACACTAGCTTCGTTTATTTTAGCAGATTATATCTCGAAATGGAGCGAGGGTGGCGGTCAAGAAAAACCTCTGTAAGGCACAGCTTAACGCTTTCTCCATGGCCTACATTACAAAAAAAACATTTGTGCAGCAATAAAATAAAAACACAAAGCAGACAGCAAAGTAATCATGATTCTTCGCTATAACAACTTTTACGACAGATATTTCAGAGGGTATTTGTATTACATTGACGCCTGAAACAAGACAATGACGTGTCAATAGGTAAGAACTAAATAGAGATACTGGAAACAAATTTACTTAAACTCATGGTTATCTGTGAAAATAAGGTATCGACTTCTCTCCTCAAAAATTTCCTCAAATCCAAATTTCTAGCAACATCCACGTTAAATACTTTTGGGACGGCCCGTTCAAGAGTTTGTGAGCTACGGGTTGGGTTTCTCGTGACCAGCTCCAAACGTAACGACCACCGGACGGAAATGATTGAACTTCATATAAACTTATCTGGAAGTATTATGTCATCGTTCCACTCTTCATGGATTTACCATCCTGATTCATAGGGGAGCGGGGCTTTTGATGTTCCTCTTCAAGGCCATAAAGGTGCCTACGACATTTATTGATATTTTACTCAAGCATCAACGAGAATGCTGGGAATGTACATCTACGCGCCGCACGTGCTGGCGTCTGAAGCAGTAAGTGTTCTGATGCAAAAGCTTAAAACAAACGGCATCTTGCACGCGCATTCGTTAAGGCCTTATTTTGGTTACTTCGAATCTTCTATAGACCATTGCAGTGACGGGCTCCTGGTCGGTGCTATATTCACAGCTCGTGCGTATGGCGCGTGTTTCGCTCGCTTTCCGAAGCGATGACCATGCGCGTGCTGGACTGTGATGTTCCCACGCTGTACTGTTGTTTTGCACACATTGGAACGATATATACGGGGAAGTTGAGCACGTGCGGCGCCTATACCTACATTCCCAGCATTCCTCTGATGCGTGGGTAATTTAGCAATAGGTCTATTGCTTTATACAGAGTATAACTGACCTGCTTGATACACGTCTCTTCAAGGTGAGGTGCCTGACATGTAGATCAGGCTCGTTAAAGGGAAACTGAAGCGGTTCTGTATTTAAGAAAAAAACACTTCAATGGCCTTCATTCGGCCTCCAGGATCACGAATATCGAGATTATTTTTCAACTCGGTGCACGGAGGCTTCAGAAATTAATTTTTAAAGTACCGCCGAAGCCCCTCCTTTCTGGGGCGTGACGTCACACTAGGAGTTTTTGGAATCTCTGCTCTCGCGCATCTTCAGCGCCTGTCAAAGCTATGCACGCGCACTCTTGCTATTTTCAAAAAGGTCCGAACGAGACGTCACGGCTGGGGTCAGTGCGGAAAAATATGCCCACACGTGCGGCACGCGCGCTTGGCGGCCCAAAGATCCTAGTATGACGTCATGACTGGTCGGAGGTTTTTTCGTATTTCCTCGCGTTTAGGTACATGTTCGGGAAAAATGAACGTGATATTCAGATTCACGGGTTAGAAATACTCCAGAATTCACCTCTAACTCGTTTTTTTCAAGAAGTGTTTCAGCTTCCCTTTAAAAGATCCGTATATGTCAGTGGTCACAAACTCATTTGAGTGTAAGGGAAATATAGCCCTCACCGAAAAGGTCGAGGGCCAACGTGAGAGGGATTGAAAAAATCTTAAAGTCAAGAAACCTAGCTCGTACTGTGTGCTTATTGTAAACACAGTTTTGACAGTGAGACCTTTAGATTTGATTAGTCTATATGATTACTTTTGGGCCCTGACCTGATGTAGTAACAAGAACTAACATGACACCACCCGAGCCAACGTGCTGGCATTTCTAATAAAACTAGAAAACTAAGTACAATGTCATTCTCGTTGCTCAGTTCACTCAGACGTTAATGAAGCTCAACATGTCTCTCAAAAAACAACCAGTTAATCAGTTAATTTGACGGTTCTTGCTTTCATGACAATATTTATTACAACACTCTAAACAAATGATTGTATTTTAATGATGTTTTTTTGTCTTTTTTTTAAGGTGAGAATTTTGAGTTTGAAGCTTTAGCTTTAGAAGCTGGCCCTGGTGATCGAGAGTTCGCGCAGCCAAGATGCATCCTTAAACGCATAGCTTGCGCTTGTAGCCTACTAGCGGAATCGTTGTGCAATACGAAAACCAGGAAGCAAAAAAAAAAAAGAAATTCAAAGGAAAGGGCGAATGAACAGAGATAAGTGTATACTATTTGAATACGTTAAAAGAGCAGAGCTACTTTTCATTCCAGACTATAAATTGACGAGATGAGATCCTTATGGCGCATGACATTTGTTGCGCTTGAGACACGGGAACTGGTACTCGCAGCTGGTCGCCTGCGGGCCGCGTCCCAGCGCGTCGCAGGCCGCATACGGCCCTTGGGCCGCGTGTTTGAGACCCCTGGTATATGCGATAGTCACTGACAAGGTAAAAAACGCATGGTGTGGCTTGCTACGTTCATCCTTTGTGATTCGTTCTTGTAAATTATTATCGCCTAATGCCACAATCTCACTTGCTGTAGCGCGATATTATGATCGCCGGGATTCGCCACGCACTGCGTTTCTTAGGCTGTTAGTGGTTACGATCACCTGTAGTCATGAATCCTGCGTCACCCACACGTGGGAGCTTGGGGGATAGCTCTAAATACTTTCCCCTGCATCGGCCGAACGTGTCATCCGCTCCGTTATGTTCATTTTTTTATTGTCCTACTTGTACTGCAGCTGCCAAGTCCAAAGAACGTCTGCTGCGAGAGCCTAGACCCCAGAACGGCAGCGCCATCAATGTGCACGAGCTTAGCGGACCAGGGTGGCTACCCTCCGAGGTGCGAGCTGCAGTACGTGGTCGCCGCGAGCGAGACTCCGCTCATTCGAGATCTCCTCCACCAGGGAGTACGGGTACGTCCTCCAGAACAAACCGAAACATTACTCGTTCCTTGCCGGGTCCCGCAAATAAACGACGGCGACAACCGAGACGCTGCACAACGCTGCACACGCGTGCATAGCAGCTCAGAGCCCATGGAACAAAACCTCGCGCTGCAGAACTGAAGGGTGCTGGGTTCGATCTCCCCCCGCCCCTTTTGATCTGGACGAGCATCGTACCGTCGGGCTGTCGTCTATCACTACTGCGTGGTGCACGTCGAAGACCCCAGGATAGCGGTTGTACCGCACTGGCTAAATTTCTCCTCTACAGCTGAGAGATTAGGCGCCCATTGAGACTGACTAAGTTCCTGCTGCATATAAACGTACATGCAACACAATAATTATTGTTCCTTGCCACGTTTAAATTTAGTGGACTAGAGTACCGCTAAATTTAGCGGACGGCGTTTAGTGACCCTGTGACGTCACGCAGAACCATGACATCACGTTACACTAAATCCGCTCTAGATTTACCGCAGAAAATTTTCCCGCTAAATTTATCAAACCTATTGTCTAGTGGAAAACATTTTCTGGTATATTTAGCGTGAAAATTTCGACGTCACCATTACGTCGTGTCAACCTGCCACGTCATAATGCCACTACGCCCTGCGTCCCCGCTGAATTTAGTTCCGAAATTTTCCAGCTTAGTTTTGCGGACCAATACGTACACGAAGCGCACACCGCAGATACGCTGCGAAAAGTTTCCGATAACGTCCATCGCTGTAGAAACAATGTCGTCTTCGCCGAACTTGGGTACGTTCAGCTCTGTTGACTCTGTCCTCGTCTACGCGGAGGTATAACTCTGACCAGCTGGGAACGAAGAGTGCTTTCTCACGCGAGCGGAGACACGGCAGAGGCCAACGCCCGGCTTGTAATTGCGTAATGTACCATCTCGCAAGTTTGCGCAGGTTAGAACGAACAGCACTTTCGCCAAAGTTTCGTTCGGCTAACCATTTATTTATTTTTTTCCGCGAGTATTTTTTGTGCAAGGGAGGGACGTTTTAGATTCACGCCTGCGCTCTTGCGCACTCCACCGCACAGCACGATAGTTTCGAGGAGTAGTTATTTATTTATTTATTCATCATTGACCTGCAGCGCCATCAGGCATTATCGCAGGGGGCAAATAAACTTGAAAAAACATTTCTGAATTCTCGGCACACACAATCGCACTGGGCAAGGCATTCCACTCCTTAATTGTTTTAACAAAAAAAGAATTATTGGCGACGTGCGCGACCAAACGCGTTGCTTTGATCGAACGTCCACAATGGACCGTTTGTAGAAACATCAGTTAGAGAGTAAATGGTTCCAGTACCCTCTCTCTCTTCCTTCTGGGCAATGAGAGAGGGAAGATGGTTTCGTTGTGTCGACTTCGGGGCGGAAGATTACGCACGATGGGGACAACGGCGTATTTGGGGGAGCCGTATCTAGGTCAGAGCGCCTCAATGGGTGAACAGAATGTAGCTGACATTTTGGGTGTGGAACGGGTGGGAGAGGCCTTGCGCGCGCGTTCTTTTCTCGCCACTTAGCCTCCAACCCAGTTGCGTATCTAGGTGGCAGCACATATTCGCCACGAGGTCCATTGGCGAAGTGACGTCTTGAATGGGGCCATTTCTGCTGTCATCGACAGAAATAAGGGCAAAGTCAGACTCTTAACACAGACGGTGTTGAGTTAGGAACGCGACGAGTAGGCTTCCACCGCGCTATTTACGCACCATGGAACTTGTCGCTCGGTTCCAATAATCTTAGTCGCGACGTCAGTAACAGGAGCCATATAAGGGCGCCACCAAAACATCTAGTCGCCAGCGCCGTGGTCGCCAGTAGACCTTCAAATTGTATTTAAAAAGAAACAACTAACTAACAGCCCGGTGCGAGATAAACACAGTCCTGCTGCGCGAGGTTGTCATTTATTCAGGCTAAGGTAACACGAGTGAAACCGACAAAGATCTAAAATTGCTGGAACCCCTTTTAAAACAGATTGTCTTTATGAACTGAATTTCATGCGAAAAAATGTCAGGCCTGTGTGCGCGACGAAAAAAGCGTTACACATTGGGAAAGTACACATAAATCATACACAGCCAACAAGTCAACGATAAGCATCTGAACAAAAGCCATTCTTAGTCATAATTAATAATACTTACTTATAACTTGGGACGCGAAATAATAAAACACATAGGAACGAACACAGACCGACAGGACAGTTCTTTTATGAAAGAACTGTCCAGTCTGTGTGTGTTCCCCCTATGTGTTTTATTCTTTCGTGTTTCAAGTCATCTCTGCCAACCTGCTCTTTTTCATGTTCGCTTACTTATAATTTCGCGTTATTAATGGTAACAAGCGAAATTCACCACCGCGGCTTAGAGGGAATTGAATCCCCAGCCTCACGCCTTTGCTCGGCACTGCGGAGGGAGGTGAAGGAGAGCAAACAGCACAACCAAGTACGGCTCACGAGGTCCTGCGTAAACATGCGACCGTCGCCACGCGCAGCTGGCTTCCGAGTGACAAAGCGTAGCTCCTCACCTGGTCTTACAACGTCACGAGGTAGATTATAACCAACGTTAAGGCTGGTTCACACATCTGCGTTGGTTGCGTTCGCATGCAACCAAAAGGACCGTACCGACAAAGTCACCGGAACAAGTATTCGCCGTACACGGCGTGGCAAGCGATGCAAGGGTTAGCTTCGCGAAGCAATACACGAGCCCCGTTTTTTGCGTTGTTTTGGTCGTTACAGTCGCTTCGGTTTCATGCGAATGCAACCATTGCAAATGTGTGAACCAGCCTTTACTATACTCGCGGACAACTATCCGTGCCTATGCAGTCAATCAAGGTTATGGTCGCACGGGCGCTCACTTATCTTGGGCGCCGATCAGAGCTGTGCACACGCTCTCGTCACTGTTGAAATGCCACAGAAATTTGTCCTCGAGTATAGATTGTGCACCTTCCGCGGAGAAGGGTATCTTCCCCCTTCTCACCCCTTTCAACTCGCCTCCAGTCGTTTAAAGCCTCTTCTAGATTTTCGTTTTCGTTTTAAAACTGTGTGTTGGATGAAGTACGGTGAAACTCTATCTAGACCCTGTGCTTCAAAGCACATGTATTCCAAAGAATATACTGTAGTAACCATCTTCAGTATACGGTCCTCCATGATGCGCGCTCTTCTCTAGAAAACATTCAGTATGGTGTACCGCAGGGATCAATTTTAGGGCCTCTACTTTTCCTTCTTTACGTTAACGACATTATAAACATCCCAGAAACTCCTGACATAACTTTATACGCAGATGACATGAATGTATTTTTCACCGGTAATTGCTTATATACTTTAGAGACACAAACAAACACTTGGTTGGACTAACTTCACTTGTGGTTAGTTGCAAATCAGTTAGAACTAAATACGTCTAAAACTAAGTATATCATTTTTAGAGCAAAAAACAAACCCATTACTAACACAATTAATATATTCTTTCAAAACTCCATTATTAAACGCGTAGAATCTTATAAATTTCTTGGTGTTCGTTTCTATGAAAATTTGTATTGGACTGCCCAAGTAAAGGATCTCCGAAAGGAGATTTCTAGATCCATTGGTTTACTTTTTAGATGCAGATAACTTCTTCCAAACAGATTAAAACGACAAATATATACATCTATGATTCACTCGAGGCTTCATTACTGTTCATTGGTGTGGGGGACGACCACTCGAAGTAATATTAAGCAATTACTTACATTACAAAAACGCGCGGTTCGGCTAATTGATAACTTGCCCCGGTTTCAATCAACTTCCTATAGTTTCAATAAACATAAAATACTTAAGGTAGATAACCTTTTTTGTCTAAAGGTGGCGATTGCAATTCATACACAAATTAACATTGATTCTGACATCTTTCACGAGACGTACCTACCCAGGCAAACAAATTACAACCTGAGGCACCAGCAGTTTCCAAAACCAAAAATTATAACTAATTATGGTACTCAAAAATTATCCTACCAGATAACAGATATCCTAAACAAACATTATTGCGTGTATGAGATGGCCCAGGAAATCACTTCAATGTTTCATTTAAAAAAATACCTAAGGGAATATTTTAATGCTGCTTTTGTACATACCTAGTGAATTGTGTTATTAATCAGTGTTTTTTGTTTTTGTTTTTTTTAAGCTGAAGAGTTTTTAGCTGGTTGAAATAATTTCTTTCTTGACTTGTGCTGCGAGCTGACTTCTCATTTTCATTTTATTTCTCTATCTCGATTTGTGCCCTACTGTTGAGTGTTGTTACAGGGGTTGGGACCCAGTCAGGTGATTGTACTCGCGTTTTGTCCCAACCCCCTTGACAATTGTGTCAAAAATAAAATAAACAAACAAACAAACAAAATAATACCCGTCCTCAAAACGGTAGCGCATCAAACGACGGGGGGCGGGCCATGGGGGGAGAGGGGGGTGCTGCTCGTGGAAGCGGCGTCTAGGGGCAGTCCCGTAACTGAGCTAATCTTGTAACGCTTATCATAACGCACCAACAAATAGCGTAGTGGGCGTTTGACTTCACGACTTAGAACAGCAGCCTAGAGATAGACTAGCCGATCCGATAACCCCCGCCCCCTCACTTCAATCACCACAGAGGGCTCCTTGCAAACCAAGAGCACAACGGACTTAAGCTGCCACACGCACCCACGTAAAAGCAGGGTCAGTATTCTTTGAACTAGGAGAAGACATTTCACTTCGCTCATTGGCATTAGAGAGCGCGCCTTCAGCGCCCAATCCTCCCCGAACTGTTTGGAAACACCCGTCCGAGAGAACGCATCCGCGTAGCACTGTCGACGCTTTCGCTCTGCGTGGAGGGAAAGGGCCGCCGCCTTGGCACCAATATACCGGATCCGCCAAGGCAGCATAGACGACTCTCTTCACTGTCTCGGAAGGTCTACACGATGACAGATGGCGGCAGCCACCCATCCAATTTCGAAGGGGAAAACCCCGAGGTGCTGAGGGTCCTGCCGTTTTAACTACGCAGAAGCTGTTGGTGCCAAGGTCCTTGGATTTTCGAGTAGGAAGATTTTTATCCTGCAGTATTTCAGGAAACCCATGGAAACTTTCCAATAAATATATATACTCATCACTCATGAATAAACCTAAACGTTTTTTTCGATCATTCGGATAAACCCGGTAAGCATATTAATATGTCGTGCGTGCAACGTAACCCCACCCAAAGCTCCCCGTAATCAGGCATCCCTAACCATAACGCGCGCATAATAGTGCACGACCGATTATGTGCTCCCCTGGTTTATCAGAATGATCGAGACAAGATTAAATTTTAAAACAGTGCATTGGAGAACAAATATTGAAGCGTCTCTGAAGTCGAAATCTGGATGTTTGGGGATCACTACGGAAGAAACACGAGGGGCAAAAAAGTATAGCATCAAGTTCACGTTTCACTCGCCTTTCGTATCCTTGCCTGACCCACTTGACCCTTTTCACTATTTGTAGATTTTCGCTTTTTGCGATGTAATCATTCTTATTTCCTATTGCTTTCCGCTCATATTTATTTGGTTTTCGTCTCGCGCACTCCAAAATCCATTGAGGTTGATCTCCGCGACTCCGGGCCGAGTTGCTCCGCCTCCGGGTTCAGACGAAACTTCTTCGTGTCACCTTTCGCCGAACATTTGAGCAAACCCGGGCTGTCGCGAAGATGTAACAGGCGGGAGCAAATTCGCTCCCAAGCAGCGTTGTTACAATGGGGCTCGTTCCGCTAAAATCCAACCCGCAACGTGTGAAAGACGGCGCCACGGCTAGTCCTCGCCTCGCGACGACGTTGTTCATTTCGATTTTCCCGGAGCGCGCGTTTCTTTTGCGAGGAAACGTGTATTTTGCGACAATCAATCGTGTCGACGATGGCGAATCGGAGAAGCAATTTCCCCAAAGTCCCGGTCGTTGTGGAAGTCGTCTGAGGGTTCTTTGAGACCGGGTTTCGCTCGTGGTGGCACCAGATTGTCCGTCCACGAGGAAGCCCTCGTGTATTGATCAGAATTTCATTTGCGGAATGCTTCGCTCGCATGACCCCGTTCACTGTATATCACGTATTTCCACAGTCTCCGTGCACAAGTTAGTTTTTATTGTGTGTGAGTGGGTCGATGATACCATTAATGTTTCAGTTAAGCCATTGGGAAGATGTTTCTTCTCTCACGAACCTAGTCTTGAATATGAGTAATGGACTCGATCGTTATCCTTTCAAAGTCTGTGAGAGTAAATAATTCAGATGCGCAAGAACTTTGCCGCTCAAATGTTCTAAACTTAGGAAATATAACGTAGCACAACCTTTTGTCGATCCAGTCTAGAACATAATATCCTAAGATGATTAGGTGGCTTCATTTGAAATCGAGCTTGCGTATGGGGTGGTTTTTTATATCTGGCTGAAAAAATCATACATTAGAGCCTAATTTTTTCAATTCAAAATTCAAATTTTAATTTTTTTTTAAACCATTTTTTAGGAAATTGTTGAAGTGGCGCCAGGTGAAACGCCACATTTAGGCTGATTGATTTTTGTACCCAGCTCTGTCGCTTGGTATAAAAAGGTGGAAACAAGAACACTCCCTGTACTTTTGTTTTGTTTTGTATTTGTAAATTTATCACGCATGGCCTAGTTTTTTTTTTCAAGTAAACCGTTTTTGCATATTTGATGTCAAACATAAAAAAATGCCAAACATCGCATTTTTCGCGTTTTCGTGTCATAATTGAGCCATGTATCCTAGGATTCATCACTCATTTTGCTTGTTAAATATTATACGCCTGTGGAACTACACATGTGCTATCGACTGGTACAACTTTAACTTAAATGTTTTATTGACAGAATACTTTATATACAATTTTAACTTCAGTCAAAAAATTAATTTAGCTACATTTTTTACCTTCTTTATTAAGAAAATAAGTTTTTTTTTATTGTTCCCGATATTGTTACCTGTTTGGGGACATAATCAAAATGTCCCCTTTTATTTTTTTGTATCTCCTGTAGAAATGCTTAAAAGTAGTTAAATTACCCCGGATCGGCAAAAGGCTAGTTTTGAAAGTTTGCAACGGAAAGTGGCGGTGGAGAGGGACAAGAGAAGAGGGTTGTGTGGACGTGCCCCCATTAGGAAAAAATGTCTGCCACCACTCCGCTGTTCTAACGCCACTGGCTACTGAAGTTTATCTTTTTTTTTCGTTTTTTCTTGAAGAGTGAAATGCCACTTAACTGGGGAGAGAAACGGGGAGGGGCGAAGAGTTTAATTAAAACCTTGAGTCTGCCTGCGTATTTCTTTTCTTATTTCAGGTAATATATTTACGTTTCCTTTATTTCTCATTTCGTCTGTATTTCCCTGATGTTAAAGAATGAAAAAAAAAAAGAAATAAACTGAATCGGCGGCCGAGTGGGCTAGCGCACATCAAACGTTAGAGCACACCAGCTCAGATCACGTGTAGCGAAAGCTCGCCCTGCAGAACCCAGAGATCTTGGATTCAATCCCCACCCCTGCCCGTTTCTCTCTGGATGAGCATCATTCTGGCGTGCTTTCGTGCATCACTACTGCGTGGTGCACGTGAAAATCCCCAGGCTAGCGGTTCTACTGCACAGGTTAAATTTCTCATCTACAGCTGAGACACGAGACGTACATTGAGGCTGAAAACCTTTCGTCTGTATAAATATACACACAGCATTATTATTATTATTTACTGTTTATTTACTAAGACGAGATCTGCAATTCGTAGTATTCGTGTTGCAGCTATCATTCCAGTCCTCCGCTTGAGCGTTTTCCACTCGAAGTTGCTTGTGTCCAGTTTTATCCATGTATGTCGTTCAGAGACTTTATCAAGTTTCCTTATACGATGAGAGGCATAAAAGAAGATGTATCGAAATGAAGGTGTTTCGCTTTGTGAAAAAGCACGTCTAAGTGGATCTGCTGAGGTCAGTCTTGCACCCTCAGGGCGCTGCTGGGATGAGATATGCTAACGTGTTTTGGCCAGAATTGCTTTGCATGTCTGGCTGAAAACTTTGCGTGCTGTGTCGGTACGTTCAGCTCTATGGTCGGTGACAAGTTAAGAATAAAGTGAAAGCTCCTCCCACATCTTTCCAATTTAGCAGAGTAAACGCTGAGAGGAAGCGACCTCTTCTCAATCGTTCGCAAAGCTAAAGAGGAAAGAGGTGGGAAGAGCTCACATTATACTCTTAAGGCCCGTTCACACACATGCGATTTCTTAGAACTGTGTGCCTTGAAACTTCTTAAAATCTCTTACTAGAAGAGAACACACTGGCCCCACCTATCGGGGAGCTGTGGAACACTTGGCGGTCCGATATATTTTATATTGTTTCGCGCATCGTCTTTTTTTTTTTGGCTTGAAACCCTTCTGTCCATGGTATAAACGACATGTCCTCATAGGTAGTACATACATTTGATATCGCAAATACAGCAAAAGATGCTTTCCAGTGAAATGTAGTTCTAGAGTCAACGCGTAGATGGCGCCAGCGTACCGATATTTTCTCTTGCCATAAGAGATATTGAGAGGTTTTAAAGCGCTCGATTTTAATAAGTCGCAAGTGTGCATGTGAACGGGCCTTTAACCTGTCATCGACTATAGTTTGTGCCTAAATGCCCCATCCAAGTATAATATTCTCAGGGACGTTAAGGAAGAAATTCCTGGGAATGAACTAAACACGATTCCACGGAAATTACAATCGGAGTATACAAAAAAGCAAAAAAACAAAAACAAATTACCAGTCAGAGTTGAAAACAAAGTAAAACAAACTGAGAGTTGCATCCAGTTGAAAATATTTTTGGAAATTAGCTACTGCCTATTATAAAAAAAAAAAAAATCGAATAGCTGAGAATTCCCAACTTACGGCTTCTGCTTCGCGTGTGATGAATTCGTACAAGATGTGCGTCAAGATTTTGTCCAATCTTTGCTCAGTCGGGAGAGGTGCCAGCATTTAGATACTCAGTTCCGCCAGCGTAACGGTAATTCCCGATTAATCCCCTAAGCATTGAAATACCTGCTGTGAAAATAGACACCACTGCAGACTCACTTTGGAGCGTGAAAATTGTGACATTTTTACAGCACGGGGACTGTTAGCGTGTTGCTATTACACTTTTTTCACTGAGAACTACACAAAGACAATCTTTATTGTTTTATTCAAATTCAAAACATAAAACATGCCGTGAGAGTTATTAAGCATGGCAAGAAGAATGTCGTAATCAGAAGATGCATGATAAGGTATATTTGGGAGACCTAGTTGAGGTTTCTGATTGCCAAGACTGAAATTACAACAATTACAACATTTTACTCAATCAATCTAAAATGGATGAAGATCAACCCAAAGCAAACAGTATGTGCCTACGTGTGTTGTCTCAATCTCTTTTTTGTATTTGTACTTGCTCAAAGATGGAATTGCAAAGCAAGAACTGACCTCAATGAGCCGTTTCCGAAAAAACTTGACTTTAGCTGATTCATATGATGAGGTGCTTTTTAGGGGACAAAACGTTCACCCTTGTACATCTTTTTTTTATGCCGGCCATCACACAGTAGATACAACACCAAATCTGTGAGTGTCAGTCATTGTTAAAACTGGTCACAACTAAGTTTGTGTGAAAAAATGCTGGAGCAGCTAGGGAACTTAAATGCTAGCGACAACACCAGGTCTACCTTTTGTAGATATTATCTTGCTTTAACAATCGTCATGAATGAGTTGGTGCACTCTTTGGGAGAACTATAACATGAAAAACCGAAGAACAAAGACGAGATGAGGGATAAAAATATACATACTAAACTGAGATAAACAACAATGCCTTCCGCGCCCCTCGGATAATTTCTCGGCAGGTGACTACATTGGATTCAGGTGTCATAACGCAAATAATTTATAAATGGTAATATTAATAATAATGAGCCAAACAATCAATCAATTAGTGTTTATTTGAGTGTGCGGGAACAACCCCTTGAGTCTGAGTGCTGGCACACTTGTGACAGAAGAAAAAAATATGAAAACTGAAACACCGGGGCAGTGGTGGATCGCAGTCCACCAGTCTGACACTAGGACAGTCACAAATTCGAAGACGGTTCAAGCAGACGGAACAAGCGGAAGAATAACGTAGAAGCTACACCAAAGCTTGCATATTCCAAATAAGGGGAAGTACATGTCGTACCAACGCACAAGTACTTAAATACCATTTTCAAGCATTACCTGCTTGCAAACAGAAATATAAGAAGTTCTGCAGAACGAACCAAACATATCGAATGCATGAGAGTTCATGTTGCAGAATTCAGCCGATCTAAGAATAAGGCCTAATCGATTGAAAAGCCAAGAGGTATAAAACGTTGATTGAAGCCGTGTAGACACACATGCAACTTTAAGGCTCATTTCTGAGAAGAGGTTGGGAGAGTTCATGAAACCATGAAGAACTTTAAATGAAAACAACATATCGGCCTTAGACCAAAGCTGACGCCGGCTAAGCAAGTTCACAAGTTCGGAATCAGTTTCATAATTGAAGCAATGTGCACCACTCTTAACGTAGCGCAGTTTAAATATGTAAATAAACTTAGTTTGCACTTTGTTCAGTGCTAAACAGTTAGTCTTAGAAATGATGTTCCACACAACTGAGGCGTAATCAAGTTGCGATCTCACTAACGAACGGTAGAGTGTAAGAAACGTAAGCGGACTTTTAAATTCCTTTGTTGTGCGACATGAGGTGTTTAACGTGCGGAGAGACGAGTCTATATCCCTTTTTATGTAATCATCGAGCATCAGGCTTGAATCAAACGAAACCCCCAGGTCCTTCATCTCAGACAGACGCGGTAACGACTCACTGTGAATGCTATAAGCGAAAATGGTATTCGATGTTTTCCGTGCAAATGTCATAACTTTGGTTTTCGATCGGTTAAGACAAAGATCATTAACTGAGCACCAGATGTGAAAGGAACATGCGTCCTCTTGACACCTAATGCAATCATCATTGCTAACTATTTCTTTGCAGAGTTTTATGTCATCAGCATATTGCAGAAATAAAGACATAAAAAACTGAGAAGACGTCGTTTGCAAAAATAGAGAACAGGAGGGAACTTAAATATATCCCTGAGGAACGCTAGAGGAAGCCCTGTAGAATGAAGAGGCTATATTGTTACCCCGGACGTATGCGATTCTATTCGTTAGATAGTTTTTAATCCAGTCATGAACTGAGCCACGCACTCCATAGGCGGAAACCTTTACCAAGAGAATAGTGGGGTTAACAACTGCGAAAGCGTTGCTCGAGTCAAAGTAGGTAACATCCGGCTGACCTTTATTACAGACGACCTGAGAAACGGTGGACATAAAAGTCGCGAGATTTCTAGCAGGTGACCTGCCAGACAAAAAGCCGTGTTGGTTAGGGATGACATTGTTACGAAACCTAAGATATGCGAATTGGTGTATGACCATTGTAAAGAGCTTAGAAAACAAATAAAGAAGAGGGATAGGTCTATAGTTAAGAAAATCAGCCCTATTTCTTGTCTTTATTATTTGAACCACAACGGCTGTTTTCCACGTTTCAGGAAATATCCCTGACCTCAAGGAGTTATCAAACGCAGCGCACAAAATGGCCGTGAATATTTCATGATGAGATTTAAGTATTGCTGAGGGTATTCTGTCCTTGCCCGCGGATACACTCTAAGAAATGCCTGCGCGTCTACTTACCTGCAAAACACTCAAAGAGCCAATCTCTGCGATCTATGTAATCAGCCGAGCGAAGTATGAGGGGGAACATCCGGTTATACCTAAAAATAAAGTCTGCGCTGTGGCATTACGCAATGCAAAGCGTCATGCTTGCATTGCGTAATGCCACAGCGCAGACTTAATTATGAGGTCTAAACAGATGTTCCGCCTCATCATTCGCTCAGCTGATTTGGTTGATCGCAGAGATTGGCTCTTCGAGTGTTTTGCGGGTAAGTAGACGCGTAGACATTTTTTAGAGTAATGTGGCTCTCATTTTTTTAATACGAAACCCAACACACTCTCATTGACATGAATGCTACCGAGTAGGTCGCTGAACCCAGCCAAGTGAGGCAGTGTATACTCTGTTTCACCTTATGATGTACCGCAGGAAAGGCTACAAGCTCGAGCTCCTTGCTCTAGGGTACATCTCAGTGGCACAAGCTCTCGTGCGTTAAGAACAGCTCCCAACGCTATGAGCTCGCGCTTCTAGCCTTGTCTGCGGTACAACATAAGGTGAAACGGAGTATAGGAGACGCACAGTCGTAACCGCTTTTATGGACTGAACTAAAGTGAGCTGTAAACAACTCAGGTACACTCCCAGCATCGCCTCTATGAAAATCCAAAGCTATTTTTAATCCTACGTCCTTCCCAATGCGATATCTAGCGTATCTCCAGAAGTTCTTCGGATCTTTCACAAGATCTGATTGTACAGGCTCGCGGTAAAGTTTGCGATCACGGTTAATTAAATGCCTGCATTTCTTTCTACAGCTCTTGAATTCTATTTCCCACTTTGGGGGAGCGTTTTTTTTTTTTTTTTTTTTTTTCTCAGGAAGCCAGCTAGGAAAGCGAGAATTGTTTGACATTTTAACGGAATGCATATGGCCATAGCCCCCAGAACAATGCTCGTGAGACGAGTGACTTGCTCATTTACATTGATGGGCTCCAGAACCGATGCCCAGTTGATACCTGTAAAATAATGGTACATTCCAATGCAGTCACCTGCCGAGAAATTATACGAGGTGTGCGGAGGGCATCTTTTTAGAAGGAGGCGCGCCAACTGGTGAAATATGTGAGAAACGTACATCAAGTGCAGGGTGATATATCTTCGGTGACCAACAGGATTGAATTCTAACGATGGAAACGCGTTCCGTATTAGAAAACACTTAAACCTGATGACTTTTCCTAGTTGTTAAGAACATATTTGTGCTGACTCAGATCTAAAAACAAAGCAAAGTTCAGTAGATGGCTGCATTTCTGCTTGCAATAAACGTTGTCAGTGTGAACATTTAAGTTTGTTCAGTTAATAAAAATATTAATAAATAATAATAATAATACTTTTAATAATAATTTTATTTCCACAAACATATCAAACACAATACAAGATACTGGTGTGCCCGAGCTAAGTGAGGGTTGTAGTGCAAGGCCTGGCAAGTCGCGCGGTGCAAAGAAAAAAAAAAGACGAAAGAAAAGGTCAAAAAGGTAACGGAACAACCAATACTAGTATAAATATAAAAGAAATCGATACTGCGATACTACAGTGATATATTTGTCAACATATTTTTTTAAACTTTCTCCTCGTGTTTGCATTGAAGATGTCATCGGGGAACTTGTTGAAATTAAAAGCACATAATATGAGTGCACTCTTTTTCCATAGCGCGTAAAACATTGTGAGGTCACAAATCGCGCAGCGTGACGAAGGTTTCTACAAGGAATGAAAGGGCGCTTCTATTTGTTGGACCGAAAATGGCAGAGTACAACGCTTTGCACAAAAAGGGAAGATAAATTTGGGCAATCGTAAAGATGTGAAGATATCCCCTTCAGATAAGCTCACCGAGCTGTACACGGTTGACGCTCTTTGATAAACCTTTAAAATGCGATCAAAGAATAAGAATAATTAAAATAATAGTAATAATAATAATAAGTATAAAAAATGTAGAGCTTGCATTCCCAGTAACATCAAAACAGGAAAGGGGTTGGGGCTCAGATATTTTTTTCTAATGGGAGCACGTCCACAAAACTTTGTCCCCTAACCCTTTCCACCACCATTTTCAAAAAGATGACAGGCCGAGGACGCTAGACGAGTGGGCCCGACGCAAGGGCTCGTAAGCCTCACAAAAAAGCCATCCTCAATTTACTGCTGGACTACATAAGAGGATCTGGTACCCATCACCTCATATACATGTTTATAAACAAACTGGAGCGCCCTTAGAGGCACATTACTGGCGCGTGCATGCGCGATGGGGTGTGGGCAATAAGCACCACGTTCAGCATCAACAAACCATTGGAATGTGATGTTGTCGGCGTCGGTTTCAGCCCCGCATTCCTAGAAATTTCTTACAGCATTAGTGGCTTGAGTGAAATTAACAAGGCTCGTTACATTGCAAAACTAAGTGTAAATATTGTGAAGATTGGCGATTCATTCTGTGTGAACGCCGTAGATTGAAAGTGAAAGCCAGAGTCATCTGAAAAGATTCTGCTCTCTATTCTCAGGCGCGACGACGCTCGAGCTGCAAAAGCGCGGAAGGTATACCATATGATGCTAGACGTCGATAGTGAAAATTGCAATCAGAATCGTATTAAGTGAATTTGGCATAACAACTCGGGGATGGGCACTGGGAAAATTGATTAACATCTTCTTGTATATACTCTTTACGCTGAGCATAGACACCCCTAACAACTTTCATAACTTAACAGTCTTTAGAGGCCTGCCCTTACTTCTTATCGCAAAGTTCAGTCTACTGGCCGCTGTCCTTTGAACGAGCAGACGACAGTTTAAACGAGTTTGAAAGAGCAGACGACAGTTTAAATGAGTTCGAAAGAGCAGACGGCAGTTTAAATGAGTTCGAAAGAGCAGACGGCAGTTTGAACGATCAGTCGGCCGTTTGGACGTGAAGACGCCGTGAACGTGATCTGCGGATTGTCCGGACAACTTGGCGGCTCTCCCGCATTTATGTTGGAACCAAACAAATAAATCTGGCGACCACAGGTATCCTAGAATTAAGCCCAAAGTTCTTTCCGCACAAGCAACCGTGGGCCGAATGTGCCTGTTTTTTCCTTGTCACGGCGCCTATCCACGTTCCCGGAAGACTCAGGCAGGCAGAAAACACATGAAAACAGATCTTCACAGATTTCCCGGCTCTTCTTGTACAGCCCCAGTCGCGGCGTTTTGACAGGATGGCAGGTTTCAATTTGGTTTCTTCCAAAAGAACACAGGAATGCCTGTCCCGCATGGCGACTTCCGCCCACAGCCCCAAACCGGAGTGCGCTCGAAGAGCCACCACTGCGGCGTGACGCAACAAAGTTGAGTTAGTGTATAGTGTTGGCGTACTCACCTACCCCAACCCCTGCAGTCCCTTGAACCTATCTTGCCTCAGGACAACTTGGCCAAGGCAGGCGAGTTTTTTTTATAAAAATAAATACATGTTTTAGCGCACTGCTTCGACGCTCCTTCACCTTCCAAACACTTCCTACCCTCCTGTCCTTGTGATTTTAAGGCTAAAATTCGTGAAGTAAAGCCAACTTTTGAAAGTACCCTTTTGCCGATTCGGGTGAATGCAACGGTGTTTGAGCACTTCTAGAGAAAATACAACAAACAGATGGAACACTTATCATGCCCACAAAAAAGTTAGCGTTATTGGGGAAAAAACAAAAGTAGGGGAGAAATAAAAACAAAAAGCATTTTTTAAGAAAGTAGGTTCAAATTATGGCTAATGTTTTTGTACAAAATGTTTATATAAATTATTTTGTGTTTACAAAATAAACTAAAGTTGTACCAGTCGATAGCATATGTCTAGGCCTTCGTGTTTATACTATAATAAACAAAATGTATAATAAATGCTAAGATACAATGGTTCAAATATGTCACGAAAACATCGAAGATACGATGTTTGGCTTCTTTTGTTTTATTTCTGACATCTAATATACCGAAGCAGGGTATTTTTAAGGCTAATATGGGCGTCATACATTCATAACCAATATTACTGTGAGTTGTTTAATGATTTTAACTGTTTATAACAACCGGCAGAACTGGGTACAAAAATCGAGCAGCATAAACATAAAAAAAATCGTCGAGAAACTTATTTTTTTTTATAAATATTAAACAAGTTGTTTTGCTCATTGCCGAATGGTGGCTATAATATAAAATGTTTACGTCAAATCAAAATACCCTTCGTGACATGGGTGTGCGATTTCACATGAAACCACCCGATTATGATTTCATCCTTCGTTGAGCTTCGAGGCCTGTTCAGGCCGATTCTCATCTGAGCTCTGAGATGACGCTAGGTGAGCGCTCCATCAGCGCCACTCTCAGCACTCACTCAGCTCTGAGTTAGCGCTGCATCCTGTGAAAAGGCGAGGAAAGTAAGGTCCAGCAAGGCGACTGACCGCCGCCATGTTTCTGCTCGTGCGGGCAAGGCCGTGTAGTTGCAAGCTTGCCAGAGCAATGTTCACGCGCACGCTGCACGTGTATGCACGCATGGGGCACCAGTCTAGGCGCCATGCTTGTAATTGTCCATAGAGCCGATAAAACGTAAAGTATGCACTGAGTTAGCGCCCGGCTGCATGTGTGAACAGGCTTCCATAAGCGCTCTCGGAAGTGGGCACCGACCACTGCGTCTCTGGCGTCATTTCTCGTCCCCAAGTTTCCGCATGGTGCACCGTCAAAGTTGAGTGCAGCGTCAGCTCTTCGCGTCACTCTCGGTGTCTCAAGGGACGCGCGCTGCAGCAGGCGACCGGATTGCAAGCGGCACAGGCCCGTTCGACTGCAGAGCCGTTTATTGAGAGAGTTTGGCCATACCATACTTTGGTTTGAATAGGCGAGCATCTCGGGACCAACCACAGGCCGCGAAACAGCCCCTAGCGGTGGTCGTGGGCTCTAAATATGTGACACGACTAATTTAAGCCGTTTTAGCGTTGCTAGAGTGAAAAGGTATGACTCTCAGTGACTGAAAACTTAACGCATGTGAGGTTGTTGTCACGTCCATATTCAACGGTACAATAAACGAACGTGCGGTCCAAACCAGGGCCGACTTGCTATACTTCGTCTCACCCTAGCATGTACTAACCACGAAGGCTGTGCTAGCGCGAGCGGCTAGCCTTGACTGCCTTGACTAGAGCACTTGCTGTACGAGCGCTCGTGCAGCCGCCGCGGCTTCATTCAAAGCGACTAGCTCGCGCTTTTAGCACGTGCGGCTAACAATAGTCCATACTAAGGTGAGACGAAGTTTTTTTTTTTTTTTTTTTTATAGAAACAGCATCTCAGTTGAGGCTGGGGGAAGGAAAGCACTGCCAAAGCCAGCGCATGAGCCGTGCGGGACCGTCTCAACCCGAGCCGAGCAAACCACGTCTCAAGACGCTCGCGCGCCCCACCCTTTGCACTGTTTGAATAATAATAATAATATCGTTATTTGGCTCTGGAGAGCGGCGACACCGCGGTAAGGCAACAGCCCGTACCATGGAGGCCCGCGGCGCCGCGTCTAAGGAACGTGATAATGCGATGAGTATATACATGCAACATGACGACGAGATTGATTGTTGCTATTGTGGAGGATGTAAGTTCAATTTGAAGCTGTCCACATTTCGTTGAGGCGGGTCAGCAGCGGGCCAAGGGGATCTGCAGCCTGCCGTTCGATCGGTGCACAGCTGCACAAAGGAGCCCCAGGAGCGTGATGGTGCTGTCGCTCATCGGGGTCGAAGCGTCAGGCTCCAAGGGGGAAGCCGAGTCAAAGAAGAAAGCTGCCGCCTCCGAGGTACCGAGACCCAGGGCTTAGAATGAGGCACCGCCGACGCCCGGTGTGGCATCCTCTAAACATCGTCGTCGTCGTCGTGGTGCTGCTGCGAGGTTGAACGCTTCTATTTCACGCTTGAAATGTCGTTTCCAATATTGTGACGTGGCGGTTTGCTGATTGGTCGACGCGTTGTCACATATTTAGTTTACGCTCTAACCGCGGGGGGAATATTCAGCGCTGGCGGCGGCCTCTGCTCCGCCTTTTGGCCAAACTCTCCCAATATGCGGCTCTGGTTCGATTGTAGCCCGCAGTGCCGCCTGTCGGGTCTGCTAAAGCCTATCGGCTAAGGGCGTTTAAAGGGGTACTCCGGCGATTTCTTCATGGTCCCCGATTTGCTTGAAATTTTGCTAAACTCGGCAAACAACATCGCTAAAATAGTATCCCAAATATTAGGTCAAAATAATTTTTTTGCACGAAGTTATTGAATTTACAATTTTGGTCCTCACCGTGTTTTTCAAACTGAAAGTCTCTACTGGCAACAACGAAAAAGTGACGTCAGTGGAAGGCATGGGTTCACTTTTTGGGCTGTAGAATTTGTTCCCAACTGATTCCAAGCCGTTTCATGGTGTCAAATCAATGCTTTGGAAGCTTGCTCCACTACCCGCGCGCCAGCACGGATGAAATGATTGGCATATTCTATTTTTTAGACCGCTTGCTCGACTGGCAAGCCTGCCTGCCACTAACGTCACGGCACTGAAAAGTGCCGGTATATTTGAATGTTGGTTTTTGCATCATTTTCATTTGCCGATTTCACAATAACTAATATGAATTTCGCGATACTAAATACCATACTGGAAAGGGTAAAGGCCGGGGAGTCAGAAAATATAGTTAGTTGAGGTAGCTCAAAAAATCGCCGGAGTACCCCTTTTTAAGGATACCGTGACGCCAGCAACGCTCGCACCCGCTCGTCTGCTTTGCCGTTGCCGCTTTATACTCCGTTTCGCTTTATATTCCCGACCACGGCCTACTCGACGACCCGATAGAGCCAATCAAACAGCGACAAAAATGCATCGTCACGATGCTCGTCGCTTTGGTGCTTTGGTATACCACCGATTAAGCCAATCTCGCGCGGTAAATCCGCCATGATCCCAGGCTTTTTCCTTTGCGTGATTTGTTTAGCCGGTGAAAGCTAACGCCGTCCTCGCCGGGGCGACTATATTACGCGCCGCGACGATTGCGACAGCACGTAGCTTGGCTTAACGGTTCCTGCGAGGCATTTTGCTGAAAGTTCGGGAACGCTTTCATGCGTGGAAGATATAGGACTCTAAACGCACCAGTCGGATAGGTGTTTACACGCACGGTAAGGTGATTGCGAGGTAAGAAGTTACAAAATGGCGAAAACGATTCTAGCTTTTGTTGAATCGAGGTTCTGTCGGCCTCTCACAATTAAGACTTTAATTGGCTCTGGTTATAGACCATTCCATTTAACGCTCTCTGGGAGGCACCATTTTGTTCGACAGCAGCGCCCTCTCCATACATCCGGGAAATTCAGTGGGTTCGGCGGGATAAAACGAGAGAGAGGGCACGCGCCCGACTCCGCTAGCAGACGAAAAACAGGGAGGTTGCCATTCTCCATTTTTGGGCTGTATCGGCGGGCTGTACGGAACATCGAACTCTCGCTCGTGGCTGCCGTTGTGAACTGGTTCGCGTTCTAAAAATAGTTATGTCTACTCCAAAATCAGCCTATTAGCGGCGAGATGTTTCGGTGGCGCCCTCCTGTGGTTCCCCTTTGTGACGTCATTAGCTTGCAAACAACAAGTTCGATGGTGTTTGTTATTAGCATGGTGGAAGCTTGAAATCATTGCGCTCTTAAAGGAACACTGCCAACACCGTCAAAATTAAAGTTCTTTCATTCCTCTTATTTCCGTCGATGATAATCCCCTTTCCGACGTCATAGTCAGCGTTCGGCCAATCGTGGAAGGCCGACCACAGCGACGCTTTCGGTCGCGCACGGGGCACTGGCGGCCATAGCTGTGTGCGCGACTGCTGAGCGCGTGCTGACGGCGAGCTTCCACGGTTCTTTTTCAGCGTGCATTCCACACCACTAAGATTGCCGGTCTTAGCAGCCTATTAATGTGACCTCGCTCTGAGCATGCGCTTTAAAGAGCACCCACAATTATGGCATCCAGTGAATACTCCTTATAGGAAGTATTCACTGGCGGCCATAGCTGTGTGCACGACGGCTGAGCGCGTGCTGATGGCGAGCTTCCACAGTTCTTTTGTAACGTGCATTTCGCACCCTCAAGATTGCCGGTCTTTGCAGCCTATTAATGTGGGCTCGTTCAGAGCATGCGCTCTACACATCACCTACAAATATGGCGCCCAGTGACTACTCCTTATAGCTCTCTGTTGTTCTATTTTGGTAAATAATCAACTAGCACATCTTTTTTTCCGTTACTTAAGGAACAGTTGAGTCAGCCGGCAGTACTACCCTCAACTACTGCGTGTATTGCGGCAGGAGAGCACGTTTTTATTTATTATTACAGACTTCCACTCATGGTCGCTAAAGGCCTACACCAGTACAAACTTTGTATAGTAAAAAAGGTACAGCAACCAGATTTACTTTTCGCCGGAGAGACCGGCCAATCTGACACAGTTTCCCCTATTTTTTCTTTTATTTGCACGCAGGTAACAGCGCAATTGGACCCTGTTAGTCTTCTTATCTAGTATAGTATTACACGATAACTGGCATACCACAATCTGCGCATCTGCGCTTGAAATTCCAAATTGACGCGATATTAAGCAGTTTGCACGCCAGCCGGATGCTAGGTATACAGCCCACTCGGCGGAGACGACATGCGGGGTGAGAGGGGGAGGGCATTTTTTTCTCTCTATTACCCTCTCTGCTATGACCCTAAGGGAACGGTCTATAATACGAGGTTGTAATTGTGCCATTATTATAATCGTATTTCCACTTTCAAGATGCAATAGTTATTTTACATTGGTTAACCGATTTACTTGAAGAATGTACGTCAAAGCGCACTCAGATTAAAGTTATTACAGCATGATTCCTTTCCATGTGGCGTATACATTTTCCCAACGGTTATGAAAGTTATTGGTGACGACAAAGTGACGTTTCACAACTTTGGGAAGGAGTTATTTGAATCCAAAATCTTCGCTTCGGAATCGAGGCGAAGATTAAATTTTCTGATTTTCTGGAGCCATGCGCGGTGTCCGCGGCTTTAGAGCTTATCTTCCGCCACTGTCAACAAAGCTACCGGGGTGACCCAGAGGCGATTTATGTAGTGACTTAGTAGTGTGTGAGAGAGATGAGGAGGCGACGGGAGATGGCGAGGGAAAACGGAGAAAAGGGAAATAAAAAGGGTTACGTCAAACACACACACACACAAACACAAATAAGGGTCAGGAAGTGCTGTAGAAAATGTTCGGGAGCGAGAGGTGGGGGAAGTGAAGAAGGAAAATATCCCTCCTCCCAAAGTTTTTAGTATACCTTTCTAAAATGCCTCCCCCCTTCCACCTTTCTGCTCCTTTCGATGACACTGGGAGGGGGGTTTGGCCTTCCCTAACCTTTCTCCCCTTCCCCCTGTTTTGACGCCCCTGCTTAGAAGCGTTCCAATTGAGCAACAACGAGGAACAGCAGAGCGTGCAATTTTCGGAAAGGATGGTTCTAGAGATTCTGGAATTAAAACAATTCGCGTTCCATGAACTCACAAGCGGCCATGACATATATTCAAGAGAGAGGCTCGTGCTAGAGCGGAGCTTATTTATAAGGAGTATTCACTGGGCGCCATATTTGTGGGTGATGTCTAGAGCGCATGCTCTGAACGAGCCCACATTAATAGGCTGCTAAGACCGACAATCTTGAGGGTGCGGAATGCACGTCACAAAATAACTGTGGAAGCTCGCCATCAGCACGCGCTCAGCAGTCGTGCACACAGCTATGGCCGCCTGTGAATACTTCCTATACTTCGTTTCACTTTATCTGCGAGCGAAGCCAATGCTAGAAGCGCGAGACCAGCGCTTTTTGCATTTCTCCACAGCTCGCGCGCTCGAGCAAAGCCTGAACGTACGGAGCTTCCGTGCTCGCGCTTCCAGTTTTGCCTTCGCTCGCACATAAGGTGAAACGAAGTATAGTGCCACTAGCTCGTGCTAAGGCTCGTAGTGTGCAGGCGAGTTCAGTGGCGTCCTTTTAGAGTTTTTATACCCTCGACATCAGGGTCAGGATTATCAGTTGTGAACGACAAATTTAATGGTGCGTGTTCGAATCGACGGTGACAAGTTTCATTGTATACGATGGAAGCTTGGAGTCATCGCGTTATTAAAACATCACCGTCAATATTGACAACCTAAAATTACTCTTAATTCCGTTGATGAAAGCAGAATTATTCCCAGTCTGGCTAATCTTGGAAATCCGACCACACCGACGCTTTTGCTAGACGACGTGGCCAATAATCATTGAGTTCAAGAAAAAAAAAAACGAACAGTAAAATGATCTCATCTCGCCGATGGGGGGACAACTGCCCGGAAGCGAAATCCGCTCGAAATAAGACAACGCTACTCGGCTGGTTCTGACCTAGATACGCCGGGCTACACTTTGTTCATATCCAAAAGGCCGAGAGAAACGAAAGGAACGGCATGGACGTTTTTCAGGAAAGTCTGCTTTATCGGCAGAAATAAGAACGATATCAGTCTTTCAACTTCGACAGTGTTGATTTAAGATAGCAATTATCCCAAAAACCGCCATGCATTTGAGAGACTATCAATCCTGCTGGTCGTAGCTGGTAATCGTTCTAGTGACGTCACACGTATGAACCACGGTCGTCTCCTCGCGCTCCCTCGTGCGGCTCTTGTTCAGCGCCTAGGGAGTGGCGGGATTTTTAGCCCCTTTAAAGAAAAACGTCACCACGATAAACGAATCTTCGGTTTGTGAAAAAAGAAAGCTACGCTGCAATCTATCGACTCCTCCCCCCACTATGTCATAACACAAAGAATCTTTGTGTTTGACGAGTTTAGCGACCCTAGTGTGGAACTCTAGCAGCACATTAAAATAAAATATAGTCGAAATCTGATGTCTTTTGACCATAACTGGTGAAAGAAGTTCAAACTTTTGAGCACATTTTCTACTGTTGATGACGCTGTTGGTCTGACCCAATAGAGAACCGAAACGACAAGAGCGTGCAACCTTCCTAATTGTTGGAATTCACATCCAGTTATGAAGATGTGAACGCCCCACCGACTTACGGGTATTCCAAGCAAAGCTTGCTTGAGAATCACGCGCTTAAAAGATCAGAAAGGGTCCCGTGCACCTCAATCAGCCAGTCTTGCATCTAGAATTCTATGTTGTCATTATCCGACGCTCAGGACCAATGTCGTCACAAAAAGCTCGTGTTTGACACTGATAGACACGCCCTTCAAAGCAGCATTTGGTTTTCTTCGTCTCCTTGCAGTGCCCCTTTAAAGGGGCCATGAAACGAATTTTGGGTTGGGATGAATGATTCTAAATTGGGACTTTACTAATCGCATGTCGTTTAGTTGGCCAAAAGAAAGAGGCTAGAAAGTCAAAAGCAAGCTTTTCGGTACGAACATTTGAAAATATAGCGGACTATTTTGTACCTTCTTGCCTTCGAAAGCTCTCCGCCTTTTCACTATGATACATCCGCGGTTCCAAAAGCGCGTCACCGGCGCCAAACTGACGTCAGCAGAGCCCATCTCACGCATTGGACACGAGAACTGCGTCACTCGGACGTATGCTCTCGTCAACAATCAATCCGTCGACGAATATTTGGATTCGCGTTCGTAGCCAATGAGTGCCCTGACGGAACTAATTGTCACTGGGGAATGACAAGTTCTATGGTGTGCATAAAAAGCACGGCGGAAGCTAGGAGTCATCGCACCTAGAGCCACTAATCGCACCGGTGCCGAAGGAATGTCACGACCACGTGATTTCACAATTCGCATTTGAGTTGAGGATTAAAGCTAAGGAGGAACAAGTAGGAAAATCGTTTCATGACCCCTTTAAGTTTATGCTCGACAAATATGGCAGACTTTGAATATATATTCCACAACAAAATCACTCCTTTCGCCTGTGTCAAAAGTAATAAGATGTACCCTTTTGTTTCTTGCAGCGGAAAGACTCGGTTCCTAGGTGCTCACTGAACACCACTCCGGTATGACAGAGCATCGCACCGTGAAGATCGCAACACCACCTGAATCTTCAGCATCTTTCACCGGCGTGTCACCACACAGGCGAATACTCAAAATGTGCTACCTTGACATCATCATCTCTCCAAATGTTTTTGTACATACAAGTCTTCTTACACTGTTCAATAAATCACCCTCTATTTCTTCAATTTAGGAGGCACCATCGTATCTCCTAATAAACTGTGCTTAGGGAGGAGTCTTCGCACTATCTAACACTTTCTATAAGTGACTTGCAAATCTATCACAATTTGTCCCTGACACGCGTCGAACACCTTTACTTCTTGGTAGTCAGGTGGTGCGGAATATTTTATGCGTAAAAAATAAGCCGCCTTCTTTCTTGCGACAGCGTCGCACTTTTATCACTTAGTTCACTGAGATTTTCAGGGGAAGTCTCCAATGTGGAGAATATTTATGAAAGAATAAAATTGACTTCCTCCGGAAATAGAGCACAACTCGCGCCCTCTCGGCGACTGGTGGCCGTTGAGAACATACTCCTGCTGCAGGCGTTCATCGCGAGACCTCTCCAAGGCTAGATGAGTACTCAACAACTGAGCTAATTAGGAGCTGGCAGTTATTAAAGCAAACAGATGTTAACAGTTAACACCACTCTTGATCATAACCAAAACCATAAGCATCAGAGTCACTAGTAATAACTCTATATATTGATTGATAGGGCAAGTCTCTTAGGTGGAGAAGATTTACGGCAACAAATTGGCTTACCCCTAAACTGGAGCGTATCTTGCCCCATCGATTATCCGCTCCTGCCAGTCGGTAGCTCTACTAACTGATCTGAATGCCAGCTCAGTTGGTAGAGCTCTCTGCTAGACTTAGAGAGGTTCCGGGATCGAATCTCGTTCCAGGTGAATTTTTGTTTACGAACGCCAGTCGTCTAGAGTGCACGAGTTTCGCTCCATTTCAGGTGGAAGTTGCCTAGTACTTTCCCAGCTTTATTTTATGGCACTGGGAGTGTTGTGGAGTATGTGCATATTAGTAACGATTCTCAATATACTCAGAGAATTTGGCGGCCTAGATATCTAGGTGTGAAAGCAAATATAAAAAAAAACTCGCTGGATTTGTCAAGTGTACATCTGGCACGTCTGCGGTCACCGTTAACAAATAAGGCGCGCCAGCGAGGGTGCGGCAACTCACCCTTATTTATCATCAAAGGACTCGCACAGGTGACCCAGTTCCTAAAGTCATCGTGCCTTCGACTACGCTAATTCCCTAACATCGATTATGCGTTTGCTCAATCAAAATTGGCACGACGTTTTAACACAAAAGAAGAATATGTATCATCCGAAATTTTCTAGCCACAGAGCTATAGTCAATGACAAGTTGAGAAACGCGGTGCGTGACGAGTCCTGAATATCATTGCTCCTCGGTCAATAAGACTGCGGAATTAACCTGTAAGAACACAAGGAGAATACATCACAAAGCGAGATGAAGCATCCTAATAATCCATGCTCGGAGATTCTTAACCTGACAATGACTATAGCGAGTCGGCGTAGACGCCTAAAGCGCGGCACAGCATAAATAACGCGTTGTCGGGTGTTGGTCTTTGTTTTGTTTTTTGTACATATAAAACATTGTTATAAAGTCCACATGTATGGTGTAAAGAGCTTGCCTGGGGCATCACCTTAGGTGATACAATTTCGTGTTTCTTTCATTTCTGTTGGAGGGCAATTTGAAAAAAAGCCCCCATGCTGTGTCCGCGCTAACTGCGTCATGTAGTGTAGATGCATCATGGCTATTGGGGAGGAGATCGAACAGTCACGCCTCTAGTTGTACGCTTCAGCTGTGGGGACAACAAACCTTATTTTCTTGTTTGTTTTTGGTCGGAAAATCGAAGATCACGATTCCAAGGCCGCTCCTCGTGTGACTAAAGCACTGGTCAGAGCGAACCGCTTGTGCCCAGAGCCGTGAATACTGAGAGTTTGGTCAACGGGAGGCGCGGACAGTGCCAGGGCGTGCACCAGACGAAGAAAGTGGGCTTGGCATGCTTTCTTGGCCAACCAGAAGCATAAAAGAATCCCCAAGCGGTGGTTGCGAGAAACTGTTTTAATCAAAGGTATATCTTCGTATATAGTTTTAAAAAGCGCGTAAGAATGAAGTATAGTAACCCTTCGTGGTTGAAAATAGGGTGCACGGGATGTTTCGATCATGATCATGCAGAAAGATGTAAGCAACGAATGCGCCACTCAACTCTGCTTTGCTCGGACAGAGTGTGACCGCTCGGACGGCAGATTCCCGGCTGTCGGCGCTTGGCGTACGGATTATGTCAATCGTTCCGCTAGTCGCACTCTTCCACCATGATTTAGGATGTCCGTGATTGAAACATCACGTGCACCATATTTTCAGTCACCGAGAGTTACTCCGACGCACTTGTCAAGTTTGTTTCTCGCGACCACCGAAAGAGTATTATTTTTGGCTTGTGGTTGGCCACCTTCTAATTTCTGAAGACGCCCTGGAACACGCGCAGCCCGCTTTCGGCCAATGGCGCCTCCTAATTTGTCACCTATACTTCGCAACGAATGGCCAAACTCTCTACATACACGGCTCTGCTCGTGCCAAGACCGTGCTAGGCGAGGTTCCATTTTCCTTGTTGTGCTGTTAGTAAACACCCTACTGCGGGGACAACAAGCTCGATAAAGCGACCCCTATAGTTCGATCTCCTGCCCAATAGGCAGTCAGTGCGTATCAACATAAATGACCAAATAAATTATAAAGCCTGGTTCAGACAGTTGCGTTTGACTCCGTTTGACTGCGTTGCGGCTGCGACAAACCAGGACATCCCTGCTGCTTATATCGCGTGCCAAGATGATTCCTTGAATTGGATTCCACGGTTCATACGAAGCACAGATGTGCTGGCGACTCGCTTTCGGTTCTCGACACAACGCAGTCAAACGCACTCAAACGCAAGTGTCTGAACCGGCCTTTAGGTACACTCGGGTATACTATGTTTCACCGCAGCATGGACTACTGTTAAGGCCGGTTCAGACACTTGCGGTTGAGTGCGTTTGACTGCGTTGCGACGAGAACGGAAAGCGAGTCACCGGCACATCTGTGCTTCGTATGAAGCGTGGAATCTAATCCAAGGAATCATCTTGACACGCGATATAAGCAGCAGGGATGTCCTGGTTTCTCACAGCCGCAACGCAGTCAAACGCAGTCAAACGCAACTGTCTGAACCAGGCTTTAGCCGCGCACTCTGAAAGCGCGAGCTAGTTGCTTTGGATGAAGCTTCGACGGCTGCACGAGCGCTCGTGCAGCGAGTGCTCCAGACACGAGAATCAAGGCTAGCCTCTCGCGCTTGCATAGCCTTCGCAGTTAGTCCATGCTAAGGTGCGACGAAGTATAGGTATAAAGCTTCGTTCCTAAATGCAATCTTATGCTGAACACTTTTTAGATCAATTATTATGTTTGTTTGTTTTTTTTATTGAAGAAACTAAAACGCAATAGCTGCCTATATAGCATTTAGTAATGAACATTTCAAAGCAGCGCCAAAATTGCACTGCAAGGTACTTTAAAGTGGAGCATTAAGCTATATACATCTTTATAATAGAATAAGCTATTGTGCTGTTTACATGGGATGCGCACAAAATAAGAAGGTATTCTCAACGCAACATGAACTCAAAATTTACATTATGTGCTAGGCACTACACAAATGAATGGCACGTTTCTAAGATTGGTTCTAGCATTTTTCGCTCGAGTGCAGTCGTTCTTAGTGCCGACGGGATTCTCCAAGTTGTGTGGGAACTTCGTTAAGTCTCAGTGGAAGACGCTAAATGATTCAATGTTATTGCGATGCGGGCTCGCCTTTAACATCAGTCGCCATTCCTGCAAAACTAAAATATTCGATCGTATGCAATTTCATAAAATTATAACGTCAAACAATTGCAGGACGATGTTTCAATGACACCGAAACCATATTCATTATATTGTTTTGTTTGCTTTACTGCAGAGTTGGACTTGTAGAGGTACTATAAGAAAAGCGGGTATGCTTGACGTTCCTCTAGCTGCTCGTGATTCTGGGGCGGCTTTAAGCTCTTGATATTGCCTACTTCAGACTTTCAGTGACACTGTAGAACCTTTCGGTAATTTCTTGGCACTGTAAAACATTTCAGTAACAGCAAGCCCTAAAACAATGACAGCACGTGGCCCACACAATGCCACTATGACTAAATTTACAAGCAAAATGTATTTACAAACATTCATTAACACACATGCATTGACTTGCGTGGATTTTATATAAAGATATATATTGTTTCTCAGTGCCATAGAAAGCTTAAATGGAGAACGAACATCGTGTGTTTTTAAGCCTAGATACCTTAAGCATTGTCTTCAAAAAACAAACACAAAAAAAAACAGCAGCCGGAAGGCTGACGCTGGCTCGTGAGACGCAAGGCATGAAAAGGTAAATATCCTGCCTTTTTTCCTCTAGAGACAAATACATAGAAGATCATTTCGGCCATATCGGATTATTTGCACGGTGTGCCTTTTTAATGAGAATTGAGTTTTGGACGTTATTAGAAATTGTATAATTTATGAATTCATAAGAGAGGAAACGAGAAATAAGTCAGCCAATAAGGAATAAAAAATAGGGAGCGCCCCACAGTGCAAATATTTGCGTAGAAGTGACTTTTTTTCCAGCTCGTTATTTAACCGGGCATCTAAGCTCCTGTATACAAGAGATCTTTCATCGCGGCGGCGCGATCTTTTGGTGGCGCCATCCTATGGTTCTCTCTCGTGACGTCATTACCTTTCGAACAACAAGTTCGATAGTGTTTGTAATGAGAATGGTGGAAGCTTGAAATCATTGCACTGTAAAACCAACACTGTCAACCCCGTCAAAATTGGAGTTCTGCTATTACTCTTATTTCCTTCTATGAGTAATCTTTTGCTGACGTCATTGTTAGCATTCAGCCAATCGTGGAAAGCCAACCCGAGCGACGCTTTCAATCGATCACGCGCCAACAGGCTTGTTTATAACACCAACATTTTAGAGCGCAGCTCTTAGGCACCCGTTTCCGGCTTGAGCGGCGTCGGCGTCGGCGTCGGCGTAACCGCGCGTAACCCTGGTAACCCTCGTGAGGGTTACGAGGGTTACTCTCACATGGGTTACGAGGGTAACCCTCGTGATACTCGTGAGGGTAACAACCCTCGTAAAACTCGTAACCCTCACGAGGGTTACGAGGGTTACTCTCACGAGGGTTACGAGGGTAACCCTCGTGATCCTCGTGAGCGTAACAACCCTCGTAACCCTCACGAGGGTTACGAGGGTTACTCTCACAAGGGTTACGAGGGTTACCCTCACGAAGGCCACGAGGGTTACCCTCACGAGGGCCACGAGGGTTACGAGGGTTACTCTCACGAGGGTTACGAGGGTAATCCTCGTGATCCTCGTGAGGGTAACAACACTCGTAACCATCGTAACCCTCACGAGGGTTACGAGAGTTACTCTCACGAGGGTTACGAGGGTTAACCTCACGAAGGTCACAAGGGTTACCCTCACGAGCGTTATGAGAGTTACCCTCACGAGGGTCACGAGGGTTACCCTCACAAGGGTTACTAGGGTTATGAGAGCTACCCTCACGAGGGTCACGAGGGTTACCCTCACGGGGGTCATGAGAGATACCCCCTGAGGTCGCGCTGGGGTCAAGTGACCCCCGAGGTCACGTGACCCCCTCCCCTCTTGAGGTCACGTGACCATAAGGAGTCACCTATCCCTCAGTACCCTTCCATCCTCCTCCTCAAGAGCTGCGCTCTAATCCGGCGTTACGGGGCGTTGTAAACGGCTTTCATTTTTTGTTTGTCATACGTTGCCTTATATGGTGTGTTATATTCCTCAAGTATACGTGGTGCCCGTAACATAAAGAAATACGGCGAACCACACGTTCATTAATGAACAACGTCCAAACTCCCGGTGACCCGCTATAGCTCTTCTACGCCGTTAGTCCATCTTGTTGTTGTGAGGGCTGACTTCATTATTTATTCACGGCGTCCAGTAGTCCCCACATTCAGAGAACATCTGCTGCTTTGACCCAGCAGGCGGTTGGAAAGGGGGAGGTTCCACGCGGGGGCCTGCGGATATTTGTCAACTTCAGTGGGAGGCGAAACGGGACGAAAGGCGGAAGAGAATTGATACATTATGCGCAGTGTATAGATAATTTATGCTGCTCTTTTTATGCTTCATTTTTGTTTTTCGGAGAAAGACTTGGAAAGCACGAGTAATATTTTGTCCACTGTCGTTCACATTTCTTTATTCTTAACAAAAGGTAAATATCGATTGAGCACTATAATTGAGACGAAGAAATGAAATGTCTTAGCCTCCATTCCAATGCGTAAGTGCGTGTGGCAGCGAGTACTCTTCGCATTCTTGCATGGTATTAGCGTTGAAGCTGCAGTGGTTCGTGTTTCTTTAATGAACTTTACACGAAAGAGCTATCCACCTAAATTTAGCGTCACACAAAACTTCAACGTTTACCATCTCACGGCTTCAGCAAGTGTGGCGTTTCATGTACACTTTCTATTTATCTTTTCCCTTCAGCGCACGCCTCCGGAAATCTTCCTATGATAGACTTATTCCAAAACTCGATGCGCCTCATCGCGGCGTAATGCCACATCATGCATTGCGGGAATCAGTGGGAACCAAAATACATGCACGCTCCGCTCCTGGCTTACAGGTTCCCAGTACGCAACGCGAGTGATGTCGGATTTATGGAAGTAGTATATTGTCTTTATGGCAAGTAGAGCGTATAATTCGGCAGATTGATACTTTAGACCCATGTTGCGGATAAAAAAAAACATGACGCGGGATGGCCAAAAAAACGTGCTTTTCGTGTAAGGCTCGTGAAATTATGAGGCGCTGGAGAAATTCAGGCGATCGAGCACCGGCGGAGGCGGTTGATCTGACATACCGCGTTTGGCTTTGGCTAGCAGACGGCGTTCGTAAAATGGCGTCAGCTGTTGCTGGCTTCACGCGGCGGTACCGTGCGTGCTTCCATTCATTCGGCGTTCGTTGCCATGGTGACGGCGAGGAAAGCAGACGTGCGGAAGAACGCTGCGCCGCAGGGATACCAGGAGCGTTCTAAGGCCCTTTCCGCATGCTTTTCAATGGGCGGAAGGCGAACAAAAAGAGTTCGAAATAAGGACTTAACGCAGAAGGCTGAATTTCTCCAGCGCCTCATAATTTGACGAGCCTTACACGAAAAGCACGTTTTTTTGGCCATCCCGCGTCCTGTTTTTTTTATCCGCAACACGGGTCTAAAGTATCAATCTGTAATACTTCATTCCACGAGCCGCCTCCCAGTCCAGACCTCGTACGAAAATGGCCGCGCAACTGTAACGTGTCACCGATCTGAGCTAAGGTATGCGAGAAGAAGGGACCTCTCCATAGCCTATAGCTGAGTTTTAAGTGCCTCTAATGGCAGTAGTAATCTGCCTAAATTCAAGGGGACGCTTTGTCAGGCTATTCGTGGTAACCATTGGAAATGCGTAATTTAAGTTCCCGTGGTACATTGCTGTCTGAGCCTGCTATAACACTGTGCACTGAGTGCTGCCGTTTTACCCGCCGGCCCGCTGATCCCTGCCGTAGTTGACCCGAACAGGCATCACCATTGCTAATCTTGGGTACCACTTGCATGTACACCGATTATATCACACCACCACTGTTGCACGAGGCGCTGGAAGCGTTAGTCGTAAGAGGCTAAGAGCCATTCGCCTTTCCGTGGAGCTGGTGCTTTCTTGAGCCAAAATCAAAATAAACATGGACATTATAGCCAGCGGCGTAGACTTTCCATTTTCCCGCGGGGGGCAGGCTGAGAAGTTCACCGGGGGGGGGGGGGGGGGGAGGTGCTTTTCCGCGCATTTTTTTTACACCGGCAAATATCAGTTGTTTGTTTTAGGGGGTACAATTTACAGCGTAGGTATATCACCATGTGTCCGTCGCTGTGTGCGTTATTTTGTTTACATGCCACTACTAGAAGCTCTTTACATGGCACGTAAACAGCGTCTCGGTAAAGATCATCGCAGAGGGGGGCGGGGCTCTGCCCCCCTCCTCCCGGATCTCACCAGGGGGGCACGAGCCCGATGCCCCCCCCCCCCCCCCCCCCTGTAGTCTACGCCTATGATTATAGCAACGATTAAAGCGTGAAAAGCACGTACCAGTGCAAGTCCGTCTGTGGTCGTTACTTTGTCAGCTTTTTTTTTTTAATAATATAGAAATTCAGTTACCTACGATAGAAAAAACGAGTGTGTACCATTTAAGACTATCGAATCAAACCTATGGATTAAAATAAAGTATAACGCAATTAAGCAGTTGGAATTATGCGAGCAATAAACGTTTCCTCATATTTTTTTCACACGCCCGTTAACCATAAGTGCGTACACCTCAACACTTACCCTCAGTTAATAGTTTGTATTAGAAGAAACAGGCAGTGCTGGGCTCTAAGTTGAGCACTTGGTGAGAAAGTCGGTGAGATCGCCGACCGCTGTGATTGACAAGTACCGAGGTCAAGCTCGGCGCTAGCCAATCGCAGCGGTCGGTGATCTCGCCGATTTCCTCGGCCAGTGTCCAGCTTGGAGCCCCTAAAGGTTATCTGACACAAATAAAGGACTGTATCGGCTCCCGTGGGGTGTGGGTTACAAACATTGCCATAGCTCAGCTGGGGAGCCACAAGCGGAGATACGTGCCCCGCTAGATTTATGCTATCCCGTAATAGCATAAAAGCCGTCTCCATTTTGTCATACTGAGTCAAATAACTGGCATGCTCTTTTATCTGCAACGTGCCACGTTTTATTTCCGTACTGTTCGCATTTGCAAAGAACACAGCCAACGACGAAAGAAGCGGTGATGTAGCGCCACCTGTATTTTGCCTCGTTCACCATTCCAAGTCAATGCTTAGTGTTTCGGAAGGTGGCGCTGCCAGTATATCCTTTGCTATTGAGCCTAGATTGAAGGGAGGGTTCATTTCAAACCATGAGGAGCGTTTGTAATTTAATAGCGGATGCCTCCAGCAGAGATTGGTCACAACCCTACTGAAAAAAGTACATCAATCTATGTATATAAGAACTGATATGAAATATCCTAAAACTGATATGCGACATATAAAACTGATATGACATACTCAAAAACTAATGTGCGACATATAAGAACTGATATGCAACGTATGACAACTGATATGCAGCATATAAGTTCATATGTGATTTAAATGATAACTTATATGACATTAATATCAGAATTTGAAATGTCACATGCTGCCTAAATGAGAACTGATATGACGTCTACATCATGCATATAATTTTTATGTCATATCTGTTTTTCATACTTCTCCTGTTTTTCATACTTTTCCTACTTGTTTATGACTTTTGCACAATATCTGTGGTGATATACTTGCCTGCTAGCCCATCACTCCATTTCAATACATAATTTCAATAATATCGGCTTTTATATATTTTCATAGCATATAAGTTCTCATATGAAATGGGCCCAAAAAACATATCAGAAATAAATTCATATATTTTTTTCAGTATACGACGTGCCGTGCAGGCAAGCAATATGTGTCTTGGAACCGCACTGGAGAGGCTTGATTTATTGACTTTCAAAATATTACGGCATGAGCGTTTACTTTTTAAAAAAAGATTCATCCTCTGAGCCGTTCAAAATACTCTCAGAGCTATGACATTACTGAAAAACGTCAACATGCTGGGAATATTATTTTTCGCTTAGGTGGTCACCGAGAAAATCGGTACCTTCAACACGACCACTATAAAAGGCGGAAACGCAGAGCTCGGAAGTAGTTATCGGGTGTGCTGTTGTATTTATATTTGTTCTGCCGTGTATGTGCATGCGCTCAATGTATGTGTTCAGCTGATGCTAGTGGTATGCGTAATGTATCTACGTGTGCGTATAAGGTTCCCGAAGGGCCCGAAGTGTAATGGTGGCGTGAGCAAATGAAAATATCTTTATAGCACATGAATTGGGTGGTACCTAGTGTCACCTAGCCTAGCTGAACCTCATATGAAATACCCAATAAGTTAAAATATCAAAATGTGTCAAATAAACGTATCATAAATAAATTCATATACTGTTTTTCAGTAGGGAAGTGCGCACGCGCTGACTTGTCTCGTGGCGAGAAAGAACGCAGGCGGAAAAGTGGAGACGCTTGCAGACGATTAACGCTTTTGCCACATCCTCGCAGCTCGAACTGCAAAAGAGGCCCGCAAGCCACGTGACCCGGATCGGGCAGTTGGAATCTGTCTCTAGTCTGGGCACCCTAACTCTTGAGGGTGACTCCATGTTCTTGGATGCGCCTAGAGCAACGCGGTAGATGGACTCAGAGCGATAAACCAGAGTTCCGGTCTGCACTCGGAAGAGACCCCCCCACCCAAAGGCCACTGCCATTATACGCAAATGTCACTACTCGTCACGTGACCAAACCAAATTCTTGACGTTACAGGAAAGATGATAGCGCCCAGGAAGAGGCTGGCCCCAGCTGGGTCGCAGCATTGGCCGGAGCTTGTCGGATGCGTTGTTCGCTGTCGTTGGTTTCAGCGAACTGATTTCAGATGCGGGAGCCGTCATATGAGGCCGGTCGTAAGTATAACGTGGAAATACGGAGGAACGGTGTTCATTTCGCTGGTGATCGACAGGAAGATTGGCACGAAATAGACAATCGGCCCTGCGTTTCTCGGACCTCAGATTTATTCGGATATGGTTAGGATAACTTTTGACTCGACGTTTTTGTGCTCTCGTTGACCATCGGAATTCGGTTTCCTGCCAGAAAAACCGAAGCTGACTAAGTCAGCGATGACAAACCCGTAGTAGCAAACCGTGTCCGGTCCCACCATTGTTTGCATGCCCGTCGCACCTCGCACTCCGACACCGTTTCACGGCAAGGGGCATGAAGACGTCGAGGACTAGATTGAGCAATATGACCGTGGCGCCCGCCACAAAGGTTGGCCAGACGACCAGAACCTGCAGAACCTATACTTGTCGCGGCAGAAACGGCCAGGCATTGGTTTGAGAACCACGCATCCTTCACAGCATCGTGTGAAGTTTGCAAGATCGAGCTGAAGCGCACGTTCGTCAGTCAACACCAACGAGAGAGAGCGGAATACCCTATTCTGTCCAGTACACGGCCCCAACGAGAGCGTCACCGCCTTCGTTGAGGATGTTTTGCGCTTGATCGACGGCTAACGCAGACCTTGATGATACAGAAGACAAGAAGCTAAGAAACCCATGCGAAGCGGCATCTGACCAACTGAGGGCAACTTACGCCGCAATTGCACGACGACCGTCACCCGCTGCCCATTAGTCTGCCGATTCAACGAGACACCCCAACGCCGCAGTATTAGCGACGAGGGAAGAACCAGTATAGGTCCGCACTGAACGAAGTACACCGAGAAAAATGGAAGTGTTGCGAATGGTCGACCCTACGACCACTCTCCTACCACTACGTGAGGCCGACCATGTCTACAGGAAGTGCCCATACCAATGAAAGGGGCTGCGAGGGTTCGTGCCGAACGACCTTCGACCACGCTCGAGAAGAAAGCGCGGGACATCGAGGAGTATCGTCGGCGGCCTCTGTCCTTGGTGCCTACACTACTTCGAAGCTCCTGATCCCTATCACCTCGACGGGAGTTAAGGACGAAACATGCTTCTAAACTAAGCACGAAAAAACAGGAGAGCGGCAATGCAATGACAGTTGATTCGGCGTCGGTCGTCGTCAAAGGGCAATATTAATTTTGCCGACACCAATTATCATTGTTCACTCCACGAAGCACACGACTCCCAACTTTGAGAGAAAATGCCGCTGAGTGGCTTGAAGAAATAGAATGGGATGGTTGGTTGTTTCCAAAAGTTAGACACCATGCTTCACCCGGCTTCACTTTGTCGCACAACTTATACAAGTTGCAATGGTCGCGGCATGAAGCAGAAATTGCCATTGCGGAATGGAAGTGAAGCAGCTTGGATAGGAAACGAACATTGGCACTTAGGCAGTACATGCCCGAGCTGGCTACACTGACCCAGAAAACAACCAGGAAAATTTGCGGAATAGAAGCCAGCCGAGCAGCTTCAGTGCATCAGATGTCAGTGGCGGCACAAGCGTATGATCACCAGACGGCATAAGTCAGTCAAAGTAGCCAGTCGACCCAACTGAACACCGAAGTGTTAAATTGAGTGTTAAATTAAGAGTGTTAAATTTTTTTGTGTCAATAAGAATCTGCATTGAACGTGTCTCACGGAAAGCTATACGCTCACTACTGGTTTCGTTGCATTATATATGGCGAGTTGACTGTATGCACAAATCATCTTTTTCTTTTGTTATATAAAGTGCTGCTATCACTGTTGCTGTAGGGGAGGGGGGGGGGGGTTTGTCAAGCAGTTTCTGTACTGCTTTTTTCTCCTCTTCCCTCTCTTCTTGTACGAAGGAAAACAAAGAAACTTGAAACTTGAAACTTGAAGCGCCAGGAGTGTGATCGAAAACAGCACAAGTACTACGACTGAACGCCTGACGCGAGACTGTCGCAGAAAGAACTCGGTAACCCCTGGCCGACTCATTTGTTTCTTCAAGGAACACACAGAAACACTTTATTTTAAACAAGCAACTTGCATTGAAGTAAGACAAAAAATATTTCCTAAACTTCCAGGTGTCATATCTTGCTCTAAATCAGAACTTGTGGTTCGAGTCCCACTAACGTGCAGACGACGAAGTTGATGGAATGCTTGCAGGATTCAAATTATTTTCATCACTCCTGTCACTACCCATCAAACGATTGTCCAATTCCTAGAAACCAAAAAGCCCGAAGGATTCGTCGTCACATATGCCTGGGCATTCATCAAATTAAAAAAGAAGGTTTTGTATATTCTTGTCGGCTAAAGTGAACCTCCGTGCCAATGCCATGTTGCTTTTGGTGTAAACGCCCAGAAGTAACGGCTCTTTATTTTTGAGGGGGGGGTGGAGGCTAAATGGAGCATTCTTTCGCTGTCAAACAGCAAAACAAACGAGCAAACTGCCCAAGGTAAATGGAGCAACAGGTGTGGTTTAGCTATCTGCTAGAGAGCGCGCTAAACAAGTGCTGAAACCGAAACGCGAGTCACACTCCTGGTCGGGCTTTATGGTTAGTATGGGGCAGCACGAGCGACACTCGTTACTAGGAGGCAAGAGGTTAAGGAACCGTTTAATAAGGATAATTATGTAATCAAGTGGAAATAAACCTCATTGATATACTAACCAAGCATGCATCATATTCACACTCAAGCCATTACACCTTCAGAGTCTACACACCAAGAATTGTGTTCACTGCATTCGGTGGAGCTTTTGAGTACATTTGCATCTCTGGCACCCCAATATTTTTAAGTAAGACAACAGACTGGGAGACTTGTTGCATAGGGTTGCACTTCTTCCGCCACACCTCAACATGTTGCGAACCCGAAAACAAACTCCAGTGATGTGAAAATGTTACTTATTCATTTATTCCCTCCAAAGACCTTTGTAGGCATTGCAGAAAGGGTACCTAAAACTACACTCATAATACAATAGCACGCTGACATTAATGGGTAAAAAACGGGCCCACTTACGGAAAATTATTATTGCACTCGTAAGAAATAATTATTTCTGTAACTTGTTTATTACAAAAACAAACGCAGCTCTGAGCACCTAATTTAATAGTATGTGTTGATGCCTTCTTGTATAGTAGGGTATTTTATATACATGTGACACAATAGATCCGTTACAAAACCCCATAAAAGCAACATTGACTCACCTTTTGTTTTGCGGGGGGGGGGTGGGGGGCGTAAAGCATGTGAATGTGCCCCAGTTCACGTCGAATGCTAATGCGGCACTCGGGTCCAATAGGCTCTGAGCTGAGTTAACAGTGATTGCTGACATAACATTCCTGTCGAACAATTGCCTAAAGTGTGAAGGCCTCGGGTAATTAGCATAGTAGCTATTGTACTTCGTTTCATCACAATTTAGCAAACGGCCAAGGTTACAGTCCCACTGAGCCAATATGCACGTTTGAGAGGGGCATGTGACAACACATCATCATAGTGATCTCCTTCTGCAGAGATTTGTCGCACACCTACACTCCGTCTTTTTTATTGGCTCGAGGGGGATGTGGGGGTGGCCTTTTGCCAAGTTATGGTGAATCAAAGTATAGGCAAAATAGACTTTTGAAAAAGGTTTATTCAAGAAACTGAAAGGAATGGTAGTAAACATTTTTCAACAAGACTGCTTCTACGGGCAAGGGACGAACAGAAATAAAACTTATCTTGTCCAGGTAATTAGTACAAGTAACTAATCGGCCGACTGATACAACGCACTTTTGACGAAAAGTTATGAGTGCAATAAATCCTAGGAAAGGAGAAATATGCAGTTAATCTTCGATTTCCAAGTTGCATTAAATTCAACGAATTGTTGCAATGAGTGGTGCTATCTCTGGATCTCTAAGGAGCGGCGCTGCATTTTTTCAAGATTCTAGAAGTGGGAATGATGGATTAGACAACTATCTAAGAGGAGTCTGATCATACACATGGAGGTTAGTGTGGACTGTTAATGCCGATCGGCAGGGTAAAGAGCCTACTAGTTTCTAAAGGACGTTGGATGCCGTAATTTGTGCAGGGATGAATCCAAAATGTGAAGACTTGCTAACTTTGTTATAAGTTCCAAGGGGATAAATGAACTGTTTTATGAACGTCATTAATTAACTTTTTTCGGGATGATTGGTTCGAATGCTGTGTAAGATTTCGCGTGCCGCCACTTAAACCAACACCAACTTTTAACTTAAAAAGAGTGCTGCGATCGAAATCAAGCTACTGTAATGAAAGCATGTTAAATCAAAATCTTTAGAACTGTCAATCTGTAAAATCGTCGATTAGTTCAAAAGGTTCAAGATCCCAAGAGCTTCCTTGTTAAACGTTGCTGTGCTTCTTCGGTGACCCAGAGCTAAAACTCCCTCTAGGCCGTACACGCTACGTGTATCTTTCGCTTCGATTCTCAGACATTCAATCGTTCAAATGAAGCTAGAAGAATGCAAAAAATATATGCTAAAAGTTATGTCGGAAAATCGTTGATTAGTACAAAAGGTAAAGATCGCAGGCGCGTCCTCGCTAAAACTTGCTGTGATAATGCGCTTACCTAGGGCTGAAACAACTTCCCCTAGGCCCTAGGTGCAGCGCATACATTTCACTTCAACTCTCAGATATTCAAACGTTCAAACAAATATAGTAGAATGCGAAAAGTTTATGCTAAAAGCACTAAAAGATCTATCGATCCTCTAACGCATCCGGGAATCCGAGCACCACTACGGCGATACGACTGACGCAGTCTCACAGGTGCTAATATTCAAAGCGATCTTGCGCAAAAGGGTACATAGTCTCAGTTCTTCAGATCTTCACGTTATACCTGCGTCAGAGAGCACAAAGAATCCCGAAATCGTCCGCAACCAGCGGGACACCACGACTACCGCGCACCGAACAAACTCGCATCCACCAGGGGTCCTAATCTGGACACTTGGCGGAAAAGTCGGCGAGAAGTCTAGCGGCTATGATTGGCCGGCGCCAAGGTCAAGTGCGGCGTCGGCCAATCACGGACGCCAGATTTCTCGCCGGCTTTCTCGCCAAATGTCCAGATTAGGGCCCCAGCTCTGGGCGCTGCCATTATACCGGTGACGTCACGGCTCTTGTGAGGTCATGTGACGAGTAGTCACTTTTGCGTACAACATTGCGGCAACCGACGGAGCACCACTTTCGAACTTCCGGCTTATCACTCCATGCCCTCTACCTCCTTGGCCTACAGCAAAGTTACTAAAACACTCAGTTGGGAAACTCACCCTTGAAACCTGGACCGCAGGCGTCCACCCAGACCGAACTAAATACGATAACAACGCCACCCTTTAGCGACGAATCAAAACATGTAAGCTGTTTTATATAGGTGCTGCGAGATAGCCCTGCGAGATAGCGCCACCGGCCCTGCCCGACTCGACCTGAACCAATGCGTGCAGTCGTGCAGTTTTCGGGGTGGATGCTGCGGGAGAAATGCAGGCGTTGCGATCACAATTAGTTCGGTTCTCGAGTACGGATCGGACTCACTTTTTAAAGCGAAAGCCTTATATGCCTCATTCTTAATTCGACCTTCAAAAAACGTCGGCGACACGAACAGTACCAAAATTTCCCATTGGCTGGGACGCGTCATACCAGGGCCGGCAGCTAGAAAGAGCGTCTTAGCTGAGACGCTGTTTCTAGCAAGCCTAGAAAGAGAGCACTGTTAAAGGAGCTGTGCAACGATATTCAATTGGAATGTTTTTCACTTTACACGAGCTTACTGGCACTAGTGGGACTCAAGGATACTCGCATGCAATGCCACTGGCCAAGAAACTTCTTTGTTGCGGTGTAATTTCAAGGACAAAAGCGATCATTTTCATTCAATCTCTCCCTTGCAAAATTCGATGACGTAACGCGGGGATCGCAGTACACCCGTATGACGATATTTGAATGCGGTTCATAGATTGGACCCGAGCATTGCGTGGGCACTCGATTTAGGCTCGTGATAATTGATAGCTCGAGAAGCATTCGAGTAGTGGCCCGTGTCCAATCGCTGCAACGACGACAATAGCCGAGCCATAACAATGTCTGGAACTCAGCGCGTGTCCTGTGCTTTGCCAACCCCAGCGCGTGGCTATGATCAACATTGGCGGCATATAATCGGCTCCAGGTCACGTGGCCGCTTGTTCTGGCTGCGAGTTGAGGGCGTGAACGCTGCTCGTTGTTTTTTTAATTTTTTTCTGGGACTTCTAATGCGTCGGGTGAAAAACGAAGGCGTGTTTCATAGGTCATTAACGTCAGGGATCCGTTCTAAGCGGTATTTGCGCAAAGTAAAAAAATTGTTGCATAGCCCCTTTAAAGCCAGCACCCGAAACGAGCGGGACTCAACCCGCGTCCTTACACCGTGCCCGCGTCTCAAGACGCTCGCGCGCCCCAGCCTTTCTAGTGCTTTCTTTCACCCAGTCTCAGCCGAAACGCTGCTTCTAGCAAGCCGGCTGAGATGCTTCGTCATGGAAGCCGTCGAGGCCGCTCGATGTCAAAGTGGACGCGCCTCAGAAATAAAACACAAAGAAAAGCACAGAAACTCAGATGCACCGTAAATGCCAATGAAACTGCGCCAAAAGTGCGTCGTCAGAGAGCGCGTTCTCTTCGGAGGTTTGCTATCACCGGGACCACAGTCGAAGCCACGATCCGAGAGAGCAGAAAGCAGATGAAACGGCGCCAAAAGTGTGTCGTCAGAGGGCGCGCTGTCTCCGGAGGTTCGCTATCACCGGGAATTCCCTTCGGTAGGTCAGGCTTGGTCGTGGTTTGTCATTCGCACTGCTCGCTGCAGCGTATTCCTGACGTTTTGCCCCAGGCTGCTGTTGCCGATCAGTTTTGACGAAAGTGCACAGCTCATCGGCCTCTCCTTCGTGGAAGTTCGAAACTTTTAATGACTTTTCTTCGGGCTTCTTGGCTTTTCCGCTTGCCCGATTAAACTTCATAAAAGAGTCGAACAAGTCATCAAGCGATGTGAAGCTTCTATCGAAATACATCCGCTTTGCCTTGTCATTCAGCGATTCAAGAAGCAATTCGCACTTCTCGGCTTCGCTTCTTGTGAAGACACATTCTTCTATCAGTTGCAGCTTCTGAATAGCGTACTTCATGCACGTTTCTGTGGAGGTCTGTTTTCGAGCGAGCATTGTTTTTTTTTGATTTTCCACAGGGCTTTCTAAATTGTAGTGCCGCCGAAACGCGGACTTCACGTCATTCCAAGTGCTCATCTTCTTGGAGTTAAGCTCGAAGCGCATTCAAGCAAAATCTTTGGAAGGTAGCTTTGATAGAAGCAGCGGCAGTGCGATATCTTCCGGCACCCCGTAAATTTTCAGCCAAAATTCGATATGATGGAACCAACCAATTACGTCAGTGGAGAAGAGGGGAGCTGCACTTACGGCCGCGGTGGATGGCTGAACTCGATGGTTGATGGTATCTCCCAGTCCTCTCCCCTGGTTTTGCTGGTTCGAGCCCTTGTCTCTGCTTTCAGATGTGCCGCATGAGTTCGGGACGCTCTCTTGTAGTTCGGTATGCAGCGACCGCTGCTTTCTTTCTCTTAGATATTTTATTCTGTTGCCCTTGGTGCTTGGAGCCCTCGTCGCTGCTTTCGGAGTTGCTTCTCGAGCTCGCGGCCTCCAAGCAGTTGAGTCTCTCGATTACTGGGGACAGTAATCCGCACTCCAGGCTCTCCACGGCTTTCAGAGAAGCGCTATCCCCAGCAGCACTTGCGGAGTAGGCAGCCGTCGATACGGGTACAGTCTGTTGTCGGCTAAGAAGCTCTGCGATGCGTTGCCTCAATTCAGCGATTTCTTCGTCCCTCTTCGAATGGATCCGCTGAAGTTCTTCGCTCCGTGCAACTGCCACCTCAACTTTAGCTTGCAACGACGCGTCACTGCCGCTTTTTGCGCCGTCTTCATTCATCGTTGCTGACGTTGTAGTTAAGCCTTCTCGTTGATGCGAAGAGCTTAATGGACGATTTGATAATGACCGCCGTCCCCACATAAATTTACCTCTTTACGGAGTCCTCGTTCGGGCGCCAAAAGTGACGAAGCTTGATTGGTCGTCGAAATATCAATTGTAATGTCCGGCTTCGTTGAGGCGTGGTGACATTCTTTTAAAGCGCAGCTCTTAGGCGCCAGTTCCCGGCTTGAGCGGCGTCGGCGTCGGCGTAACCGCGCGGTGCAATATGGGAAATGTCCCATAATGCACCGCGCGAGCCCCCCCCCCCCCCCCCCAAGTCCACGTGACCCCCCCGGAGGAGATTGAAGAATGAGGGGAGGAGGAGGAGGAGGAGGAGGAGGAGGGGTATACCCTCGCCTGAGTACCCTTCCCCCCTCCTCCTCAAGAGGTGCGCTCCAATTCGGCGTTACAGGGAGTTGTAAACGGCTTTCACTTTTTTTTTCTTTTAACGCTTTAAACCGTCACAGTGAGAAACGGCACAATCTACAATTTTGATTAAAAATTAACTTCGATGAGGAATTGAGAACAGTTCAAAGGCACTCACTCACAAAATATTACTTCCGCTGCATGAAGCAAAGAAGTTCGTTGATATTCTTCGGCAAGAGCGGTCTCCTTTGATTGTTCACAATAGTCCCTGCTGCGCTAAACGTACACTCGCACGGCGTTGAAGTGGCCGGGACACGTGTAAACTCCTGCACCTTCTTAATTTACACGTTTCACCTTAAATTTGTCCTTCATATAGGTATACTCACCCATGTATGCGTGGTGAAAGCATATTATTTTTACTTTCTTTTGGTTTATCAAAATGTCACCGATTAACCGGTTAAAAAATAATCTCGATTAAAGTATTAATCGATTAATCGATAGGTTAATCGATCGATTGCCTAGCCCTTGTAATTTAGCAGAAGGTATATTGTCTATTGGCTTCGAGACCCATATTGAATTGTGAGAAAGCGTGCTTGTTGTATTCTTTGAAATGAAAAGATGGCTCTACCGGTCTCACGCCGACCGGTACAGCGTATGACGTAATAAATACGAGCGAACGGCACGCGCCTAGGGCTGGCCGAAAAAAAGAACAGATGCAGGCTCCCTGACCCTTGACTTGGCTGGACTGCTACTTTACGCCTCCGGGCGTCTGCTTCGGTCATCGGACGGTAACCACCCTTACTTATCATGTAGTCTTGGTCTCCTTTTCAACTTAAAATATTACAATGGCGACGAGGATAGAATTA